>JAFEMH010001294.1:0-499010 GCA_022495995.1 Adenophora triphylla var. japonica
GGGCACGATAATGTCCATTTTGTTCGACGTGAGCTGACTGTGGAGGACTTGATGAGGGAGGCTAGCGTTTATGGCGAGACCGAAGGCCGATGAGGGAGGAGGAAGAATCGGAGGCCTAGGAGGTCTCTAGAAGTAGATTTGGAACAAAAACAAACAATGAACACATTTGATGCACACTTTTTTTATTTTTGCTTTATTAAAGGCGCCGATGGGCGAAGACATTGTATTTATGCTTTATTTACTTTTCTAATTCATGCTTTTTTAATTTGCATATTATACGAGCCTTGGGGCGATTTTTTGCTTGGAATCGGGTGGCTGGGCCAAAATGATTTATGATAGTATATAAATGCTTGAATGGCTTCTGGATATGTTTTTGTACAGGTTTTGATTGAGAAAGTGGGGTGAAAACTCCCTTGGGCAGCAACTTTGGTTGCTGCAGATTTTTTTACTGCGAGATGGCTAATGTGGCAGTGCGGTTTTGTCCTGAGGGCAAATGAAGCCGTGCGGCTCACGGTTACGTACGAGCTGGTTATTTTACGAATAAAAGCAAGGCTTGGCCATTTCATTTCATTTTCAACCTAGACTTGTCCCAATTGTTCCCGAGCACATTTTGGACCTAAAAGCACCATCTTTGGTCATTTTGCGATGGAGAAGCAATCGGATTGCAAAGGGAAGCCGAGACCGTTTTTTACGTCCGATCTCCAATCTTGGGTGAGACACAACTTCCAATCTCATAGGGGCTGCTTGATTCTTCCTTCAAGATCAAGTCTTTATGGCATTTGAGGGATCTCCCGCCCGATTGGGACCTTTTGAGCGCGGCAAAGTTGCAGGACGTCAGGAGACATGTTTACTTGCTTTTCTTATAACGAGATTGTTCCGACGCATGAAGACTTCCGAGCCTTGATTGGGGGTCCCGAGATTGAGGCTATATCTATTCCGGCCTGATCGGAGACGTGCCGGTGGCGGTAAAGCTTGCATCTTTTCTGCGAGATTCCTTTGGGGAGGCTGAGAGGATGATGGTAGCCCGGACGAGATTGACCTTTCTGATATCCGGGCAGGTTTGGGTCTCCGGATATGGCTGCGACCACGGTGGCTATGGACGCATTTATCCTTTGCGTATTTTCTGCTCACATTCTTGGCCCGAGTCCGTGGGGATCTGTCATAGTGGTCTCTTGGACATGGTTAGAGGCTGAGTGGGAAGGATATTGTCCCGCTGGTTTTGGGAGAGACACTTCATGGGATTGACGGGATGGCTCGGGAGACCACTTCATGAGATCCAGGAGTCAGTGTGCGACCTTATGGGCTGCGGGAGAGGCTCGGGGCTTTGCCGGGGCTTTGCCGACTCGGTGCCCTTGGGTGATTTCTCGGAGAGGCGCACCGAGGCAACAGACCCGAGTAGGCGGGAGGCGACGATGGCTAGGCTATCCACTTGGACATCCGTTGGTGGATACCTCATTGGAGGTTGCGGACCGGGGAGGATATTTCAGGAGTCCTATCTTTGTGAGGGTTCCGAGATTCTGCTGGTCATCCTTCTACATACCACCTTAGTATCCGGGCGGTTTGGGGCTTTACGAGGAGCCATTGAGTGATTGGGAGGACATCCGGACCATGGAGGTGGTGTCATTGGATATGAGGATCCGGCCGGCTTCTCTTTCTTCTCGAGGGCTTGGACATAGCTGTTGCTTTCCCACCCAGGGCTATCTTCGGGAGCAGGAAGAGTACCATCTTGACCACTGTCTACTTAGGCTGGTACGAGAGGGAGATGGGAGCGACTCGGGTCATCTTGGAGGAGAGACGTCAAGCTTTATTGGGGGCGGCTGTGACTCGAAGTAGGACTACGAGGGAGGCGAGGCTAAGGCGAGTCGCCATAACCCGGTCAGGTGACTTGGTCGAGACATGGAGGCTCGGTACAAGAGGTTGTCAGAGGTCGCTCCTTTGGCGAGGCTCGGAGGGAGGAAGTGCGGACTCGTGCTCGGGTAGAGAGAGCACTTATTGACACGGGTTTGGTAGAGGCTCCGGTGAGGATACCGGAGGTCGGGATGAGGGATACCGACATCATAGATAAAAAGAGGAAGAAGACTCGACGGGGCCGAGGAAAAGGGAAAAGACCAAAGAAGACTCGGCGAATGACGGCTGACGGATCTTTTCTTAGGATTCCCTTATTGCCATTTTGCAAACACATTAGTTTATTTAGGCATTTTATTGTATTTTAGATCTTTGTAGCGAGGTTAGCAGAGTCAAGAGGTAGGCGGGTGCTTGAACTCATCAAGAAGTTTTTAACTTGTAATGAACAAGAAATATTATCTTAAAAATTAATCGAGACACATTTCATGGAAATTCAAATGTCTTATTTATTGGGACCCGTTTTATGAAAAGCGAAATACCCTTTATTATTTAGGACGCACTTCATGGAAGCTTGATTGTCCTTTTTATTGTTTAGACCGAACCATATATGGCTGCCTACGTTCCCCTTTTACAAGAAAGACTAAGGGGCTCGAGGTCTTCGTAGTTCATTCAGTGAACTATATATATTTTTTTTCTTTTTTTCTTTTTTTTTTTTTTATGTGCGGCCCTGTTTTTGCCTAGACCGCCCTTTTTGGGTTTTCGGCCTAGTGGGCATTACTCTTTTTTTTTTTTTTTTTGCACTAAGATTTTTATGTGCAACCCGTCTTTGCCTAGACCGCCTTTTTTGGGGTTTTCAGCCCTAGCTGGGTATTACTCTTTTTGCACTTTTTTTTTATATTTTTGTTTGTTTTTTTTTATTTAGACATAGTATCTTTTGAGCTTATCACCGTTGGATCGGGTGGACAAAGGGATTGCCGTCCAGTCTGCAAGCTTCATGGCTCCTCCCGATAGTATCTTACGCACCACATAAGGGCCGATCCAAACGGGTTCCCATTTTCCCGGGGGTTGTCTACGGTAGGGGGCTTCACTTTCAAAACTAAGTCACCCTCTTTGATGTCTCTGGCCTTGACCTTTTTATCAAACGCTCTGGCCATCCGCCTCTGGTAGGCTCGGGTGTGTTCCATGGCTTTTAGCCTTCTCTCGTCAGCGGGGCTAACTCGTCATGCCATTTAGCGCAACCATTCTACTTCATTGACACTTTGTTTTCCGGGAGGACCCTTAATGACGGGATTTCCAACTCCAATGGTAACCTTTGCTTCCATCCCGTAGGTTAAGGCAAAAGGAGTTTCTCTGTAGGTGTTCGACAGACGTTACGCAGCCCCGAGTGTCCAAGTGCGGCTTTCGGGCCAATCACGACCACGGGTGGCCATCTTCCGGATGATCCGTTCGAGCGTCTTATTAGCGGCTTCCACGGCTCCATTAGTATGAGAGGTGCATGCGGAGACGACTTGTGGCGAGTGATTCTGAATTACGACGGCAACCTATCGCAATCCTCTTCAAAGTGTGACCCATTATCGGAAATGATCTCGTTGGGCACCCCATATCTGCACATTATGTTTTCTTTGATGAATTGGGCCACTTTTCTGGAAGTGAGGACCTTGTAAGACTTGGCCTCTACCCACTTGGTGAAGTAGTCGATGGCTACTAGCACAAATTCATGTCCATTGCTTCTATAGGGCTATTTTCCCTATCACGTCAATACCCCAAGTTGCAAACGGCCAAGGAGTCGTCATGCGGTGCGGAGTCATGAGGCGGGAGATGGTTGAGGTTGGCAAACCGCGGCACTTGTCGCATGCTCGGACGTCTTGGACACGGTCTGTTTCCATGGAAATCCGGTAGTAACCCATTCGAGGATCACTTGCATCGGGGCTCTGGCATTCATATGAGGACCGCAGGGACCATTGTGGACTTCAGTCATCAATTCTTTGGCCTTTTCTTGAGTGACGCACAAGAGGAGTGGTCCTTGGTATCGCTTCTTGTATAGGTTGCCTCCTAGAATGACATAATGGGAGGCCAACCTTTTCAGGGCTTGCAAGCTCTTGGCTCTGACACCTTCTTTTGGTCTACCTCCTTTGTCTCTACGGCGACTCTCCATCTTTGAGGAAATGGTAAATTTGATTGTACCGGGGTTCCTTTATAGGCTCGGGTCCCGGAGTCTACTTCCAACGAAAGGCAGGGCTTCTTTTCTACCCACTCGGAAGGGTTTTATGGCTTTTCCCTCGGGGATCTCTACCAATGAGGCTAGAGTAGCTAGGGCATCTGCGAATCTGTTCTTTTCCCTTAGCAAGTAGTGGAAGGTCACTTCTCTGAACTGTCCAGTCAACTCCTCCATATGGGCATGATACCGCCGCCGGTTAGGGTCCACAATCTTCCACTTGTTGGAAACCTGGTTGATGATCAGGGCCGAGTCTCCGTAAACTTCTAGCTCCTTGACATTCCTTTCTAAGGCGGCTTCCAAACCAGCAATGCGGGCTTCATACTCGGCAACATTGTTCGTGGCGGGAAGTTCAACTTGAGGGCTATGGGTGTATGCTCATCTTTTGGATCGACCGGTAGCATCCCGATACCGTTTCCTCTTTTGTTAGCGGCTCAGTCAAAGAACAATTGCCATCGGTTTTCGGGCTCATTGCAAAGATCCCTTCATGCAGGAATTGGGGTTCGGAGCCCTCTGTCTTCATTCTTGGGAAAGTTTGCCGGGTGGTCGACAAAGCTTGACCCTTGATAGCCTTTACGGTCACATAGTTGATGTCGTACTCTGCTAAGAAGAAGGACCACTTTGCTAGACGCATCGAGAGGGAAGGCTTATCAAAGATGTATTTGATGGGGTCCATTCTTGAGACCAAATTCACGGGGTGGGCTTGCATATAATGCTTCAACTTGCCGAGCTACCCGGACCGAGTCTACACGAGTCTTTTCACATGCTTTGAGTAATTGAGCTCACTTCCCTGCAGCTTCCGGTGACAAAGTAAATGGCGTTTTCTATCCGAGAGTCTTTCTTCTCTGGGCAAGCATAGCCCCAGCTGCCGTATCGGTGACGGTGAGATAGAGCGAGAAGAGGTTTACGTCTATGTGGGGGCATAGTGCGGAGGATGTACCAAGTATGCCTTGATCTGGTCAAAAGCATCCTGGCATTCTTCGGTCCATTACGTGTCTACGTTCTTCTTCATGAGCTTGAAGATGGGCTCGCACATAGTGGTCGGCGATTGACGAAACGGCTAATGTCTTGCGGTTTTCCCATAAAGCTCTTGACTTAAATGCAGGTCCAGAGGTGGCCTCATATCCATAATGGCTTTGATCTTTTGGGGGTCAACTTCGATACCTCACTCCGTGACCATATACCCAAGCACTTTTCCCCTTGTCACTCCGAAGGTGCATTTAGCAGGATTTAGTCTCATGGAATGTTGTCTCGGCCTCTCAAAGAACTTCCGCGAGTCAACAAAGTCTTGCCCGTCCTCGCCTTTGGAGTGGATTATCATGTCGTCTACGTAGACCTCAATCTCCTTGTGGATCATGTCATGAAAAAGCGCGGTCGCTGCCCGTTGGTAAGTAGCCCCGGCGTTCTTAAGCCCAAATGGCATCCTTTGTATAACGAGTAAGTTCCCCAGCGGTGTGGTGAAGGCTGTCTTTTCTTGGTCTTCCTCGGCCATCTTGATCTGGTTGTATCCTGCAAAGCCATCAACGAAGGATTTGACTTCGTAGTTAGCGGTGGAGTCCACCGGGATGTCTATGTTTGTGCAAAGGGTAATCGTCCTTGGGGCTGGCCTTGTTCGGATCTCGGGAAATCCACACGGCGGCGCACCTTCCCATTGGCCTTGGTGACGGTCACAATATTGGATAACCATGTCGGATATTCGATGACTCTAATGAATCCTACCCGCCGTAGCTTCTCAATTTCTTCTTTGACCTATAGAGACCATTCTGGCTTGATCTTCCTCGGTTTACTTTGCTTGGCTTAGCATCTCGGTGCTAGAGGGATTACGTGCTCTACTATCGAACCGTCTAGCCCCGGCATATCCCTGTATGACCATGCAAACACGTCGACGTATTCCACTGAGCGGATCGATCGATGCGTCCCGTTCACCCCTGGAAGAAGGTCCCGATATGTGTCTCGTGAGGTGCCTCGACAGTAACCAAGTTCACACTTGTCAAAACCTCATCGGCAGCTTGGGCACGGTTTTCATCTTTTTCGAAAACCTGCTTAAAGATTTCTTTAATGTATTGTTCATTTAGTGTGTTTGCATCTTGTTCAAATGATTCATTATTAAGCGTTGTTAAGTTTTGAGTTAATTTATCATTTGTTAAGTTGGCAATAAGAGGATACTCGAAAGATCTGTCATTTCATTCAAAATAAGGGGAAAGATGACATCGATTACATTTTGATAGTCCTCGGGCGTGAGGCCTTCGGATGACTCGGAAGGGACTGGAATTCAAAGATTCCTGACTCGGCGGAGCAGACGCTGCCGACTCTGGACCCTACACTACTTATTGACTCGAGGTGGCTTGACAAGGGTTGGGCCGGGATCTCACGCCTTCTTCTTTGTTGCCTCAGGGAGTAGTAGTCTTGTCGGCGTTCTTCGAAAGTTGGAGACTTCAAATTGATCAAAAACTTGCCGGAAATCATTGACGGGCGGTACCGTGGAAAGATAGTGAGGGGAGCTAGAGTAGCTTGATGCAATCTCTCGGTGAGCTCGTCCAGTGACAAGCTGGGCTCATTGAGAAGAGTCGCTCATCTTATCAATGCACTGGCGATAACTCATTTTCTCTTCTTGATCTTGGACACCACGACCTTGTCGGTATAGCCAACAGGAGGGTTGGCACTGGATAATGCTTGATGAAGTCTTCTTCGAGAGGGGATCTTAATTCTTCCTTGGCGCTACGTATTCAATAGGCTTTACGTATTACGCTTCTAGATCTGCTAGCTTCTCATTGAACTTTACGATGGCCACAAATTCAGCACTTTACGCTTCAAGAGGATCACTGTTCATGGGGGTATCGAGTGGACTGTGTTTTGAATGATGGGTTCCTTGGCGGGCTGTTTGGCATAGCTGACATAGTAATCAAACTTGCCAGAAGGCTCCCCTAGAGTTCCGACGCTCTTGTCTCCGGCTTCATACCTTTCTTTTAGCTTCTGTTGTGTAGACTTTCTCTTCTTCTTCTTTCTCGAAGGAGCGTCTTCATTAATCCATTCTTGATACTCATACTCCAGACGGCGTAGCGCATCAATGAGCATGGCCTGCTGTTCCTCATGGGCCTTACGACTATTTTCCAAGGCTAAGGCTAGCTCTTCTTCCCTAGTCATCTGGTTACCCAAACCAGTGCTGTTCTCTGTCGAATCGGTCATTCGACTCTCTGGACCTGACCAAACCGAGGATTCTCGCGAACCGAGAATTACGCTAACAAGTCGGCGACCCGGTGTTCTCACCCACTTCTTTCTCATTGCGGGAAAGGGATAGGAAAGGTTTTAGACTCGGGGTAGGTGTTTAAGTGAAGGCTCGGGCAATATGCAAATTAGAATCTTCCGGTTTACTTAAAACAGTGTCTTTTATTAATATCTATTTGGTTGGAAAAGGGGTTTGCCCTTCTTTTTCGTAACTACTCTAGATCCTGGATCAGTGGGTTCCGTCACTACGTCTATAAGCCCCTCGTATTCCACACGTATTTTGACCTCCCGGGGTGGGACGGCCCGGGCGAGGGTCCTATAGGGCACGCGGATCACACCGACCGAGAGTAAAGAATGCTCCTAACGGGTCTAGCGGGTCATAGGAACTTTCAACGCACGAGCGATGCGGATTATAGTCAAGGCAATGCAGGAAAGTCTCGTCTTTCTGCCTTGATAGGATTTTGGCAAAATTTCGCTTGAGCGAATGACGTTTTGACTTTCGGTAATGTCCGAGAAGATAATAGGCATGGGTCGGGCGGCAAAAGTCGGATGACACAGTGTCACATTGAACTTCGTTGCATACGTCGGGCGTGAGTTAGAATCGAAGTCAATGCCGGGTCAAGATCTTGCCAATTTTTCCTTGTCGGAATTTTAGCAGAGCTTCGCTTGAGCAAAAGATCTTTTGTTGGCAAAGACTCTGTCTTGACTCTTACGCATTCCGTGTAGGTCAAGGTCAATAGTCAATGTCGGAGTCGAGATCTCGCCAATTTTTCCTTGTCGGAATTTTGGCAGAGTTCTTCTTCCGTTATGAACTAAGGCTTGACCTTTATGAGGGTATGCAACTGGGCTATATGACACGGACTAGACCAAAAACCAACCAAAAGTCACGGTTTTTTGAAACGTGTGACACGGGAATTTGTGCATTGGTCGACACGGCTGCCATGGGGAGGTTGGGATGATTCCGTGCGCGCCCGGAGCATCGTAAGGCTGTCCGCTGGCACTGGAACCACCCTCGGGTTTGAAGGACGTGCGTGCAAAAGTGTACAGGATATATCAGGTGCGCGTAGTGTGCGGTCTCCTAAAAATGTTCCTTTTTGAGTTAAAACAGAGATTTTCAGAAATGTGTTTTAAAGGAATGATTTTCGGGACGGGGAGAATGCAACACATAAGCACGTAAATTTTAAGAGCCCCGATCGGTCATGGAGGTGAGTAGCCCCAAGCTGCTAGGGCTGCCCAGATTAACCCTGATTTTCCTGGTGGAATTGCCACCGAGGTCGCCCGGTCAGAATCCAATGAGGATTGAGCCGTACGACTGCATGGATCAATTTTCCAGGTTCCACTCCTTTTGCTATTTTTCGGGTTGTTTCCCGTTCAAAGTATGCACAGATTCCAAGATGCAAATGATGCAATGCATGGTAAAGAAAGCAAGCATGATTAATGAAATCGGCGACGGGAGTCTAACCAACTCAAAGGGAAAAGCTTTCTTTCATTTTTTTTTTTTTTGAAAAGGGATAGTGGTACGTGGGATTGTTAAACCACCGGTTATCCCAACTCCCACGTCAGGGAGTGTACAGGAAGGGTAAGTGGTTTCCACCTATATACCGAGTATCGATTTTTGTTTTGAAAATAATGCTTTTCTCCTTTGGGATATCCCCAGCGGAGTCGCCAAACTGTGAATGTGTGCCCAAATTTTTGTGTTTGTTGGATTCACGCGAGTTTGAAGACATCCGGTTTAATTTGAAAAACGGAGTCGCCACACCATTTTGATTACCTCAAAACTTTGAAAAAAAGGTTTTATGGGTTCGGAGGTTAAGTTACCCCTTAGGAAGAACGGATCGTCGTTCACCCAAGGTGCCTTGCCGGAGCAAGTCTCCCAAGATTTCATTAATTGTGCTTGCTTGCGTGCTTTCTTGTGTGCATGTGTTTGAAAATAAGGGGAGGGAATGTCCCAAGTCATCTTCCGGACGTACAAACCATTTGTTGGTTGTCGCTCGGGATTTCTTGGATTTTATGTATTCGTGATTATGATCCCGCCCTCATCTTGGACTTGTGATCATCGCATTTTTTTTGGACCTTGGGACTTGCGTGATCGAGAGAATGACTCTCTTTGTAGTCACAAAATGAGGTTCTTTAGAAAAGGAGGGTCCTTAGCCCATCAATCCTACACTTTAAGATGGTCGAGCTCATATAGATGCTTCATACTCATCTTAAGTGATAATCGGAGATATAGGGTTCAAAGGTGTCCCTTTTCTAAAGAGATTATGAAACCTTTATGGAACGAACGATGTAAAGACATGATCTTTAACACCGGTCCGTTCCGAGGTTGCTAATGGGGGAATGGGGGAAATGTATGTAAAAATGACACTTTAATGAAAAGATGACATTTTTGGATTGCAAATGATGCATTTGATTCAAAGAAATGATCTTTATTGCAAATGATGCATAAAGATATGATTTTTATGCAAATGATGCATTTTTATGAAGAAATTGGAATTCATTATGCAAATGATGCATAAAGATTGCATTTTGAAAAGCATATGATGCTAGTTTATGGTAAAGACATGATCTTTAAAGCAAATGATGCTTGGAAAAGGGATTTTGAATGCAAAGGATGCATTTTGATTGAAAAGATTTGATTTTTATATGCAAATGATGCATAAAGATGACATTTTTATTGAAAAATGGGGGTTTTAGGTGCAAAGGATGCACCTTTATGGGGAAAGACTACATTTTTATGACAAATGATGTCTAATGCATGCAAAAGGGAAAGGGAGAATATAAAGATGTGATCTTTAATCTACCAAGTCCCAAGCAATATAAAGGTAATGCAATGAGCAATTTATAAAGCAATTAGGATGCAAGGTTAGGGCGTGCGAGGTTACCAATGGCTTCCTTCTTCTTTGGATGGAGCTAGGAGGAGAGGTTGATCTTGGATCTTCAAGGAGGAGGGAGGTAGCTTCCTGGCCTTCTTCTTCACCTTCTTGAACTTCCAACAGCCCTTGAGAGTATTCTTCACGTATTATGAGTAGTTGATGCCTTTTTTGTGTGTTGTTGTTGGTGTTGTTGAAATGGGTAGAGGAAGGCTCTATTTATAGGCAGTCTGGATAAGGCTAATGAGGCCGTGCGGCTAGGGACCGCGAGCTAATGCAGCCGTGCGGCATTATCCATTGTGACTCAGCATTTCTAGAACCATGAAAGGTGGCAAATTCCAGAAACTTCTTCCTAATTAAGAAAAACGTGTTTCTTAATTAGGAAGGCTCCTCTTCAGCCTTTAATTAATTTGGAACTGTTCCGAAATATTTCCGGAACACTAGGAAGGTCCGGGGAATTACCGAAAAACTTACCGAAATTGCCGGGAAATTTAACCGGAAGGCATGAGCCAGATTTGGGTACTTACAAATACCTAATTAGTGGAATAACGGGCTGCAATACCTAATCAGTGAAGTACATTATTGGAGGAATATCTGTCATTATCCACTTTGTCATTTTTCATTATTTTTGTTTGGTTGAGACCCATTAATCAAACTTGTTTATTGTACTACAACTTAAATAGTTATAATCTCTCATATATTTTCCCATCAGCACATGTCAAAATTTCATCATTCCAAATTTCATAGCCTAACCATCAAGCTCATTCGATTACTGAAATGATCGCCTATTTTCGTAATGCCCATAACATGAAAAACGGACATTTATTTGAATTTCACTTAGGGAGTAATATAAAATCTGAATTTTTATTGATCAGGAACCTAACACAATCGAAATGAAAAAAAAAAAAACAGACTAACTAATTCAATGGATTACATTCCGATTTTTTTTACATACTTTCTGCAAATTGGACGGCTGAACTGGCCAGAAGGGAAAGAGAAGGAGGGAATACACTGAGGAGGTGGCCGGAAGGGAGAGAAGAGATCCAAATGGGCGCCGGAGTGACAAATCCGGTGTAATGAATGGAGGCTGCCGACTTAGGAGCTCGTCAATCGCCGCCTAATAGAGAGGGAGATCACGTCAATGGTAGCTCGCCAATCGCCGTCGACGCCGAGAAAAGAGGAAGAAGGAGAAAGAGGAATTCTCGTGTTATGTAAAAAAAAAAAAACTTACCCACGAAAATTTCAGATTACCCACGAAAATGTCCGTGGGTATTACCCGCGGAAACCATTCCGCGGGTAATTCCAAGGAAATATAGTTTACCCACGTAAATATCAGATTACCCACGTAAATATCAGTGGGTAATACCCACGGAATAATTTCCGTGGGTAATACTCACGGAATAAATTCTGTGGGTAATTAATACTAATTACCCACGAAAATTCGGTCGAAAATACCCACGGAATAATTTCCGTGGGTAATGTGGACGTTTACCCACGGAATTTCCGCGGGAATTTTTTTTTTTGATTTTTACTTTAACTTTTTTAAACCGTGTGTAATTAGGTTTTTCTGTTGGTAATACCGTGGGTAATACCCACAGAATATTCCGTGGGTAATATTCCGTGAGTAATTGAACAGATTCTAGTAGTGGTCAAGACAATGAAGAAGAGGGAACCAACCAATCTGAAGATTCAAACCAAACGGCTATGTTTGTCACTGTTTGTGACTCGGATACTGAAAGTGATATATCTCGAGTGTTACCCGGTCTGGGATAACACCTGAGATAACATCCAGTATGTATAACAATTTCAGTTTTCTTAATGCTGTTTGTTTTATGGGTTCAATTAATATTGATACAGGAAGTCCAGATGAGAATGATTTAAGTAAGAATGAGCTCATTGATGAGCTCAAAGGTAATCTAACTCGTGTTGCTCTTAGTGTTGTCCAACACGATTGGCAACACTCAGGTATGTCTCATTTTATTCATTTTTTGAATATGAACTTGATAGGTAAAATTAATATAGGCAATCTGAGAGTTATGATATACCATTTTGGTATAGTTGGTGATTTTTCTATTCTTATATGTACATCCTTATTAAAAGAAAAATCAAAAACTATATGTACGAATTGTCAATTTTCGAATAGAGTCAACTTGAGACCTAAGTCTACAATGATCCCATATTATTGTTTAAGAATAAATAAACCAAATTTACGTTATTTCAATGTTTTTGGGTGTGATTGTTTTATTTTAATCAATTGGGATAGTTTTTTAAAGATTGACTCTAAAATTGACGGGACAATTTTTCTTGAATATTCTCAAAATTTTAATACTTATTATGTGCAAAATTTTAGAGTGAGAATTATTCAAGATTCTGCAAATGTAGTGTTTGAAAACTTCTCTAGCTTTGTTGGAGAATTAGTTTATGATGCTTTACTAAGATTGCAGCAACAATCTGAAAAAGAAGTTGATGACTCCAGTGTTGGATCAGATGTTGCCCCTTGTATTACTACATCCAAGGCAACACTAGAATCAACACCAGAGGCGACATCAAAATGCAATTCATTTGCAGAAAATAATAATCATGATTACCTCAATGAGGGAGTTCATGATCAGGTCAAGAGAGATCCCCTTAGATTTCAAAAGTATCATCATATATTCCAAGTGATAGGGGGAGTAAATGGTGAGATACTGACAAGATCTCAAAAGAATCAAGACATTGTTTCATGTGTGTGTATGTCTATCACATATGCTATGGTAAACAACTCTTGTCTCATATTTTCTCTTGAACTTAAGAATATTCTTGAGACATTAAAATGTGATGTTTGCATACAAGTTGTGACAGATAAGCTTGAACTATTTGTATATAATGATACTTGGATTCGCCATCACTTTTTAAGAGATTTGGTTGAAAAATAAATTATTCAAATAGAACACATAGATACTAAATATCAAGTTCTTGATAATTTTATCAAATTTCTTTATTTTTGTCTCATTTATTCTGTCAAAAGATAATATAGATGTACTTTATTTTTCTTTATTATTTTTTTGGTGTTTCTTTTATTATTTTCTATTATTATAAAAAAAAATAATAAAAATATATGTCTTTTTCTTAATCTAGTTAGCTTAGTTCTAACTGTGGCACATACTGACCTTTTTGTTATGGTAGGTTATTACTTAGGTTAGCATGTTTGATATCACTCCCCTTCATATGCTTAAAGTGACAAAGTCACTAATCTTTTCTTTTTGGCAAATAAAAGGCAAAGGCAATGTTTCCATACTATTCTCTCGAGCTCGGGGCATGGTGTTCGCTGTAATGATGTACTCTTGCCAATGAGAATGTATGAGGTGGTTTATGCTTAGTATTAGGGACATGGAGTTCGCTACTACAGTGTACCCTACTTGAAAGGCATAAACTCACTTTATCTCTACACTTGAAATAAAACTCGAAGCACGGAACTCGTTACTACGATGCTTTCTTGTTTAAAGAAGTGTATTGATCCTTTATAACAAGCAATGTACTTAAAAAGAATATAGGCTTATAATGCCTAAAGTGCATGAAAAATGCTCAGCTTGTTATGCCTGAAGTGCTTGAAAAATACTCAGCTTGTTATGCTTGAAAATGAAAATATTTGTCAAGGGAATTTATATCACATGTGTTATCATAGGTGTTACCCTCATTGCCTTAACACATTAGTGTGTGCTATATTAGTTTTTTATTCCTTATTTTTTGAAATATTGTTGATTAATTTTTCAAAATCTGAAAGTCTTTTTAATTAAAGAGTTTACGACTTTGAAAACGTCTTCAACAAGTTTTCTTTATTTTAGGTAAACATTTTTGAGTAACTAACCCATATTTATTTTGATTTTATTCTCATAAATTTCGGATATAGTTACAAAATATTTTGTTTACTCATTTTTTATTTATTTTTCGTCCAAATTAAAAAAAAAAAAGTTTAATGGCCGGTTACTTTTTTGGGTTGTTGTGGTTAAATAGTGTGAGTTGTTGGTTCAAATTAGAAGAGCTAGCTTATAGGGGTCAATGAGGGTTTATAGGATTTTAGTTAGGATAGGTTTTAATCTTGTCTAATCAATTTATTTCCCTATCCAATGTCCCTATTTTCTCTCTATTCTCTCTTATCTCTCTCAACCGTCTCTCTCTCTCTATATTTTACTCCCTCTTCAGTGTCTCTCTCTCTTTCGCATTCTAGGTCAAAACCCGTTTTCAACCTTTCCTAAATCTCCAACCATAGCTTCTCCATCCAAAACTTCTATTGCACCATTGGAGCAATCGCCAGGTGTTGTCTCAAGTGCTACCTATCCCATGAACACATCTTCTGTGTTGACTGAGATGGCTTCACCTAGAATGGCCATGTCCATTGTTGAACCTCCATTGGTTACCACCCGTTCCTCCAATCAAGAAAATCAAAAGGAAAGTTACTTCATCTTTCCAATCTATGGCACAACTCATCAAGAAAAGAAGTTCAAGCTAATTTCTTCCCAAACAGGGGGAGATAGTGTTGTGGTGGTGCTGCTGGTATTTGGTTCGGAAAGGTATTTTGTATTTGGTTTGGAAAAACAATTTCTGTTTTGGAACAACTCGTATCTTGGTTTGTTTGTTCAAACTTTGATATTTTGGTGGTTGGTATTTGTTTGTGTTTAGACTCTATGTTTTATCTTTGGTTTTATTACTAGTTATTTGAAAAACTTGTTTTTGTGAAAACTTGTTTTTATAATTAGTATTTTCGATAAAACATAAGTTTCAGTTAGTTCCACTAATTAAGGGGGAGTTAATCTACATGGAGATGTTATGTTTTGACTCTATGATTTATGCTCTATTCATGTTATTATGGACTAACAAATTGCAGGTTTGCAGCACATTAGGTTTGAGAAGAAATATCCAACTAAGAGGGAGATTGTTAGTGTAAACTGCAGATGATATCGTAGATGATTTCCCAGATTTCAGATGATATCGCAGATGATTTCCTGTGCTGGAATTTACATAGTTGTATATTTCTCATTGATTAATTAATGGACTAATGTGCTAATATAATCTGTATAGTCTATGGTATATGTCCATATTTCAGGTTGCAATATGATTGGAGAATGAGCTAGAAACATGGGGAATTTAGAAAAGAAAGATTTATGCATAAATAACATTTTATGCATAACCGTCCAAGACCTTCTTTGAGTTAGCAAACATTAAAAATGTGGGAAGACTTATTCAAAGGGTTTGTTGCTGAATCAAAGAGAGTACAACATGGATAAAGCTAGGGAGTACAAGGCATTGAAGCTTGGACTTGGTGATCAAACAACACGGTTGCTATTTTGAAGGAAAGTGGTTGCTTGAATTGAGGAACACTCCAACCACTTCCCTACTCTCCCTCAACGTGCAAAACAGCCCCAAGGCTGTTATTTTGAGTAGCCTTCAAGTCATTTGAAGACTATAAATAGGCAAGGTGTGGACACTTGAAGACATACCAATTTACACACATCCTTCACACTCCTTGCACAAGAGACAAAACACATCTTTGGTTCCGTTTGCCCTTTCTCCCATACTTTGTCTTTCCACTCTCAAGTACTTTGGACTTGATTGTGTTTTGGGTAGAATAGGGTTTGTGTTTTGATCTATTCGTTTTCTACTTGTAATAGAGTTAGGAAACTTTCGTCTTTGTAATAATTTATATAGTGAAGATAAAGTCTTGGCTTTTGAGCCACCCTCAAGTTATATAATTATATAACTTGAGAAATTTAACTCTTGTGTCTTTTAATTCTTCTGCAAAACTCTTTTGAAAGTTGTTTTATTTCGGAGTGTGTGTGTGTGCTATCCCAAGTGCTATCGTTTGTGCTGTTATCACCTTGGATATCACTTGTGATCCAGGCCGTGACAATTTCACAGTGACAATCAGATTGTTATTCATCTTTCGAATAATCCATCATTTCATTCTAGGACAATGCACATTTAGCTGATGTTCCAATACATCAGGTACCTCTTGGCGCAGAAGATATTAAAGATTAAGAATATTCAAGGATCAGAGAACCCAACTTACATGTTTACAAAGGTTGTAAACCTTGACAAGTTGAAGCTATTAATAGCTTCAACTGAGCTTGGAAACTAAGAGAGGAGGTCAACACTGCCATGATCGAGGTGATCAAGGAGCCACCGGGAACGACTTGATGGGAGCAGATACGGGGCTTGATATGGTTGATCTCTAGGTGGGAGTTTGTTGGGATAGACTAAACTTAATAATAACGAGGGAACAATGTACGGGAGCCAAAAATAGGTTGGCACGATAAGTGCGTAATGATTGTTTGGTGTATATTGGGTAACAAGATTGGACAACGAAAATCATGGTAATGATTTAAACCATGGGCATACCAAGAAACTAGCTAATGGGTGTTGCTGATTCTGACAGCTAGAGTCATGCCCATGGTTTAAAGGATGGACAGGCCATGAAACTGGCTGGCCTAGTTTCAGAAATTTTTTTTGAACGGGGCCAATTGATTAAATTCGAGTTTTCCTTATTATCTAGGATTTAGGACTGTTCTAGAGCAAGTAAATAAGCAATTTTCTGCCCCCAAACTTGTTGAATCTTATATTTTACATATTATAGTGCAAGATCCTGGCTTGGCAATGCCCCCTGACGTAGCCAATTAATTGGTGAATTGGATAAAAAATTATGTCGTGTTCTTTATTGCTTTAATTACATGTTCATATTTCTGTTGTATGCATGGGTGCTCTGTATTATACTGTATTGCTTGGCAGGAATTGAAATCTATTTCACAACAATAGTGTTTTTGATAAATTTCAGAGAGAAAATCATAATATTTTCTTGTTATTCAATCTCAAATATCACAATGGCATAAGCCCTATATTTATACACATTCCTATGTAAATATTAATGTCCTTTTACTATTAAATTGAAAATCTCTCTCCATTTTTAATTTTTAAGTGAATTATCATTTTATAATAATATATATTCTGAAAACTTGACTTTTAATACAAATTCATTGCGTCTTATGAAAAACGTGTTTTTCCTAAAGGTTAGAAAACACATGTTTTTGAATCGGATTGTACCGGATTGGTGGCATCTTTGTAAATAATTGACATTTCTTTTAAAAGGCGCGGTGACATATTTGTAAATAACTAAACCTTTGGGTGCACTATCAGGGTCGTTTATAAGGAGTGTTAGCACATGTACCTGGTAGGGATGGCCAAAATCGGTTACGGGCCCGATTCCGGTTCGGAACCGCCGGTTCCGCTTTGGCAAAAGGGTGAACTTTCACCGGCCCTTGCTTACCCCGGATCTGGTTACCACAATCCGGTTCCGGTGCGGTTCCGGTCAATAATGAATAAAGAAGCTAAAAATTATTTAAAAACAAGGAATTTCTGGTCCGGTTCCGGTCCAGTTCACCATTTATGTGAACCTTAACCGGCCCTTATCCAAAACGGTTCCGGTTATCCCGGTTCCAATTTTCGTGGCGGTTCATGGCGGTTCCGGGCTTTTCCGATCCGATTTCGGTTCAGTTTTCCGGTTCTGGTCCGGTTTGGCCATCCCAAGTACCTGGCAATAAAAATCACTACCACTAGCATTAAACTGGTATATATATAGTATTAGTACCTGGTACACAAAATACTAACATTGGCATTCAATTAATACGACTGCGTTAGTTACAAGAAGTGTGATTATATGTGTTTTACTAGTAAAACTGATTGAGTGACAGACCATGTATTTTGATAAATACCACCACATGTGTTCAAAAGTGTCAACACATATAGGAAATAATGCAGTGTTAATATTAGTAGTGTCAACACCAGAATTAACGACTCTAACTTCAGTTGATAACTTCCAGTATTTACGAAAATGTCACTGCACACGTTTTTAAAAAGTGTCGGTAAATTACAAAAATATCACATGTTCGATTCAGCCATGGTTCATAATACGTTCTTTCATTGCTTACGAAAAAACATAATTTTCTTTTCAGAATTTTGTAATAAAAAATAGTAGCGGAGATAAATAATTACAACTATTATTGCCCTTATAAACTCTTAATTTTGCAGGTACATATTTTTAAAGGAGGAAAATCAATTGGCGAAATTTGTAAAATAAAATAAAATAAAATGGACATTATTTTAAAGTGAACCTCAATTTAGGGATGAAGAAAGTATATGCGTACTTCTTTTATCCCGATTTAATATTTTTAGTTTGACTTAACATGAATATTAAGAAAAAGTAAATCTTGCGAGTATGAAATATAAAGTAGGAGAAAGAAAGTGAGTAAAGAGTTATTATTGTGATAATGATAAGTGGATCTCATTAATCATTTTAATTAATAAAACAAATAAACCATTAAATTAAGACAGAATAAAAAATAAAAACTTTAAAATGGGACGAATAGAATACAGTTTACTGAAGCCTCCAATTTTTTCTCTAATAATTCCATTTTAAAATTTTAATCCCAAAATAACTCACATTTGAAACTATTTACCAAAATGATCAACGTTTTGAAAATCGATACACGGTATAGCAAGTTTATAATTTTTTCGGTTAAAATCACTACACCGTGTAGCGATTTTAAATTTACTCTATTTTATTTTAATATTTATGTTATTTAAAAAAAAACTTTGACGCTACACGGTGTAGCGATTTCAAAGTCAACCAAACAAAACTACCAAACAAAACTCCAAAGTGGTCAACCAAACCAAATCCAAAGTTAATTAGTTTTATACTTCGTCTCACTTTAAATTACAAAATAATAATAAAAAAATTATGTATTAATAAAGAAAACTAAATAGAAATATTCTTTTTTTCATCTCAAATAAATACTTTAAAAAATGTACGTCTATAGAAAATTATATTCTTCATTTCAAAAATAAATATTACTTTCGACTCAAAATGAATAACCAAAAAATAATAATACATTTTTTATCCCAAAAAAATGAGCATTACTTCCTTCATTCCAATGAATATTTTAAAAATTAATATTACTTCATTCGCCTCTAAAATTATTGTTTAAAATGTTAGTGCCTTCGTCTCAAAATATGACATTAATTTTTGAGGCAAATGAAGAGTATTATTTTTTTAAATATTCATTGAGACGAAAAAAAATAATGCTCAATTAATTGGACAAAAAATGTAGTATTATTTTTTTGTTATTCATTTTGAGTCGAAAGTAATATTTATTTTTGAAATGAAAAATATAATTT
The DNA here is from genome assembly GCA_022495995.1 of Adenophora triphylla var. japonica. Classification (NCBI taxonomy): domain Eukaryota; kingdom Viridiplantae; phylum Streptophyta; class Magnoliopsida; order Asterales; family Campanulaceae; genus Adenophora; species Adenophora triphylla. The sequence continues at coordinate 19,360 of JAFEMH010001294.1, forward strand.
TTTTATAGAAGTACATTTTTTAAAGTATTTATTTGAGATGAAAAAAATAATATTTCTATTTAATTTTCTTTATTAATACATAATTTTTATATTATTATTTTGTAATTTAAAGTGAGACGAATTACAAAAAAATAATTAACTTTGGATTTTGTTTGGTTGGCCACTTTAGACTTTGGTTTGGTTTGGTTGACTTTGAAATCGCTACGCCTTTTAGCGATTTCAAAGTATTTTTAATAGCATAAATATTAAAATAAAATTGAGCAAATTTAAAATCGCTACACGGTGTAGCGATTTTAATCGAAAAAATTATAAACTCGCTACATCGTGTAGCGATTTTAAAAAAGTTGATCATTTTGGCAAATAGTTTCAAATGTGAGTTAGGGCTCGTCTGATGCACAGTTTTATAAATGAAGAGTTTTTAAAACGGATCAATTTTGAATCGGAGCTTTTTAAAACGAATAATATTTTCTATAAATGTGTTTGGTGAATCTTTTTAAAACGCTAATATAATTTTTAATATTTGTTTATAATGACATTTTTACCCTTTAGAAATAACATGATTTATTTTATACTATACTCATTTTGAGCTCTATGTATTGTTCATATAAAAAAACCAAGTTAAATCACTATACACAATAAGATTATTTATTTGTACCTTTTAAATTACACTAATACTACATATTGTTCTGCTCTTTCGTCCCAAATGAATATCAGTAATTTTGAAATTTACTCTTGATCAACATTTTTTTAAAAAAAAATGATCATGAATACTGAATCTAAGGGAGGGTAGTTATGTCTACAAGATTTCTGTCGTTTTCTAACTACCGTTTTGAAGAAACGCTAGTCATAGGAGCGGCAAGAACGGAGCCTCCGTTCAGGAAACGAGCATTCTTTGGCCGTGGTATTTATACGTTTATTTGATGAAAATTCACGTACGTTCTAAACTCCATTTTTTGATTAAAACGCAGGAACAGTGTTGGCCTTAAAGGTGGCAACAAGGGTGAAAATACAGCTAGAGGGGGGTGAATAGCTGTTTCAAATTTTTCGCCCTCGATTTAAATTTAAACCTCTAAGCTTACAAAACCTCTTGCAGTGTATAAGAAACTGCAAGTAGAGTTGTAAAATGCACAGCGAAATATATTGAAGATACAAGCGGTTTTGAGGGACGGTTTTGCAAAGCGGTTTTGGTGCAGTTTTCAGTGCAGTTATAAAACTGAAAGTGAGGTTTGATAATGTTAACTCCAAACACAATTTCACAATAATGGATATCTAAATAAAGATCAAATAGAGATAAAGATAGATAATCAGTAAGCACAAGAAATAATAAATGCAGAAAGTAAGAACACAATATTTGGAGTGGTTCAATCGATAAACGATCTACGTCCACTACCAAGATTGTTAGTCTTGGATTTCTAAGAGAGATTTTATATTGAGTATGAGAGATTACAAAGTACAATGAGTAATACTCAGATCTAAAATCTTTTCTATGAAGAACAAATCCTAGATTATAACCAGTGTATCTCAAGTGATTAATCTATGTGATTAAACAAGTGAGGTGTGTGTGTGAGTTTCAAGATCAAGGCTCTTTAAATCTTTGAGATGTAGAGCACAATGATTCTTGATGTGTATAAGGCTTGATTTCTGGGCTGGGAAAGTATTTCTTGAAGTAGAAGATGAAGATTCAAAGGACTTAGAATTTCTGGGCAGAGCTTCAGCTTCTAGGAACTCATAGCAAATCAATTTCTCAAGCAATCTTCAAATGGTGAAGATTGGGGGTATTTATACCCAAGCATCCAAGATATAGCCGTTGGACACAACTGTTGAAAGGACAGTACTTGATGCTATTCCATTGGTCCACAGCAACCACTTTTCTCCTTTGGATCTGTTGTTGCAGGTAAAGCTGATCAGACCTCAGCTGCAATCAAGGTGGTTAGGACATCTGTCACCTTTTTAAGATCCTTGCATATCTTATCTGAAAAGTAGTCACGTGACAAGATATGGTGGTTGACATTAGATATTGCTGACGTGGATTCCAACGGTAAAATGTGGTTCACTTCAAGTCTCAATCATTGGGGCGGTTCTGGTGTACAAGCGGTTCCAAATGAGCGGTTCGCCAGAGGAGGATTTCCAAATGCGAGCGGTTTGCACAGTGGACTTCAAGCGGTTTCAGACTAAGGATTTTACGAGGCAGTTAGCTAGGAGTGGTTATGCCAAGCGGTTTGATGAAGCGGTTCTGAAACACTTGAACTGCAATCCTCAGATCCAATGAGTCTTGTGCCAGTCCTCAAGCCTAAATTTAACCTATTCTATAAAATGGACTTAGCTAAAAAATTGAAGTCTAAGCTTCATTACATAGGGTCCTAAAGTCCTTAAAATAGACAGGAGGTTATGGTATTAGTCAAATCTAATACAAAATAGGAGGGCTAAACATGCATACCCAACAATCTCCCCCTATTTGATTGATGTTATTACCTACTACAGCAAAAGCAAATATTGTACTTGGTAAAAACAAGTCAATAAGAATTAACATGGTAATTCATGTCCCAAGTCAATGCACATACTAGCTTAAGCTATAGATTTCTATACTACTGAAAGATTGGAACTTACAATTTGAAGAGTATAGAAATGCATTCAGTGCACTTGAAAAATATGAGTTTAAGTATAAAGTGCAGTTTAAACTAAATGTTTAAACATCAATTCAAATGAATGATTTTTAAGTTGAAAAATATTTGAATGAGGTTTAAGACCATAAGCGGTTTCATTGTTCTACAAACAAGCAGTTTGATATGAACAAGGTTTTGGAACCATGATGCAATTTCCATTAATTCCTTAAGCAGTTACAGATTACAAGGAATGAAAGAAAATTACAGGGTTACAAAAACAAAACAAAGTAAGTTGGACAAAATAAAATACAAGGAGAGTGCGGTCCAACTTACAAAAGCGGTTCAAAAACAACACGAAGGAGAGGTCACTGCTGAGGCGGCTTGTTGACTTCATGCTCAGTTCCACTGGGTCCAGCTCTTGATTGGTCTGGAGCAAAGGCCTTTCTCAATCTTCTCACCTCTTCAGCGGTTCTGGTGAGGGTAGCTTCAAGCTTCTTCAAGGCATTCACAGAATGTGCAGAAGTGGAATTTGTAGCTCCAACCGCTTTGGTATTAGCAACCAAATTCTCTTTAATATCATCCAGCTGTACATGAAGGGAGGAATAGAGAGAGTTGAAAATTGTATGAACTTCTTCTTGTACAGCAGCGGTTTGAGCTTGGATTGCCTGCTCCATAGGTTCAAGATCCACAGATACCTTCAAAGAGGATTTGAGTTCATTGACTGTTGAGCCAAGTCTGGAGTTGAATCCTTCCCTGAGGTTGTCCAAGCGGTCGTTGAATTCATCTTGGATTTCTTTCAGCTTGGCCATAGTGGCATCTCCTACACAATCCAGATTGACCTTAGAATCTACCTTGAATAGATCAATCTCACTACCAGAAAAAGGTATTTTAGCGACGAAATTATCAGCGACGGACTAATTCCGTCACTAAATTGCGGCGGAATATAAGCTTTAGCGTCGGAATTATTTTGGCGTCAAATTTAGCGACGGAATTTAATTCCGCCGCTAAATTCCGCCGCTAAAACGAATATTCCTCGAATATTCGTTTAATTACCGCCACTATTTTCGCGGTTGATTTATCGACGGAATATTCCGCCGCTAAATAATTATCGCCGACGGAATTATTCCGACAAAGGGAAATAAATCATTTTTTATTTTTTTATTTAACAAATTTTAAATATTCCGACTAAGTGAAATTAAAATATTTTTTTTTTTTGGAATATTACACCGACGGAATATTTCCGTCGCTGAGTAATTAATTTTTTTAATTTATCAGCGTCGGAAATATTTCGACGGTGAAATTAAATGTTTTTTTTTTGTTTATTTTTAGAACTAAATATCAAAATAAAAAACTAAAAAACATTAAAATATCATAAATATTTATGATATTTTTGAAAAAATAAATAAATGATAAATATTTTTTAAATTTTAATTTAATAAATATCATTATTTTTTTTATGTAAAATATGAAAGTTATTTTAAATTACTCTCATAAAAAAAATATGAGTCAATAAATATTATTTTTTAAAAAATAAATACCACATAAATATTTATTAATTTTAATTTAATAAATATCATTCTTTATAATTATATAAAACATGAAAATTATTTTAAATTACACTAAAAAAATAAATATGAGTCAATAAATACCCTATACCCTATACCCTATACCCTATACCCTATACCCTATACCCTATACACTATACCCTATACACTATACACTATACCCTATACCCTATACCCTATACACTATATCCTATACCTTATACCCTATACACTATACACTATAATTTTTATTACAGCGACGGAAATTTCCGCCGCTGAAATTAATTTAATTAAATTAATTTTTATTACATCGACGAAAATTTCCGCCGCTGAAATGAAAATTTAATTAAATTAAATTAATTTAACAGCGGAATTTTCCGTCGCTGTAACCATTAATTCACCGGCGGAAATAAATTCCGTCGGTAAAGTAAAAATACCATTGAAATTGACCTATTGAGCACCGCGACGGCCGGGTAATGCTGACCACCGATTTAATTATTCCGCCGGTAATTATTTTTAGCGACGGAAATTTAATTTTAGCGGCAGAAATTTTCGTCGCTAAATGACCTTTTTCTGGTAGTGTCTGTTCCAAGACTTCTTCACGCAGTAAATCCAAAGCGGTTTGGACAATTTGAGCTTGCTGCGGTCTGGATGTCAAGAAGTCAAGGAATTTAGAACTCAGCTCTCTAAGATCCTTTTCAAGTGAAGTGCAGATCTTTTCTCCAAGATTATCCAAGGTCTTGTTCAGCTCAGCAACTGATGCCTTATCTCCCAAGGCTTTGACCATTCCTTCTTCAACTGCAGATTTGATAATGGAGGCGGTTTGATCATCTGGAGCGGTTGAGGAGGATGGAGCTTTTGGAATTGATGTAGATCTCTCCCCCTTAATGGCATCAAGCAAAGAGGATTTAATAGCTGCCATCTCAAGGAAGTGAGATTCTACCTTGGCTTGAAGGGAGCGGTTGGATTTAAGAAGGGAGGCATTTGAAGCGGTTAAGGAAATGACATGGCCTTGGTTGATAACAAGTTGGCCTTGGATAAGGTTAAGGGTTTGAAGTATTTGGGTGTATTCAGAGGGAGGAGCGGTTGAGGTTGAAGCAGTTTGGAAGGTTGGAGGCGGTTGGTATTGGGTAGTTTCAGGAGCGGTTTGGGTCTGGGGAGGAATATTTGGAGGAGGGGTTTTTTGTCTTTGGGGAGAGTTTTGGGGAGTTATGAATTTGGAAGGAGAGTTTGATCTGGAGCGGTTTTGTTTAGGGGAGTTGGTTGGAGTTGGATCTTCCTTAATGGATTTGGAGGTGGCATGTCCAGCAGAGGGCTTGGATTGCCATTGTTGATAGGCATGGGATTGAGTCAGGGTTTGGTTAGAATGTTGAGAGTTTATGGAGTGGGAATGTTAGGGGGAATTATTTGGGGATTGGGAGGATAATGGGGAAAGGGATTTTCTGGGAGAAGGTGAAGGGGAGTTTTGAGGTGATGGTGGAGGGGAATTTTGAGGAGGTGGAGAGGGGGAATTTCTAGGAGGTGAGGGAGAGGGTTGAACTGGTTTGATTTTTGTTGAGAGTTTCTTGGCTCTCATCTTCCTCCTTTTCTTGGGTTTCTCCCCCTGAATAGTTGCATCCGGTCAGGAGGAGGAGTTTTGGACTTGGATTTTGCAGAGAGTGATCAGGGGATGGGCGAGGGATTGGACAAGTGATTCGACAGGGGCGCAAGAGAGAGGATGGAGGCGGCTGGGTCTCGTGGAGGCGGTTGATGGGAAGCGCTTTCATCTTCTCGTAGATTTTCCCTTCGCTTTATATTTTTCACTCGCTCCTTGGCCAATCGTCAATCTTGTCTTGGAGGAATTTCATCTCTGCTCTCAACAAATATTCCAAACCCATATCATCCCTTGGCTCTCCTTGCTTTGGAAACCAAGTTTGGAATACTTGGATCTTCTTCTTCTTCTTCATCCTCATCCACTAAATGCATTGGTTCGCATCCTTCTTGGACTTGCTAGGACCGGCTCCAGCAGATGTAGGCGGTTTGGATGCGTAAGCGGTCTTGGGGTTTCTTTTGCAAGCGGTTCACTCCTAGCAGGTGGCTTCCTGGACCGCTTAGCACCCTTAGCTTGTGGAGCGGTTGTTGGATCCCTAAGCTCATAAGGTTCCTTCTTTGGGTTTGTATCTGCATTAGCATATCTGAAGGAGTGGCATGTGAGCAATCCTAGGGATTCATCTGAACAGTCAACCATAAGTTCAGGATTCTTTCTGGTCATCTCCTCTAGATGCTCAAATTCCTTCAAGATAGCGGTCAAGATCCTGCAGAAGGGTCTCCATCTTTGGTCTTCTCCTCTCCTCTTTGACTGATAAGTTTCCACACTGTCCCTTATCTCCTTGTAGAGGATTCTAGGCCAATGTAGAAGTATCTCCATGAAAATAGCTGAAATGTACATCCATTGTTGGGATGTAAAGTTGTTGTGGTTCCCAGTCTTACCACAAACTGATTTTCCAACCAAGAATCCTATGTGGCTCATCAGCTCACCAAAATCCTTTCTTGGGATCTTCTTAAACTTCCCAACCATAGTATCCTTCTTAGCAGTCAGAACAGCAGCACCATCTTGGATCACTTGATCCACTTCTTCAGGAGATCCACCAACCCTGAACTTGAAGATCCTCCTAATATCAATATAGTCAATTGGACAGGATAGGCCTTCAATAATCGCGGTCAAGCAGGAAACTCTTTGGCCTTCATCTAGCACCCTAGATCCACGCTTTGCAGTAGCATAGAACTGATCCACAAAGGAAGGCACTATGAAGTCTTGCTGCTTGGTGAATAGGGGCAGGATGCCTGATACTCTTAATCTCCTTAGCAGTTCCCTTCCTAAAGCATCTTGTTTAAGCTCAGCCTCATTCACTTCATATCCTGGAAGGAAGGTAGTAGGGTCCTACAAAGAAAACAACAAGTGTTAGATCCATTTTTGTATTCACAGTTCACAAGCGGTTTGAGCACCAAGCGGTTTAGCAATGGTGCGGTTTTGAAATTAAAGTATTTCAAACCACAAGTAAACTATGAATACTAAAGGAAAGTGAGGATTTGAGAACAAGATTACTTAAGTACGTGGCATTGTAATCCAAATTTATCCCACACTGCAAGCAGTTGTATTGTAGGGGAAGGTTATGGTGTCCAGCCTATATACTTAGTAAAATCTCAAAAGAAAAGAGATAAACAGCATGTGGTTCCAAAGGAATTTAAAAAGGCGGTTCCTACATGCGGTTTTAGCTTAGGAAGGTAGCATGCGGTTTGAAAGCAAACAACTAGGCATGCGGTTTTGAAATGTAAAGCGGTTGAGAATCCAAGCGGTTTCAAAACAAGGAAATCCAAAATTCATGAAAAAGTTGAAAAATTGTCTTAGTATGGAAAAACACTATTCAGATTCAAGGCATCCAAAACATATGATTTTTCATGAAAAGCACATGAGTTTCATGAAGAACATGAAGAACAGTTTATGAACACCAAGAACAGAGATTATCAAACCTTAACCAAAATGAGTAAAAAGCATATCAAAATGATCACATTGGGAAGGGGGTTAACAATATATCATTAAAATTTCAACCTTTGCCCAGAATCATCAAGAAATCATATGAACACAGAAATGGGTTTTCGAGGTTCTCAAACTGAAAATCACAAAATTAGTGTTCAAGACATGGACTGATCATGAAACAAATAACATATATGGAATCCATGTGCAAATGCGAACAAAACCCAACAATTTGTATAACAAATGAGCAAGAAACAAGATCAAAATCACCCAAACACATGAACTTGAAGAATACGAACAGTTTCTGTTCATCCATGGCAGATTTGAATAAATTTAAGAGATTAAGGGTTAGAAGTTGTTAGCATGTCCAGAATAGGCTTCTTGGGTCCTCTTGCTACATTTGAGGCTCTTTGTCACTTAGATGTTGACATTGTGATTGAAGGTTTTGAAAATGGAGGTTTTTGTAGTGAGGAGTAGAGAGAGAAAGGTTTGGTAGAAAGTACAAGTGCAGAGAGTTGGCAGAAGAAAGAATGAATTTCACCAAACAAGGTATATATAGGGTGAAGGGGGCAGGCAGTTGGTTCAGAATGGTATGATTGAAAATAACAACTGTTTGCACCCTTTCACCTCCTGCACATCTCTCAATGACGACTGATGTTTTGGTAGAAAAAACAATAGTGTTGAATCTTAACTTTGACAAGTGTGTGGATTAAATAACAAGGAGGGGACTGTGGAATTCGACTAAATGGAACAAAGGCATAAAAAGAAAGAATGACACCACGATTTGTTAACGAGGAAAACCTTAGAGGTGATAACCTCTTTGGAAAAAACCCCGAGAGTTAGGTCTCCAACCTTAAAAGTTTTACTATAATAATTGAGTTACAACTGTGGAAGATGATGGAGAGAATTACAAGAGAGATGTGCGTAGAGTGTGTGAGTGTACGAGAGTATGTATATTTTTCCATCTCCATCTCCCCTTAAATATAAGTAAGTTTGAATGGGTAAAAGTTGTTCCTACAATCTCGGGAATAGTCTTATCTTCTCCAACGTCCGTGAGACCAAGTCATCCTTGCCGTTGAAGATGTGTTGGAACGTGCTAGAAAAATATCCCGTATTCTTCTCTCTTATTCACTGGAAAATAATAATAATAAAGATATTTGGAAATATCAAATAATTAAATATTAAAACGATACTTACAGTGGAGTAACATCTTGACATGCAGGAGCAACTGAAGATGTCACCATGCTGAAAAATACCCACAACAATTTGTCCCCAAAAATATTTGGCTATTTTGGCAACTGAAGAGGCAAATGTTTTTCTCCAATAAATGCTCAACTGCCAGCTTGCATAATGGGACGGGCATTGTGAAACGTGGAGAAAATGGACGGTTGGGGAGTAATGCTTGGAAAAAGTGGTTTTTTGGAAATAGAGTTCTTTTTTAATTAAATAACCGCTTGGAAGTTTTAATAAGCTTCTCAAACCTTCCTTTTCATCCCTTCTTGCTACTGCGCTGTTCTTCTTCAAGGTAAAAATTTCTCCGCTTCTTACTTTCATCCATTGTTTACTTCTCTTTTGTCTGTCAACCATGGGTAGAACTAGGTAGAGTTCGTCCAAAACTAAGAGTGCCCCATCCCCACAAGGTCCCACATAGATTAGTCTTAATGATTTTGTGAGTGAAAATCTCCTTGCGAAACCGGATGATGAGACTTGTTTGTTTAGTGATTCCCAAATAGAATCACTGAAACAACAATGTTACTTCCCAAAAGGTTCGATTTTTCATCCTTTTTCTGTAAATCTTTGGACTGACTTCGTTTCCGCTAAATGGATCTGCTTTCATGAGTATCCCTTTCTCCTAGGGTTTAGTTATCCCTTCCCACCGTTGGTTTCTGAGTTCTTTCAAAAGACCCAACTTGCCTATACTCAACTGATGCCCATGGCTTGGAGAGTTTTCGCTTTTATTATCAAAGTGAACAGGGAGAATGGGTTAAACCTAGGGCTTCATGAGATAGCCTATTCGTACGACCTTCAACCTTTCGGTTCAAAAAGGTATCTTTTCAAGAAAAGGTCAGGTAGGAACTCCTTAATGAGCACCACGTCTTCAAGTGATAGGGGATGGAAAAATAGGTTTTTCTTTGTTGATAGGGCATCCATTGGAGAAGGGAATGAGATATCAAGCAAATGGAACAAGGGAGGTACTTGAATTCCTAACTTTGTGACTTCCTGTTCTTGAAAAAAACTGAAATCGTAATTGTTCTTACCTCTTTTCAGATATTGACTGGGGAGAACTACTTCCACCGACTGAGGATACATTGGCCAAAATTGACGAATTTTTCAAGCTTCCTTTGGACAAGAGATCTCCTAGGGGACTACTAGAATCACCTCTGGTTGTTTCGGAAGATCAGAAAGCGTCAACTTCTGTCATTATGTCTACAAGTAAACATGTTGTCTTTTCACTATAGTTTTATCAATTTGATGCATTACACTTCTTGACAATATTCATATGTCATTATAGTCTCCAAACCAGTTGTTTCAGGATCGGACTTTGATCTTGATGACATTGAGGCCATGTTTGATGAGCCCTCTCTTAAGATTGATATGAAACCTCCGCCTGTTCCTAAGAAGGTCCTTGTTTTAGACGAGAGCGCAGGGATTGGCTCCAGGGTGAGAAAGAGGAAGGCTATTCAAGAGGAGGTGATCGAGGTTGGAGATTCTTTTGAAGGAATGCCAGTGTGAGAATTCAAAAAGAAATGTATGAGTTTTGCAGCAGGGGTAAGATGATACTAACCGGGTTTTAACTGTTTCAAAAGTTTTTTATAACACATTTTGATGTCAAGCTATTATTTTACAGGCTGTCGGGTATTTGGAGGATCTGGTAAAAGAAATGGAGATGCTGAAGAAGAAATCTAAAGCTGATATTGCTTTGTTTAAGAAGGAGAAGATAATGTTAGAGAGCAAGGTGAGAGGACATGAAAAGAGCTTGGAGCAACAAGTCAAGTCGTTGGAAGAGCAGGAGCAGACGGTGAAGGATTTATTGAGCAATTTGGCAAAAAGTGAGGAGGATCATCTTAAAGAGATTGCAGAAGTGAAAAGTTCTTGCAAATTGGCTGCTGCTAAAACCGTTTCCCAATGTAAGATCAAGATGATGAAGGAGTTCCAGGAAGGGAAGGCCGATAATTGGGATACCAACAAGGAGTATGCCCACTTCTCCAAGCTGACAGGTGAACCAATAGATGAGGGTGAAGTGTCATCAAGCCCATATGAAGCGATTGTAATGGATGCAGCAGAAGTTGGAGAAGTTACTCCCAAAGCAACACCTGCGGCGGATGCCACCTGAAAAAAGGTAAAATAACTTTGTTCTGGTTTTTTGATGGTATTACTGGGGTAGAATCCCTAAAGACAATTTTAATTTAGGTTTGGTTATGTAATAGGTCCATAAGGACCAAAGACAATTTCTCTTATGTGTTGGGTTGGTCCAACACTTTTGCATTTTAACTTTGGTAGTTTGGATGTTGTTTTTAACTTTTTAAGGATGTTTTTAGGGTAACTTTAGCTTAGTTGCAGTTTAGTAATTTTCAAGCATGTCAAGGCTTGTTTTCTTTTGGATGGTTATTTGTTATGCTCGTAAGGTGACATGTTAGTATGTCAATGCGGTAGACACTTAAGATGACACGTACATGTCATAACCATAAGAATAAAACATGAGATCAATCATTTAACTGAGTGGGAATAGGTAAGCTATATGAGTTTACCCATATAGGCCCACCCCACACCTCAATTAAAGAGATAACTTGCGCTCCAGGCGAAGGTGTGGCAACCTAACATCTTAAGAAAGAGGTAATTAACTCTTTAAACCTTAGAAGGGATTATGTACCTTTACTTGAGAAGAGGTGGCCAGTCTCTGACGGAGGAGAATTCATTGTTCTTCTGATTTTACATACTTTTGATATGTCCCCAATTTCGTATGTCAACACCTCATGAGACAAAGACACGTTAAAAACGGACGTCAACTATGTTGACGCCTCTCCACAAGTTGTGTTAGTGACATCTTGATTTGTAATGAAGTAAGAAAATAGTAAATAGGAAAATGGAAGGTTACAAATAAATAAGGGATTGTCCATACCTGGGATGAGATGAGTTAAAGGGGTGCATTGTTTAAATGTAATACCTTTTAAGGTCAATGGCGTTCCAACTTCGTGGTATCATTTGGCCATCCAAGGTTGACAGACGATATGCTCCTTTCCCGGCCTATGCATCTATCAGGTAGGGTCCTTCCCACTTTGGGGCGAGCTTGCCTGCATTGAGTTCCTTTGTATTTTGGAATTCCTTTCGTAGGACTAAATCTCCTACTTGGAACCTTCTAACCCTTACGTTTTTATTGTAAGATCTGGCTACCCTTTGTTGATATGCTGCCATCCGAACTTTGGCCATGTCCCTTAGTTCGTCTACTGTATCCAAGTCATATGTCAAGATGTCTTTATTATGTTCAGATGTCAACAAACTGTATCTGGCCGTAGGTACAAGTACTTCTGCTGGAATAACCGATTCTGTCCCAAATACAAGTGAATAGGAGTTTGACCAAGAGCGTTCTTAGATGTCATCCTGTCGCCCCATAGAACCATTGGCAACTCTTCCGCCCATCGTCCTTTCTTCTCGGTTCCGCCTCTTTTTTAAGTTGCTTATGATTATTTTGTTGCTAGATTCTCGCCTGTCCATTGGCTTCGAGGGTGAACAGTGAAGATGTCACCATCTTGACTCCCCAAGATGTCAAGAAATCTTGGGTTTTCTTACTAATGAATTGGGAGCCGTTATCACAAATTATCTCCGAAGGTATCCCAAATCGGCCGAATATATTTCTTTTGATGAAAGAGATTACTTCTCTGTCACGAACTTGTACGTACGCCTCAACTTCTACCCATTTAGAGAAATAGTCCGTCATAGCTAATAGAAATACTCTTCCTCCCGGTGCCCCTGGTAATTTTCCTACGATGTCCATTCCCCAAATCATAAATGGCCATGGCGACAGGATAGGATGCAATAGCTCATTGGCCGGGTGCGGTGATGTCCCCATGTCGCCGATGTGAGTCACATTTCTTTGCATAGTCCGCGGCGTCTCTTCTCATTGTGGGCCAAAAATAGCCCATCCTCGTGAGCCTTGGTATGCGTACTTCGCCCCGCATGATTTCCACACTCTCCTTCATGCAGTTCCTTGAGAACCTGATGGGCTCTGTCTGCTTCTAGACATCTTAAGTAGTGACCTGCAGCAGATTTTCTAAACAAAAGGTTATCAATAAGTAAATACTTAGATACTCTTACCCTGAAGGCTCTAGAATTTTTCTCCTCGGCTGGGATCGTATCATCTATGAGATACTTGATAATAGGAGCTGTCCAAGAAGTTGCTGCTGGAGGGGAAGGTACGTCGACATCTAGAACGAACAGTTCAAGATGATCAATTGCTGGGATGTCAACATGCACAATTGGGATGCTTGTCTGTGAAATGCTTTTAAAGGATGAACCTAAGTTTGCCAGAGCATCTGCTTGAGAATTTTCCTCTCGTGGAATCTGTTCCAAAGTAAATGTTTTGAATTTGGCCGCCAGAATTTTTATAATTTCCAAATATGTCGTCATCTTTGCATTTTTTTCTATGTTTGATCCATTGTAATGGTTGACAATTAGCAAAGAATCTATAAACACCAGGATATGCTTGACATCTAGGTCCTGGGCCGCTGTTAGACCTGCAATTAATGCCTCGTATTCTGCTTCATTAGTAGTGGCCTTGAAACTGCAGCTGATGGATTGTGGTATTATGTCCCCTTGTGGCGATTTAAGTACAACACCAAGACCTGTACCTGTAAGTACCCAAATCAGGATCGTCAAAATCCGTCAGAAAGTTAACCGAAATCCGTTAACTGGCCCGCTCCAGGTTAATCGGAACTCGTTAAACTCCCCGTTGCCATGCCAATGAGACGTCCCGGGACTGCCCCGTGCATCCCGACGTCGAAGCGTACTTGACACGTGTCATCTAATGTAAAAGTATGGCTTTCCCTGCAAAACGCACTTTTCGGCACTTTCCGGGGGCATTTCGGACATTTTCCGGACTGTTATTTTAAAAAACGGACAAAACCGGGACCGGGGAACGAACTCCCATATAAAGGGTGAGTCATGGGACACGTGGCAGCCATGCCACAGCCCTCTCGTCACCTTTCAATCACAAATCAAGCTGAAAAGACCAAAATACCCCTAAACCCTGAAAAACAGTCCAAGTCCGTCCGGACTCCTACTGCAATTTTCACCTATAAATAGAAGTGGCTGTCAAAGCCAAAAGAAGGAACATTTTTCACCCAAAAATCACCTCACTCACGGCCCAAACTGATTTCACCCCTTCCCGAGCTCCCGTTTGCCTCGATTCGCGTGAAACTTCCGTATTTCGATCAAATACGCCCCTCATCACTTCGAAACACCCTTTCGAACTAATTTTCGTGTCCCGTACACACCTTCCGAGCCAAAGGAGTCGACCCTAGCCATAGGTATAACTCCCTCTCTCTAAATCTCTCGTTTCGTCTCGGTTTACGCGCCAGTCGCTACAACCGTTTCGAACAACGTTATTGAAATGTAGACGCCTCCGTCTAACGGGGTCCGATACGTTTTAGCCCCTCGATCCTCTTCTCTTTCCGTAAGAGAAGTAATCACGGGTTAAAATCGCGTTCCGACCCCGTTCGGTTTACTTTTACGTCATTTACCAATTCCGGATCAATCGATCCGTTGATCGTCATTTACTTTCTGCCATTTACAATTCCGAGCTGATTGGCCTTGTTGATCGTCATTTACAATTCCGAGCCAATTGGCCTCGTTGATCGTCATTTACAATTCCGAGCCGATTGGCCTCGTTGATACTGCTTTAAATACTGTCATTTACAAAGTCCGACCCGTTTGGATCGTGATAGTATTTACTTTTCTAAGTCCGAGTCGCAACCCGATTCGTTGATCGCATATCATTTAATACGCATTTTTCCCATAAAAATTGTTAACAATGTAATGCCCGGTTCAAAACCGGAGTTCGTCCTTCGAACTCTCTTTCAAAACGCGCGAAATGACGTTTGGCCTCCAAACGCTCATCTTCAAACTAAAAGCCGCCATTTGACATTTTTCCGTCTCAAAACCGACATTTGTCATTCAAACGCTCGCCTTTTCAAAGTCACCTAATCAACGTTTGACATTCAAACCAAGATTAAGCTTGTCATTCAAGCCCCCATTTCAAAAAAAAAACACACACACACACACGTTTTCGAGAAAGGTAGAAAGACTCGTCATACGAGGCATTTCGGGTGATCTCGTAATACTCTTCCCGAAACGTAACATGACCTCCGAACCTAACAATCTCTGGTACTAAAAAGCTTTTTACTCGTTTTTGCTACCAATAAAAATGATCCCCTGTTTTCAAAGCCTTTTCCTAAGTTTTTGCTACCAATAAAAACGACACCATTTTCAAAAGCCGTTTCTCAACGTTTGGGCTCAAAATATAAAAACCGCGTGGAGACTCCTCATTTTTTCCTTCCCATGAAGCGAGGTCTCAGACACCAACCCCCCGCGAAAGACAACCGCGTTTTGCGCCCGCGCGAAATCCCGGGTAATTTCAGTACCTCTCATGTTATAAGCACCATCTGTGTAGAGAGTCCAGATCTTCAGGATGTCATTATCTTGAAGTTGCTGAACCTCCAATTCCACCTCTTGTTGCATGGTTGGACTAAAGTCAGCCACAAAATCAGCTAAAGCTTGAGATTTTATTGCTGTTCTGGGCTCATATTTAATGTCGTATGTGCTTAATTGTACAGACCACTTCGCCATTCGACCTGACATCTCTGGTTTTCTCATAACATTCTTAATAGGATAGTTAGTGCGTACAATTACAAAAGAGATGTGTTTCAAAATAGTGCCTTAATTTAATAGAAGCAAAGTATCAAAGCTAAAATTAACTTCTGTAAATGAGAATACCTGGTCTTTGCATCTAAAAGTGTCTTACTTATATAGTAGATGGGTTGCCGACTACCATCTCGTTACGCCACCAAGATCGCACTAATGCCGCCTTCGATACCGCCGTGTAGATGTAAAGATGTTCCTCCTCCCGAGGCTTGGCCAATAATGGAGGTGTCGACCGGTAAGTTTTGAGCTCCCGAAAGGCTTCTTCATGTTGGTTCTCCCACTCGGAACTTCTTGTTCTTCCTTAGGATGTCATAGAAAGGTTTGCATCGATCCGAGGATTTTGAAATGAACCTGGTGAGTGCAGCAATCTTTCCCGTCAATCTTTGGACGTCCTGACAGATTGAGGTGACGACATGTTAATAATAGCACGTATCTCGTTCCGGGGGCAGCCTTCAATGCCTCTTTTAGTAACCATGTAACCCAAAAACTTCCCTGCCATCATTCCAAAGTTGCATTTAGCTGGATTAAGTTTCATATTGAAACAATCCAAGATGTCAAAGGCTTGAGATAAGTTGCTTATGTGATCTTCGGCTTTCTTGGATTTTACTACCATGTCGTCAATATATACTTCCATTGTGTCCCCAATCTGATCTTTGAAAATTTTGTTGACGAGCCTCTGATATGTTGCACCTGCATTTTTTAGTCCAAAAGGCATAGCAATATAACAATAAATACCTGTTGGCGTTATGAAGGCGGAGTCTTCCTGGTCAGAGGGTTCCATCTGGATTTGCTGGAATCCTGAAGATGCATCCATGAAGGTGTGATGTACCCGATTTTTTTGAAATCAAACGGAGTCGCCACGCCATTTTTATTTTAAGGGCCAAAACTTTGAAAAATGCCCGAGATGAGAGATTTGGGTTCGGAGGTCACGTTACATGCCGGGAAGAACGTTAGTGTTCACCCGGAATGCCTCGTAAAACGAGTCTTCAAAGCATTAAAAACCATTTGTGTGTATGTGTGTGTGTGTATTCTTTTGGCCAAAATAAGTTGAAACTGAGAAAAATAAAAATTGGGAACTCTTTATTAGACTTTAAAAAAGTCCCATGATTTTTGGTGTGATTTTTGGGTTGAGTTTTGGTATTCAAAAGATTTTTTGAAGTTGAAAATCAATTCTGCCAGAATGAAAAAGGCAGTGGACACTTGATTTTAATATGGGTTTAAGGGCTTTAAAAATTCAAAATCTGGGGAAAGTCCGAGAATGAAAGTTGTTCGAAACACCTTAAATAAGGTTTATGTAAAAGAACTTTCCCATTTGGAGATGATTTGGTGGACCAAAATCTTCTGGAAATCTCAGATATGAAATCTGTATCTCCAGAGACTGAGGAACTGACCTTTAAGAGAAAATTTTAAAAAGGGAGTTTTACTCACGTAAAAAATAAAGTAAAAATATTTCTGGAAAGATATGGATGTTGGATACAAAAAGTATTTTGTAGTCAACACCAAATTCCAAGTTTCTGTATGTCCAAATAATTAGACCATGGACAGAGGTCTTAGAGAAAGGCTACTGGACAGCAACATCCTCTTGAAGAAAAATATGATTTTAAAGGGGGTTTGGCATCCATGCTTGCACCCATTTCCTTAGGATTTGATTAGTAGTCACTAGACATTTTAGTGGTGATCTACTATATCAAGCCATCCTTAGGGTACATTAGGACTAAGCATTTCATTTGCTTGGGAAGGGGAATTTTATCCTTTGAAATCAAGATTTGATGTATGAAAATGATTTTTAGGGTTTTGAAAATGTGTTTGCAAGTAAGTAAAAACACTTTGAAAGTAATGTTGATCCTTATAGAGGATCATCCATGGAGATGAACTTCCATGGTGATCCTCTTGGATCTAAAGCAAGAAATGAACAAATTGCATCTTCAAAGTTTGAGATGCATGCATGGATGAGAGAGATTTAGGGTAGGGAGAGGGAGGTTATACCTATCTTCCCTTGTGTTTGTGCTTATGTTTGAGTGGATTCAAGGCTTGAAAGTGTTTAGGGTTTGAATGTGTTTAGGGTTTGTGATTAGAGTTAGTCAAAGAGAGAACAAGTAGATAACACTTAAGTCCTCTATGTTTTCTCTCTAATCCTCCTCCTAAGGGGTGATTTAAGCTTGAGCTTGTGTATGTATGAGAGTGATTTGAGAATGTTTGGAGTGAGTGGGGGTTTGGGAAAGATTCAAGAGAAAATGGTGGCAATTCAAGGGAATTCCCACTGTTTTCTCCCTATTTTTCGCCAGAGTATCTCTTCTGTGAGTGAATTGTGTTGTGTAAACTGAGAGAGGAGGGTTCAATTTATAGGCAACTGGGAGGATCATACATGTCCGCGCGAAGGGTTCTGAAGGCGTGCCTGGTGCATTAAATGCTGCTCCAGGCTTTGGACAGGAAGAATATTTTTCAAATTAAGCAACCAGTTTTTGTTCCAGCAGCTTCTTTTTCGGGTTTTTGACCTTTCTTTTGCTTTTTGGGATTATTTTCTTGGTTTATCTTTAAATGGCAATCCCGAATGGGAATCAAGCCGGCCGTAGTTCGGGTCTTTCGATGCCGACCCTAGAGTGACTGTTTTAGGATGCCAACCTGGCAAGCGAGTTCTGCAGTCGTTTGTTGAAAGAAACTCTGCTGGGGATGACCATTTTGGTGTGATGGCTAGAGTTGTATATCTGCTCTGATGGGGATAGGAATGATCGTTTCGGTCTGATGGCTGAAGTTGTATATCCGCACTGTAGGGGAAAGGAATGACCATTTTGGTCTGATGGCTGAACCTAATGGTAGGCTACCTATGTATCCTTAAGAGGAATCAAGCCAGTCGTAGTTCGGGTCTTTCGACTATCTTCAGACGTCGACCCTAGAGGGACTATTTTAGGGAAGTCGCCCTAAGATGTGACTATTTTTTGGAAAGTCGCTCTATGATTTGACTATTTTTGGGAAGTCACCCTATGATTTGACTATTTTTTGGAGGTCACCCTATGATTTGACTATTTTTGGGAAGTCGCCCTATGATTTGACTATTTTTGGGAAGTCACCCTATGATTTGACTATTTTTGGGAGGTCACCCTATGATTTGACTATTTTTGGGAAGTCGCCCTATGATTTGACTATTTTTGGGAAGTCACCCTATGATTTGACTATTTTTGGGAGGTCGCCCTATGATTTGACTATTTTTGGGAAGTTGCCCTATGATTTGACTATTTTTGGGAAGTCACCCTATGATTTGACTATTTTTGGGAAGTCGCTCTATGATTTGACTATTTTTGGGAAGTCGCCCTATGATTTGACTATTTTTGGGAAGTCGCCCTAGTAATGATTTCAGTTTGTCGAATTAGGGGATGATTGCGATTTATCGCTTTCCTAGTATTGTGTGTGATAGCATTTTAGGTGCCTCAAACCTTAATGATGGCGTCTTAGGTGCCTTGAACCTTGATGATGGCGTCTTAGGTGCCTCGAACCTTGATGATGGCGTCGTAGGTGCCTCGAACCTTGGTGATGGCGCTTAGGTGCCTCGAACCTTGATGATGGCGTCTTAGGTGCGTCAAACCTTGATGATGGCATTTTAGGTGCCTCGAACCTTGATGATGGCGTCTTAGGTGCCTCGAACCTTGATGATGGCATTTTAGGTGCCTCGAACCTTGATGATGGCGTTTTAGGTGCCTCGAACCTTGATGATGGCGTTTTAGGTGCCTCGAACCTTGATGATGGCGTTTTAGGTGCCTCGAACCTTGATGATGGGTGATCTGGAGGCATCAACTTGTCTTGAAACGATTTCCTTCGTTGTTCGTATCCTTTCATTGGGGACAGACGCCGAGGGGATAGATAGTCTTTTGGTGGACTTCATTTGAAGGGATTGGTCTTACGTTTGCTGCCGGAGGTGAAAACGAGGAATGAGATGGAATTCCGTTGACTTTTGTCAGGGATGAACCTAAGTTGAGGTTTAGTTCCGAAGTATGAACCTAAGTTTGAGGTTTTGTACCTGAGGGAGACTATTTGAGGGCATTCTCGCTGGGGAAGATTAGAGCTTACGATGATTATCGGGGAAAAGGGTGACCGTGTTGGTCAAGCGGCTGGACCTATGGTAGGCTACCTACGTATCCCGAGTGGGAATCAAGCCTGGACGTAGTTCGATATCGACTGGATAGTTAGGAACAGGTCTAAGATCCTGGGTCTTTTGATAATTCGGAGGCTGTCACCTTAAGGAGCTAAAACTTCCGTCGTTATTTGCGGAGATAGAGATAGCTGAAGCTATGGGTAACCATGCAACATTTGTATGCATATTTTTGAGATATGTTGAGGGACTAACGTATCTTTACTGTGCTTACCTGCAGGAGAGCAAGTCGCGGGGGCTGTGTGATAGTTGATAGTGTTGAGAGTCTTGATGTATCTGATCGAGATGTTGAAACATTTAGGGGCGTGAGGTACCTCTGACCGATTGGCATTTGAAAACTTGGCATCCCTGACCTACTAGCCTTTGAGAACTTGGTGTCTCTGATCGAATTGCATTTGAGAACTTGGCGTCCCTGACCCATTCTCCGCATTCGGGAGAACCTGGCGTCCCTGACTGATTTGCATTCGAGAACTTGGCGTCCCTGACCGATTTGCATTTTGAGAACTTGGCGTCCCTGACCGATGAGAACTTGGCGTCCCTGACCGATTTGCATTTTGAGAACTTGGCGTCCCTGACCGATGAGAACTTGGCGTCCCTGACCGATTTGCATTTTGAGAACTTAGCGTCCCTGACCGAATTGTATTTCAGAACTTGGCGTCTCTGACCGAATTGTATTCGAGAACTTGGCGTCCCTGACCGAATTGTATTCGAGAATTTGGCGTCCCTGACCGAATTGTATTTGAGAACTTGGCGTCCCTAACCGATTTACGTTTGAGAACTTGGCGTCCCTGACCGATTTGCATTTGAGAACTTGGCGTCTCTGACCGAATTGTATTCGAGAACTTGGCGTCCCTGACCGAATTGTATTCGAGAATTTGGCGTCCCTGACCGATTGTAGACACTGGAGGCGATCTTCATATATTTGTGGATGTTGGGGGTTGCCGGAGCTCGTCTTTGCCAAGCTATAGACATGGGGACTATCTTTGCCAAACTGTAGATGCTGGAGGCTGTCTTCACGGACTTGATGCGCTGCAGACCTGGAGCCAAGGTGGTGTTGTCCTAATGTGTCTGAGGTATCACCATTTGTTGAAGTCATTGGAATTACGCTTCGGTGGAGATCATCTTGTCTTTGCGGCGGCTTCGGGTAGTGATGGAAAACTGGTCTTTCGTGCTTGAATTGCTATATTTGTTAGCAGAAGGACAAATGCACATATGACATTTATGATGATGGATATATGCATGGAACTAAAAATGATTCGCAATAGCTTAGGTTTTTTTTTTATTGATTCATGTTTTGCATGCTACATGAGCCCTGGGGAGATTTTTGTGGGGATGCATGTGGTGAGAGGGTTTGTATGTGTTGTGGACTGTTTGGGACAAGCTTGAGCCGGGGGTGATATCCTTTGGTCGCGGACTGAATTGCATGTCATTGATGAGGTCAATTTTGATCTTGGGATGAAGTTGGATTTGAACCCCGGGTCTCGATTGAAATTTCTTTTCAGTCTTGGTCATTTGAAGCTGATGCTGACAGGCTCTAGAATCAAAGTATGTTGTCATGAATGAACCCTCTTTTGCTTGGGTTAGTTGTGACTTGACATGACTTGGCGAGATGCTGATATGAGGAGATTCCCAGTTCTCAACCTTTGATGATGCAGGGAGTTGCCATATACCAAGTTCTAAAGCTGAAACTCCAAGATAGTTGTTGAGGTGACTAGGCCTTTCTTCTGAAGATAGGTGTGACTTGCTAAAGACCCATTCCGTGGAAGAGACATGGTGAAGGCCACAGAAGTTTTTTTTTTTATGAAGCCCCAGGTTCGACAGAGCGTCACTACAGGGGTCCAGTCAAAGGTTTGACTGTAAAACTGACATACTGATAAAGTATAAAGCCGATCGATCAACGTGAGAGACCTCGAGGTGAAGTTGATGTGACCCCAGACTCATTACGTCATGGAGTGAGAAATCCATCTTTGATAACAACTATGCAACTAGAATCCTCCCTTTGAAGGGTGTCTTCCATATGGGAACTGTTAGCCATAGTGGCACTTGGCTTGTTCATGGCTTCAATCATATTCACCCTATGGTTTTTCTTAGGGAATGGATTGTTGACTGTGTTGGGCCCTTGGGGTATCCTTTTCGATCAGTTCTCACACCGCCCTTCTTCGTGCCCATGATACTAGTGGGAAGCACAGATTTTATTTGTGTCTATCGGGATCCATGGGTTGATGGTTGTCCAAAGGTCCGATCAGACCTTTCTTCACAAGTCCTTGAAAGACTTTGCTCAGAGGCATTCCGAAATCTTCGGGCTTAAGTCTCCGCGGCTTGGGCACATCACCTTTCCTTGGCACGAGAGGAGTGGCATTGTTGCAATCCTGGCCCGCATAGTTAATTGCTTCCTTGCCTTTTGGGTAGGACAGAGCCGAGTTAGGGCGGAAACTTTAGCCCCGTAACCGACTCGCATGCAGATCCGGATAGGGAAGTTATGGTGGGACTTTCTCAAATGAGGCTTCCAGGCATGATTGAAAGATGTCCAATTGTTCCTCATTAGAAGGAGGGTTGGTCATTTTACTCAACTTGAGGTTTCAATGCTTGTAAAAGTCATCGATATTCTCCTTGGAACGCCGCACCTGTTGTTCCGGCAGTGTCAACTCTATTTGTTTCCCACTCCAAATTAGCTTTATGCTTCTCTCGTAAAGCGCACCGCGACCGGTCCCATGTAGCCCTGGCCTCGGGTTTTAAGCGGAAGAACCATTTTAAAGCACTGGATTTCAAAGAGAGACTAAAATAGTCAGCCAACTGCTGATTGGTGCACCCTTTGGCCTTCATTGCCAAGGTATATGTGTCCAGATGAGTCTTCGGGCATGCAGTCCCATCAAAGAGGTCCAGATCACGAATTTGTGGGGCAGGGGAACAATGGAGTTCGGGTCCGTAGACCGGAAGGCAGATTTCTTAGCGGTAAATTCGGCAATCCGCGCTTTCATTTCCTTGTGTTGTTCCATGAACCAAGCCAGATGAGGGTCTTGTGGTGGAACCATGGCATTCAAACCAGCGACTGAGCTAGAGAGAGGGGCTACCACTGGCGGCAGACTGGTGGAGGGAACGGCCGGTCCGGGGGCGTAGGTGAAAACCTGTCCTTGGCCCAAATTACCCGGGGGAGTGTGAGTAGGAGCCTGGGCGAAGGGATAGAACCTTGCGGCTTGCTGTTGATTTTCAATTGGCAAGGAGGGTGGAGGCAAGCCTGATGTAGCCGGGTAGCTCGAGTTTCCGGAGTGAGACCTACGAGTAGGCTTAAATGGGGACTGTTGTCCCTGGTTGTTGAGTTGCATGGCTGGTGAGGTGATGGTGTATAATCGGGAGGATAATGTGGTCCCAGTGATTCTGATGTGACGGGGATTAGGGGCTTGGTGGTCCATTGATCCCTGAGTGAGAAATGGGTTTGTGGAAGCCGTGTTAGGAGCAGCTGAACTAGCATCATTCTGAGGAGGGGCTCCCGACTGTTGCCCCGAACCAAACTGTGGTGGCATTCCAAACTATTGCTGTGGCACTCTAAACCGTTGTTGTGAAGGTTCGGCTTGATCATTTCCGAACTGAGACGGGATCCCAATTTGCTGAGACATTCCGTACTGATTTTGTTTCTACTGAGGAACTGCGAACTGATTCGTCCCGTCAGACTGCATGGATCCAGTGGTCTGTATTTGGGGAGCTGGCTGACCCAAAGATCGAGGAGATAGTACCATAGGAGGCTGGTGGTGGCATCCTGGGCGACCGAGAGTGGGATTGGGGGTTTGATGTCCCATTGAGGCGGTCATGAAGGGATCTTGTGAGACTTGTGAGGTGCCGGGAACTGGCTGTCTTGAACTGGGTTGCTGTCGAGGCATTCCAAACTGCTGGGGTTGAGAAGTTCAAACTGATCCATAGTTGACCGCCGTCCCAAACCCAACTGAGAAGTCATACCAAGCTGATGTAACTGAGAAGCCCCTGACTGATCTGTACCGAGCTGCTGAGGCATACCAAACCGTCGCGACATACCGAGCCGACCCCAACCGTATTGAGGCACACCATACCGGCCCAAATCGGACTGAATTCAATTTGTTTCCCCAAACGATCGTCCTGCATCGAACCGTGAATGTATACCAGACCAAGGCTGAAAGGATGACTGATTCACAGGTTTAGAAGAGTGTGTCCCGGTGGAGGTTCCATGTGAGGAAGGTGGTGGCATTCAGTGGTAGTCTGTCTGGCCAAGATAGGGATGGGGATCCTTTTCCTCTTCTACCGTGAAAGTCCATCGGGGTTGAGGGCAATCGTCAAATCAAAATCCCTGACACCTTCCAAGGATGAACATCGAAACCTCATTCTGATTGGCACAAGGAGTTTTATGGACTAGGATTCCAATATTAGCCATAGAAATATGATGAATCTCTGGTTCTGGTTAAAATTCCGTCCTCATCCTTGGACATCAAAGAACTGCACTTGAAAAGCCCATGACCAACATGGGGATCAAATCTCACTTTGCTTGGCAAAGCATTGGTCTGAAGAGATGTGTTTGCAAAGTCTTGATTTTGAAGAAGTGACTTGGTAATGCCTATGTCTCATGATTGTGAATCTGACACAATTAGAGAGGCTTCAACCTGGTAGGCATTGCAGACTGATACTGAAATGAGTCTAAACAAAGACCCAACCCATCTTGTAGCAAAGTGAAGAACCAACGTGGACCTGGCGTGACCAGAGAAGCCCCACTCTAAAGAAATGGCTTGACGAAAGTCTTCCCTTAAAGAGTACAGTGCAGCTCTAATGCAAATTGAATTGTCGTGTAGCAAAAGAGGCAACCCATCCTTCTATATTTACTTTATTACTTTCTTTAGTCAATTAGTCAACCGGAAGAAAATGTAAAAGAAAGACAATTTAGAAATGTATACCTGCAGGGGCATATTTTCGAAAAGTGGGGACGAATCCCCGATTTGTATTATTTGTTGGCCTCATTTGATGAAGGCACAAAAGAACTCGCTTTGGGTTTGACTCTTTTGAGAGAGCATAAGTGTAGAAAGGTTTGTAAAAGTGTATGGAAGCCCCTGCTGACAGAAAATCAGTGTTTAGCTCTATTTTTCCAATAATATAGAAAAAGAAGACTTGTCGAGACATCTGAAAACATATTTTATTCAAAATGATCACAAGATTGCTTAAAACCCTTTATTAATGTTCGGGTTATTCAACCCCTAATCTCGATATGAACAAACGTTTAGATTAATCATGAGGAGAAATTCGACCAATACCAAGAGTCGATGTTGGTGAGTTGTGAAGAAAGATTGTGCACATGGGAGGCCATTGATGAGACCGAATTTTCTGGGATTTGAATGTGTTTATGACCGGACCAATTCTGGTTGCCTACGTTCCCCTTAATATAAGGAGCTCAGGTCGCCGTAGTTCGGGCTTGAACTGTGTTTGGCTTTGGGAAAGGGTATGAACATTTGTGGTCCATTTGGTGAAAAAGGTCGGATGGGAAGCTTGAATGATAGGGTACGGGCCTTGAGATGTTCCTTGACAAGTCGTTTTTTGATGGCTTCTTCCGTGATTTCATTGCTTCTTGATCATCATCTTTCATTGGGGGAGAAAGAATTTGAATACAGCTTAAGGGTATTTGACTGTTCCCTTGTAGTCGACAACTTCCGTTCTTCGGGCTTTAAATTTGCCCATATGTCAAGTTTCCGATCAAGGTGCTGGATCCTTGGCCTGATTTTTTTTTTTTTTAAGCTTTTGCTTGGATTTTCTCTTTTTCTTTTTTTTTTGAAACACATGAGGGTGAAGGCAAGCCCCTGGGTTTTTGTCGACATGGGGTCAATCATCCGATGCTGGGTGATCTTTTGTTGTTCTTCGATGCTGCCGCCGTCGTTGACTTGGTCAAGGTGATGATGGGGACATGTTTTGGAAAGTGTATGGCTTGATGGAGGCCTTTGTGAGGTAAGGAGAGTGTATAGGGAGGGCATTAGTTGACTTTCTCGCACCAATTAATTAAGATCTTAATCATTTCCAGAGATTATTTGTTGAGCAATGCGAGTGATCATTTAAGATAAAACCATTTCATTAAATGTAATGTAGGTGTGCAAATAATGTCTCAAGTCTAGCAAGAAAAGAAAAAGACCTTTTTATAGAAAATTTAAGATTAACTACAATGTCCAAGGAGGACTTGATTGAACGAAGAAAATACTAGAACCTACGAAGGTTGACTAAAAGACTGTTTTAATATTAAAGGATGGGTAGCCCCTAGTCTAGCTACTCTTTGTTGTTGGACCACGTCTCTAGCCTTCACCATTAGAAGCAAATTCCTCATGAAGCTATGACAGACTATGCTCACCTTCAGGAATTCCCCGCTCACCGGCCCTGACGGTTGCCTTATCTGCCATTAGATCGAAAGTTCGAAGCACTTCATCAAATCCGGCCATGGTCACATGCTTGTTGCAGTCAAACCAGCCATTCTCCACATTTGTTGCGACTAAATCATCTGGCTTGGAGCCTGAATCATAAAACTCAATCATGTTTACACTCGTGTTGTTTGGGAAATGATCATCAAGTGTGGCCGAGATCACTGAGGCGCTCGAGTTTGCCCTTCTTAATTAACCCCTGAATTGCCTTTCTCAAAGCTATACAGTTGTCGGTTATATGACCGTGATACTGGTGGAAAGCACAATGCTTAGTGGTGTCCAAAGAGATTTTGGGATCCTTGGGCTGATAGTTTCTCATAGGTTCGAGGAGACCCTGCTTTAGCAAGCTATTTAAAACTTTGCTTAAGGGAACACCCAATTCCTCGGGATGTGATTTCTCCTTTGGAGGAGAATAAACTCTTAATGCTCTTTGATTCGAGATTTGGTCATTGACTTGGTCACCATTCTGAACAGGGTTTACCGGTTTTGGTCCATTGGGGCACTCAAGCTTGCCTGCTTCGATTAACCCTTGAACCGCTCTCTTCAAGACGGTGCGGCTCGTTTGGCCGTGTGGCCATAATAATTATGGAAGGCGCAGTGCTTACTCATGTCGAGGGGTGCGTTTGAGCTCCTTGGATGGTAGTCCCTGAGAGGCTCCAAAAGGCCTTCCTTTACTAAACCCTTGAAAATTAAGCCCATGGGCATCCCAAAATCATCAAAATGTTCTCGTTGCCTTAGAGGACCACCATTTCTTGGTTGCTTTTGGATGCCGTCATTTGTACGCAATGCCTTCTTTCCTTTGATGGATGTTGCAGCCGTGTTGGAAGGGTAAGGTTTATAGCGACGAGACATGTTCCGACCCGTAGTGCTTCCCGTGCACGAACCCTTTTGATGTAACCATCGATGTAAGCGTCGAGATTTGACTTTGGTAAGACTCATTCATGTCGATACACAAGATTGGTATGGCGAGATGGCCCGAGTCGAGCGATCGTCGATACTTTCGTTGCTAGGCTTTTCTTGTATTTTCTTAATTGGTTCTACCAATAATCCATTGGACGAGTCAATAGGAACACTAGGACTGCATGACCCCGCCACAAGATTGGCATTAGCAAACGAAACCACAGTCTGAGCATTAAAGGCGTGACCGTAACCCTCCTCATAAGGCCCGGGCAGCTTGCCGAAGATGAGGATATATGGCTCGTGAATGGTTGGATACTGTGGAGCAAAAATGAAAAGTGCGGATCCAAGAGGCCGCCGAAGATATGAGATTTGAGGCATCGTAATGCAGGATTGAACGTGTCTTGACCACACCGAGGAACGTGACTACAAGGGTAATGTGCATAATGTACTTGATGAGCAGGAGCACTGCGTAATGTACCGGGTGGAGAATTTGATGAGGAGCATTTGTCCTTGTCGACTTCCCAACCTGAGGGGCGAGGTAGAGCTCGAGGATGTTGTGAATACGGTAAACCCGATGAAGTGGTGATAAGAGCTCCGGTGGCCCATGTGATCTTGCAAGATCATAGGGGCAAGTGTGCTTCGAGAATTGGAGGAAGCAAGCCGGCCCCCTCCGAACCATGGAGCCCGAGAAGCGAACCGTCCCAAAATGGCTTCATGAGCCATGTCAAACCGCCGGGCTTGAGAAGTCGTGAACTCGACTCCATTCCGAGATGATGACACGAACTGCACCGATGTTGTGAAGTAGTAAACTCGACCCCATCCAAGATGTGGGGCGAAAGCCAACCGATTCAATCCCGGTGGTGAGACCCGAGAGGCACCGGGGCAAAGCTGACCAATATCGGGCCGTTGAAGATTATCGAGCCGTAGGGCCGAGATGTACCGAATCGACCAATTCCTGCATCGATGGACCGGGCCGCACCGAGGTTTTGGAGTAGCGAACCGACTCCATTCCAAGCCGCGGCGTAAACAGCATCGATTGAAACCCAAAGGTGAAAACCGAGAGGCGCCTGGGGAAGTTGACCAATATTGAATCTGTCGAGGAGTATTGATACAATGAGGCCAAGAGGCAAAGCCGAGTGATAGGTCAGGGGATGCTTGGCCCATTAGTAGTTCCACATGAAAGGGAACAGGCATTTGATTGGGCATGCCCTGGGGGTAATTAGTTCCACCTTCGCATCAACCGTAATGGTTCCATTAGGGTTGCGAACAATTGCTAGCCCCCGGTTTCGATACCTTCCAATAACCGATCGATCTCGAGCCTCTTGAAGTTGTCTTATCTGCTCCAACATCTCGATTCCACCGCCGGCATTTTGCGGATTTTCTGGGGCGCGGAGTTGTACGTCCCCACGCCTCCTCTCGAGTTGGCCATTCGAAACTTCTTGAGCCGAATGCGAAAGAGGAAACTGATGAAGTATCTGACTCCGGAATGACTGAGCTGAGCAAATGATGACCCGGGGTATTGATCCAAACTTTGCTTACTATGGAAGGCACAAAAGGGTGTGGTTCAGACTCGGGAAAGCGGAACATGTTGGTGTTTGGGCTTAGGGCTCATGCAACATTCAGTCATTTGTTCTTGTTTACTTAAAACATGTTTTATTAACCTAATCGGTTGGAAAAGATTGCTCTTCTTTTTCGAAAACTACTCTGGATCCCGGATCGCCGGGCCCCATCACTACGTCTATAAGCCCCTCGTATTCCACCTCGTATTTCGACTTCCCTGTATGACAAACCCCGGCGAGGGTCCTATAGGGCAAGCGGGTCCCACCGACCGAAAAGAAAACGATCCTAAAAGTCTCAAGTGTAATCGAGTCTTAACGAGCATTCGATGTAAATTACGGACAAAGCCGACGTCAAAGGTCAAGATAATGTCCGAGGGCTCGACAAAAAGCTCGGCATGATTCGACCGATAAATGTCCGCAATTGATCTTGACCCGTCATCATTTAGGCCGTAATTAGGCATGGAATGATCGTTAATTCTTGATGACTCAAAGGTCATGCCGGGAGTCGTTGTATAATTTGTGCAAGTCGTAGTCAAAGTCAAGGCGCCGCCAATATCCGGTCAAAGCCCGTGACGGAAAACCGGCTAAGCAGACTTCGACCGATTAGTGGTCCCGAAAGATATTGAATTGGTATGCCGACTAAGGCTTGAAAGGAAAGGTCTATACACGTATTGTGGCATGACACGTACTGTACTAAAAACCAACCGGTCTCTGACAAAGTGTGTCACGGACAAGCGCATGGTTGACACGAGGCTCCATGGGATGTTTGGGTAGTCCCGTGCTTGCACCGAGAGGCGTAATAAGACCAAACGGGCCGCTACAGGGATTTCCCCGGGTTAGGGACGTAGTGTGCAGTGTAAGGCCAAGTGCGCGTAGTGTGCAAGCAGCTAGTCTATCTTTTTTTTCTGAGTAAAATAGAAATTTTTCATGTGTCTTAAAAAGTATGATGCATGCAAAAAATGATTTTTTTTTTTGAAAACCTTTTTTTTTTGGAAAATCCCTTTTTTTTTTTTTTGAAAAATTTCTTTTGAATTTTTTTTTTTTTTTTTTGATTTTTTGATTTTTTTTTTTGAAAGCAAATAACACATAAGCACATAAACACATAATTCAAAATTCAAGGCAACGGGTCCGATAGTCAAAATTTTGACTTTTTCCGAGGCGACCAAAACAACACGAAAATGTGAAAAATCAACACACACACACGCAACAAACGGTTTCAAATGCCGGGATGGAAGCTTGACCCACAAAAAGTTTTTCTTCTTTTTTTTTTTTTGAAAAGATAAAACTTATTCCTTTCCCCAGCGGAGTCGCCACTGTGATGTACCCGATTTTTTTTGAAATCAAACGGAGTCGCCACGCCATTTTTATTTTAAGGGCCAAAACTTTGAAAATGCCCGAGATGAGAGATTTGGGTTCGGAGGTCACGTTACACGCCGGGAAGAACGTTAGTGTTCACCCGGAATGCCTCGTAAAACGAGTCTTCCAAGCATTAAAAACCATTTGTGTGTGTGTGTGTGTTTTGGCCAAAATAAGTTGAAACTGAGAAAACTAAAAATTGGGAACTCTTTATTAGACTTTAAACAAGTCCCATGATTTTTGGTGTGATTTTTGGGTTGAGTTTTGGTATTCAAAAGATTTTTTGAAGTTGAAAATCAATTCTGCCAGAATGAAAAAGGCAGTGGACACTTGATTTTAAAATGGGTTTAAGGGCTTTAAAACTTCAAAATCTGGGGAAAGTCCGAGAATGAAAGTTGTTCAAAACACCTTAAATAAGGTTTCTGTTAAAGAACTTTCCCATTTGGAGATGATTTGGTGAACCAAAATCTTTTGGAAATCTCAGATATGAAATCTGGATCTCCAGAGACTGAGGAACTGACCTTGAAGAAAAACATGATTTTAAAAGGGTTTTGGCATCCATGCTTATCCCCATTTCCTTAGGCCTTGAAGAAAAACATGATTTTAAAAGGGTTTTGGCATCCATGCTTATCCCCATTTCCTTAGGCTTTGATTAGTAGTCACTAGACATTTTAGTGGTGATCTACTATATCAAGCCATCCTTAGGGTACATTAGGACTAAGCATTTCATTTGCTTGGGAAGGGGAATTTTATCCTTTGAAATCAAGATTTGATGTATGAAAATGATTTTTAGGGTTTTGAAAATGTGTTTGCAAGTAAGTAAAAACACTTTGAAAGTAATGTTGATCCTTGTAGAGGATCATCCATGGAGATGAACTTCCATGGTGATCCTCTTGGATCTAAAGCAAGAAATGAACAAATTACATCTTCAAAGTTTGAGATGCATGCATGGATGAGAGAGATTTAGGGTAGGGAGAAGGAGGTTATACCTATCTTCCCTTGTGTTTGTGCTTATGTTTGAGTGGATTCAAGGCTTGAAAGTGTTTAGGGTTTGAATGTGTTTAGGGTTTGTGATTAGAGTTAGTCAAAGAGAAAACAAGTAGATAACACTTAAGTCCTCTATGTTTTCTCTCTAATCCTCCTCCTAAGGGGTGATTTAAGCTTGAGCTTGTGTATGTATGAGAGTGATTTGAGAATTTTTGGAGTGAGTGGGGGTTTGGGAAAGATTCAAGAGAAAATGGTGGCAATTCAAGGGAATTCCTACTGTTTTCTCCCTATTTTTCGCCAGAGTATATCTTCTGTGAGTGAATTGTGTTGTGTAAACTGAGAGAGGAGGGTTCAATTTATAGGCAACTGGGAGGATCATACATGTCCGCGCGGAGGGTTCTGAAGGCATGCCTGGTGCATTAAATGCTGCTCCAGGCTTTGGACAGGAAGAATATTTTTCAAATTAAGCAACCAGTTTTTGTTCCAGCAGCTTCTATTTCAGGTTATTGACCTTTCTTTTGCTTTTTTGGGATTATTTTCTTGGTTTATCTTTAAATGGCAATCCCTAATCTACCCTCACTTTGTTAGAAATGTTAGGAATTGCTAGAAATGTTAGAAATGTTAGGGCTTTCGTTAATTTTCTAACAGAAATACTAACAACTCAAATTGGAGCACTTACAAAAGGTGAGGAGCTCATGTCCGGATGTGGCATCAACTAACGAATCTATGTGAGGCAGAGGGAAATGGTCTTTTGGATAGGCTTTACTTAAGTCGGTGAAGTCAACACAGACTCGCCATTTCCCATTCTTCTTCTCAACTACAACCACGTTTGCTAACCATCTTGGATAATCTACCTCTCGGATCATGTTGGCCTTGAGTAAGCGCTCTACCTCTTCCTTGATGATCTGGTTTCTTGTTTCTGCAAATTTTCTTCATTTCTGGTGCACTGGTTTAAAACTAGGATCGATGTTAAGTTTGTGAGTGATGACATCTTTGCTGATGCCGGTCATGTCATCATGTCTCCAAGCAAAACTCTTTACTCTGCTTTTTAATAAGTCCACAAGCTTCTCTTCTATATCACTGCCAATAAGTACCTTGATGTCCGGGTTGGAAGGGTCTAGCACAATCGATTACACAGAACCGCTCCATGGTGTTGAGGCCCTTTGAGTATATTGGAAGCCTTATTTCCCCCACTGTTTCTTTGACTTCACCACTGAAGCCTACTAATATTGAGGATTTCTTCAACCAGGATACGCCGGATTGTACAATTGGCGATCTGCGAGGAAATAACTAGGCTGAGGATTTCCCCCGAAATTTTTTTGGCCGAAAATGTACTCATCTCAGCAAGTAGAATCAATAACAAGGGTCAAGTAGAATCAATAACAAGACTGATATAATGAACATTTCCTTTCTAACCTGCCCAGTTGAACCATATGCAGAGTATAACAAATTTTCTTTCTCTTCATTACCCCCACATTTTCGAATAGCAGATCACAGAAACGTAGCTTTAAGAGCACTTTGTGCTGCATTAACCAAAGAAAGATATGTGCTTCAGTTTGGACATCAGATGCAATATATAATGAACTACGAAAACAATTTAATTTTGTAAAAAAAGGGGACAGTTTTTTGAAGAAATAATTTCAAAAGGTTAGGTCTTTCAATTTAGGACAGAGGGAGTATGAGATTCCAATTCCCAATTCGTGTTAATCTAAAGAAAAACTTCAAATAACAAATAAATTAATCTAAAATTGTGTTTGAATCTCAATCTGACAGGAAAACCTAAATTTCCTACAACCCAAATTATAACCGTTCTTCCCTTTAGTTTTCTCAATAACCAACGCAAGATTAACAAACAATCTACAGATTCGTCGACATACCTGGTACCGTCTGGATTGGGAGTCGGAGAGAAGGGATTTGAGACCCAAATTGAGAACAAAGAAGAAAAGGAGATTGGAGGTTCAGTTAGTTAAGGACTCTTCCCATGTGCGTTAACTGCTCACTCACAAATAGAACGACGTCGTTTTGCCTATAATTTACAAAAAAAAAAAAAAAAAAAAAAATTAAAAAATTTAAGGGGGGGCTACTGCCCCTGCTTGCCCCTGTGTACCTCCGCCCCTGTTCTTAATATATATTACACGTAAGTCCTGATTTAATTTTCTTAGTTTAACTTGACATGAAAATTAAGAAAAAATAAATGTTGTGAGTATAAAAAGTTAGTATAAAGAGAAAGTGGATAGGGAATTTTTGTTATGGGGATGACAAGTGGGTCATGTTATACATTTTAAGTAATAAAGCAAATAAAAACCTTAAATTAATACATGTTCTTAATATATATTACACGTAAGTCCTGATTTAATTTTCTTAGTTTAACTTGACATGAAAATTAAGAAAAAATAAATGTTGTGAGTATAAAAAGTTAGTATAAAGAGAAAGTGGATAGGGAATTTTTGTTATGGGGATGACAAGTGGGTCATGTTATACATTTTAAGTAATAAAGCAAATAAAAACCTTAAATTAATACAGACTAAAAAAAGAAAGTAAGAACCTTAAACCAGTACGGAGGGAGTAGTGTTCAAAAAATTGTTTGCCCAAGTCCCTAAAATTCACGAAACAACCTCGTGTATTAATAACAATTGCATCCTTTTTGAACACTGCATCGATTCGACATTTAAAAAATCCCATCAAATAATATTTCAGTTTGCGCACTAAATATATTAGAAAACTCGGGTAGACAAGTAAACACCCACCTAACTCCCTAAAATTCACGAAACAACCTCGTGTATTAATAACAATTGCATCCTTTTTGTTGTGAGATGATTGAAAATTCGTCATTTGAATTAATTTGTCGGAAAAACAATATACAAACTAACACATGCTCTCAACGAATGTGAGAATATTACGACTCTCAATATAGGAGATATATTCATTACAAGACAAACAAATATTAAAAATTCATAAATTAAAAATCAAATAAAAATAAAATTCCCGAACAGAGATATGGAGACAAAATTCTGGATTTCCTTAAGACATATTCGCACCTCACCGAGTGTGCTTGAGCTTTGTTGGGACGCTTGTCTCCCAGAATAGAACGTGCGGATTGGGGGCACTTTGCACCTAAGTATCCCGGCGAGCTAAACCGAGCTTGGACAGTATCACCTCTTGATTACTACGGATGCTAGGAGGCCAAAGAAAGAGTAACAAGATGCAACAAACGAGATGGAAGATGATCGAAGGTTTCAAGTGTGTTCTCTGTTCTTTCTCTTAGGAATTTCAACTGTTTCAACAACCTTTGTCAATACTCCCTTATATAGGGAACCAAGAATCAAAACCGACATGAAACATTAATCCGAGAATTTTTACTAATAATTTCGGTCATTAATCCGAAATATTAAGCACTCTTAATATTCGGTTTCAGATTTGATACTTATTACTCGGCTGTTACACTTTCGAAATCAAAACAGTCATCAATGCTCAGGATCTGCTCGGCCGAGCAGGCATAAGCCCCGGCCGAGCATG
The DNA here is from genome assembly GCA_022495995.1 of Adenophora triphylla var. japonica. Lineage (NCBI taxonomy): Eukaryota > Viridiplantae > Streptophyta > Magnoliopsida > Asterales > Campanulaceae > Adenophora > Adenophora triphylla. The sequence goes on from JAFEMH010001294.1 coordinate 53,813, forward strand.
GTTGTCCAGAAACTTTTTCCTAGGCCTTGCTTGGGCGAGTCACCACCAGTGCTCGGCCGAGCATACCTGTTCCAGAAACTAGATATTCTGTCATGCTCTGCTCGGGCGAGTCAAAAACTTGCTCGGCCGAGCATATCAGTCAAAGTCAAAGGCTTTATTTTTGATTTACAAAATAAAAAACATTAGCAAAAGTTGGGCTTGTCTGCATAGGCAATTTCGGTGCTACATCCGTGTACGTAGGATGTGCACATGCACGAGTACGCACCTCGCAAGCCAAATTGAAACTTTATTTGCACCCAACCCCCCCCCCCCCGCGCACCTGTGCGCGAGAGAGAGCTTCTATGCTACATAATCTTGAATACTACTCTAGTTTCCAAGTCTTTATACTAGTACCAAGTTCATTTCCTTTCTAATGTGTGATAACCCCACTTTTATTTTATTTTGATAATTTATATCTCAACCAAAGTGAGATAACTTCATTTCCTTAGCAATGTGTGATAACTTTCTTTCTAACCCACTTACTTTTAGCATTCATATCTTATTCATCCAACAATCATTTTTGACAAATAAATATTTGATTTCTTGTTCTCATGGAGTAGAACACAAACACATAAACAATTAAATAATTTGTCAAAATTATCCTTTAGGAAATAATCAATTAATTTCCTTCAAAAACACACTATTTTCCAACAATCCTCCATATGAAGGAAATTTATGAGGATAGGTGATAAAGTCCGGCAATCGAAAACCTATATAGGATAGGTAGGGGCTGCCCTTTGAACCTTCCCTTGTAAAAGTATATTTACTCTACTCGCTAATCAGTAGACGCGATGTCCTTGAACTGCTAGCTTTTAGTGTAGCCGATCATATACTTTACACATATATCTCCCTAACACAATTCGGCTCTCATAGATGTGTCCATTAATGGCCCTGGATCACAATGCCTGATTGTGTGAGAAGGTCTAAGAATTGAGCCTCACACAATTCTCCTCGAAGCGGCCTCTACTTCTTTCTCACATAGGTGATTCTTTTAAGTAACCCGTTTTACTTTGCATAAGAATTATTAAAAGCCATAGGCTTAACCTCATTCATCTCAGGATGTCACTTTAAGGAATGAGTATGGGGTTGACCCCCACAGTGAAGCTACAAGTCTTTTAACAGTTAGGTTGTCCCTTTGAACCTAGATCTTGGAATCTCCAGTCAGCTAGGTTGAGTTTTCCGCTGTGGTTAAATTTTCAAGAGGCTTTAATCCCATTCCCAATGTCAACTTTGCAACTATCTCTTTACTTAACCCTTTGATTAGCGGATCCGCCAAATTATCTTTTGACCTTACATAGTCAATAGATATGGTGCCAGTTGCAAGTAGTTGTTTAATGGTATTATGTCTTTGACGTATATGTCTAGACTTACCATTATACATATGACTTTGTGTCCTACCAATCGCAGATTGGCTATCGCAATGTATACAAATTGCTGGCACGGGCTTTTCCCATCTTGGAATATCTTCTAGAAATTGGCGTAGCCATTCGGCTTCTTCACCACATTTATCTAATGATATAAACTCAGATTCCATGGTTGATCCAGCTATAACAGTTTGCTTAGAAGATTTTCATGATATAGCTGCACCTGCTAATGTGAATAAATATCCACTTGTAGACCTTGAGTCTTTGATATCCGATATCCAATTAGCATCAATATATCCTTCTATCACCGCTGTATGTCTAGTGTAATGTAATCCAAAATCACAAGTATATCTTAAGTACCTTAGTACTCTTACCATACCCTTCCAATGATTTGTTCCAGGATTACTTGTGTACTGACTTAGTTTGCTAACGGTATAAGCAATATTCAGCATAGTACAACTCATCAAATACATTAGACTTCCAATAATTCTCGAATACTTTAATTGAGACACCAGTTCATCTCTATTCTTTGAAAGATGAATAATTTGGTCAATTGGAGTACTCGCTATTCCATTATCATCCTTGCTAAATTTCACAATAATTTTATTCACATAATGAGATTGACTTAGTACAAGTCCGTTGGATATTCTAGAATTTTAACTCCAAGGATATTCTAGAAATTTTAACTCCAAGAGCTTTCCTCGTTACGTCGTTGTGTTCTTGTTTGCATTTCTTAGTTTAGCATCCATTTATATCAAATTCCAAAGCTCCCTCCTAAAGATATATAATCCACACACTATTTAGTCAAGATTCTACATTGATTGTTTTTTTTTTTACCAAAACAATCATGAACTAACAAATCTGAAGAAGGGGAAGAAAAAGAATGGATGCAGATGATGAAAAGGACGGTTGGGGGAAGGATATAGCTTTTCAGATCATGTTTTGGGGGAAGGGAGAGGGGAGATAGACATCGAAGTGGTAGGGACCGACGGTGGTTGGTGGATCTAGCTTTTCATTTCCTTGTTTCATATTTTTGCAATTTGCTTAAATCTTTGTCAGTCAACCTTTCACTTACCGCGATGACACGCAACGCCGATTCCATCAACCTTTCTTTAATGCAACTCCTTGCCTATAAATATCAAATAAAATGAAAATCGAAAGCCAACGTCATTCAATCCACTCCCAAATCTCAAATGGCCACCGCCGTCGCCAATCCCTAGAAACTTAAAAGCACCACCGTCCATAAAGGAATGTCCATTTTTAACTTTCAAAGATAGTTAAGAAAGACTTTTATGCACTCTTATAGTTAGTAGCAAATATCCATACACTCCCATAATGATCTTATAATATGACTAAATGATGATTGATAATGGAAGGTTAATAACTTCACTAAGAAAGGGACAATGATAGATTCAGGGACATTACTTTTTTTTAATTAATGAATATCGATTTTGGGACGGATTCGCAGAAGGAGTATTGCTCAAAAGAAGGAAAAAATTTGAGTATCATAAGAGGACTCACCCTGGCATGAATGAACTCTTCAATGCGCCCTTCTCGAAATTGGCCAAGAAGCTTAGGACCTGTCCCGAGCAGAGATTTGGATACAAAATTCTGGATTTCCTGATCCCGGTTGAAGAAGAAAGTATCAACGCCTTCGCCATAAATCCGAACCAGAACTGTTCTATCAACATTTTCACCTTTTGTAGGCCAACATACACGATAAACCTTATTGTTAACTATGGAACCACTCAAATGGACCATTTTCAATGTTTTCATATCAATGTATCTCCCCATTTTGACGCCAAAGATAAAAGTTGCTTGATCAATCCCTCTGGTAAACTACCTTCTTTAACAAGTTCATTGGCGAACACAGACGTAGCCATCTGTAGGAACTTAATTTAGGGTAAAAATTCTTGTGTTTATTCTTCTCATCAAAGGAGGATATATAGAGTACAAGAGTTTCGGGAAAAAGGAAATACTAAGGAGAGAAGGAAACACAATCCTACTCAAAACAAACTTCTATGCCTAAAACAAACGTGTATGAAAATAAGAAACTAACTGCAAACAATGGGAGCGGACCCTCCCCCTCCTTGGTAGCGAACGCTCCCAAATTCCAGAAACTATTCGCAATGTTGGCTCAATTGGGAGCGGACGCTCCTAAATGTCAGGAACTGAGTCTTCACACCCTCCCTCAAGTTGGAGCGTGAGGATTAAGAAGGCCCAACTTGCTAAGAAAAAGATCAAACTGTTGTTTCCCAAGAGCTTTAGTAAAGATATTAGCCAACTGTGTCTTGGTAGGAATATAAGAAGGAGAGATAAGACCATCAGAGATAGCGTCACGTACGAAATGGCAATCCACCTCATTGTGCTTCGTCCGCTCGTGATAAACAGGGTTCTTGGCAATGTGGAGAGCCGATTGACTATCGCAAAAGATAGGAATAGCTTTGGGATGATGAACACCCTAGATCAACAACAAACCCTTTAACCATTTAAGTTCACAAGTAAGAGCTGCCATGATGCGGTATTCAGCCTCAGCAGAAGATCGAGACACAATTGGTTGTTTCTTAGTTTTCCAAGAGATGGGGGAATGTCCGAGAAAGACAAGCCACCCAGTTAGAGAACGACAGGTGATATGGCAAGCAGCCCAGTCCAAATCACACCATCCTCGGAGTGTGAGCTCGCTGTCAGCGCAAAGAAGAATACCTTGGACGGGAGTGCCTTTGAGATACCGAATAACCCGTAAAGCAGCCTCCCAATGTTCTGAACGAGGTTCTTTCACGAACTGAGACAGAATGTGGACAGAATAAGCCAGGTCCGGCCGAGTGACTGCCAAGTAGATGAGTCAACCCACGAGGCGTCGATAACGTTCTGGATCATCCAAGAGAGCACCGGTAGCTACACCAAGCTTATGGTTCGGTTCAATAGGAAAGCCAGAGGGCTTTACACCTAACAAGCCTGCCTCAGAGATAATATCCAATGTGATTACGTTGGTATAAGAACAAGCCAGAAGGATTGCGAGCAACCTCAATGCCAAGAAAATATTTGAGAGAGACGAGATCTTTCATTTTGAAACACTCACACAAGTACTGTATGAAGGTCTGTAACGCAGCGGAATCGTTCCCGACAATAATAAAATCGTTAACATACAAAAGCACATTCATCTGAACCGTTCCTTTTGTGAAAGTAAAGAGAGAGTAGTCGGAGTAAGACTGTAGGAAACCGTAGGTCTTCAAAGAGGCCAGTAACTTGGCAAACCAACATCTAGAGGGGCCTTTCCATAAAGAGATTTATTAAGATGACACACGGTGTTGGGATTCGGTGCTTCAAAGCCCGGAGGGAGTTTCATGTAAACATCTTCCGCAAGGTCACCATGTAGGAAAGCGTTGTGAACATCCATCTGATGTAACTCCCAATTATTGGAAGCAGAAATAGCAAGAAAAGCCCAAACATTGACCATTTTTACCACAGGAGCAAACATTTATGTATAATAAACACCTTCTTTCTGATGATTTCCACGTATGACTATCCGAGACTTGAGTCGTTCAACAACTCCATCAGAATTATATTTGATCATAAACATTGGCTACCTAAGGCACGTTTTACAGGAGGTAAAGACACCATAGTCCATGTGCCATTATCTTTCAAGGCCCGAGTTTCCTCTTGCATTGACTATTTCCAACCATTATGGGCCATGGCCTCGCGAAAGGATTTTGGCTCTTTAGCCAAAGTAATGGCTGCAAGAATGTTACGATATTTTGCAGAAAAATGATCACAATTTATATAGTGAGCTATTGGATAAGGGGTACCTGAGCAACCGATTGGAAGAGGCGAGACGGGGGATGGACTCGGAGAAGAAGCAGTGAGAGCAACATAATCGCGAAGACGGAAAAAGGGAGTTTTCAATCTCATACCCCTCCCTAGAGTGCTGGGTCCAGATACTTCAGAAGATACCGAGGTCGATGCGGAAGGAGCTGTAGTATCGGCCGGTGTGGGTGATGGTGTAGGAACATCGGGGACTACATTGTCCTGTGCATTGGGCAAAAGAACAAGCTCATCTGGAAGACCAGTAGATTCAACTCTAGGTAAAACTGAGTCTTCAATAGAAAGATCAATGCTCCCAAACACAGCCTCTTCACCAAGAATTTCAATCGAATCCGGGACGTGAGGGACCGTGTTGGGGTCACTGTATGAAAACACAATCTCAAAGAATTTCACATCCCGGGAGACAAAGAATTTCTTTGTCTCAAGATCAAACAGTTTCCAACCCTTTTTACCAAGAGGATAGCCCACAAAAATACACTTATGACTTCGACTAGCAAATTTGTCACCCTTGGCTTGCTGATTATGAGCATAACACATCGAACCAAAAACTCGAAGCGAATCATAGAAGGGGGCTTTGCCAAACAAGATCTTATAAGGAGTTTTATTACCTACCAAGGGGGAAGGTGTTTTATTTATCAAATGAGCAGTTGTAAGGATAACTTCGCCCCAAAAATAAATGGGAAGATGGGCTTGAAACCATAAGGCTCTAGCTATATTCAAAATGTGGCGATGTTTTCGTTCGACACGCCTGTTTTGTTGAGGTGTGCCAACACAAGAGGTTTGAAACAAAATAACAGAGGAAAGAAAATAATCAAGCAAGCATTTAAACTCAGTACCATTGTTAGACAAAACAATTTTATTTGGGGAGAAAACTGTCGTTCCACCATTGCAACAAAAGCCATAAACATACGAAAAACCTCCATTTTTTAATTAACAAATAAATCCAAACAGTACATGAGTAATCATCCACCAAAGTTAAGAAATAACGAGCACCACAAGAGGAAACATGGGTGTAAGGACCCTACAAGTCACAGTGAACTTTCTCAAAAATTCTAGTGGACCTATACTCGCTAATAGGAAAACTATATCTAGAGTGTTTTGCACGAAAACAAACATCACCAGGTTGATCAAGGCTACCCGAAGGGTGATCGAAGTTTTACTACTCTTTCAGATGGATGCCCTATACGGTTATGCCACAACTCAAGCGAAGAAGATGCTTTATTGACTGAGACGTTACATGCGGAAGGTGCGCCCCCAAAGTAGTAGAGTCCATCTCGCCTAACACCCGTTCCAATCAGATTCCTCGACCGGTCCTGTATAGCACAAAAAGAGGCATTAAAATGGACAGTGCAATGAATATCATCAGATAGTTGAGAAACAGAAAGAAGACTGCAGTTTAAATTCGGTATATAAAGAACATGAAGAAGAATAAGAGTGTCCGTCAAGCGAACAGATCCCTCTGTATGAGCAAATACAGAAGCACCATTAAGAAGCCTGATAGGGCAAGCTTGTATTGAGTAAGAATCAAAGAGACAGGTAGCATCTTCGGTCACATGATTGGAAGCCCCCGTATCTATGATCCATAAAGATGTGTCAAACGTACCGTGAAGACGATTATTCGGAATACGAGTATGACCAACAAGACCAGCTACAAGATTCCACCGCTTCTCGCAAAGAACAGAGTGGAAGAGGCGGAGGGGAGTGTTCCAGCAGCGGCAGCACCAACTTGGACAGCCGAACTATTGCGCGTGGGTCCTTTGCCTCGACCTTGCTGGGGACAGCTACCACCACGAGAACCCGATTTGATGTTGTCTCCCCACCATTCTGGATAGCCAACTAGTTCAAAACATGAAGTAACATCATAACCCTTATTCTGACAGTGAGTACATGTAAGATGGGATCTGTCGGGTTAGTCATGACCACAAGAACTACCAGTTTTAAGGGAAAAGTTGACCACATTCGGAGGGTCATCAAGAATAGGTTTAGCAAGACGAACTCGTTCAGCCTGTGCTACCAACTGATAAGCTCGATCTAGAGCGGGCAAGGGATCCTGAGACAAGAGGTTGGTACGAAGAGAGGCATAGTACTCAGAATTTAAACCCATAAGAAATTCATGAAGTTTGATGGTTGCTCTCTGTGTCACGTGTTATCCGATTGTGCAATTGTCGCAGCAAGAATAGTCGATGAGTGGTTCATAATTATGCAGTGCTTCCCATAAACCAGTCATTTTAACAAAATATGCAGCCACATGCATGGTTTTGGTCTGCACACAGTGCGCGATTGACATCTTCAGTTGTTGATTACGAGGTCCGTCCACCAATGCATACCGAGATTTAAGAGAATCCCATAAACGCCTAGCATCTCTATATTTGGAGAGAGTGCTTTTAACCTCAGGATCAATAGTATTCATAAGCCATGAAACAACATGGCATAAATGGTATTCCAGTCTGACTCGGTGCAAGGGGTAACAACGCAGGGAATGGAGCCATCCAAGAAACCAAATTTGCATCGAGCTTCGAGGGCAGTCTGTACATCACCGGCCCAATCATCATAGTTATCACCACGAAAGCGAGTAGGGGTTATTAAATTACCAGGCCGATCTTGAGGACCAAGGTAGAAAGGAGAATTATATTCGATTTTTAAAACAGGAGGTGGTAGTGCATCACCACTGCCGCCTATGGCATTGCCGGCCATATTTAAGGGCTTGTGTACAGTAGGCTCTGATACCATGTAGGAACTTAATTTAGGGTAAAAGTTCTTGTGTTTATTCTTCTAATCAAAGGAGGATATATAGAGTACAAGAGTTTCAGGAAAAAGGAAATACTAAGGAGAGAAAGAAACACAATCCTACTAAAAACAAACTTCTATGCCTAAAACAAATGTGTATGAAAGTAGGAAACTAACTGCAAACAATGGGAGCGAACGCTCCCAAATTCCAGAAACAATTCGCAATGTTGGCTCAATTGGGAGCGGACGCTCCCTCCCTTGGGATCGGACACTCCCAAATGTCATGAACTGAGTCTTCACACCATCAGATATGATGCAGGTTGGCAATAGGAAGAGGACAGAGGCAGCAACAAGGAAGCAATGGCAGAAACAGGGGAAGGCCTCTGAAGGTGAGGCGGGTGCCTCAGGTGGGCCAGGCGGCCGCCTGGGCAACAGGCGAGCAAACCTCAGCAGCGACAGTTTCAGGCTTCAGCATTGGCTTGATTTTGGGCTTTAAGTTTTAGGGTTTTTATGTTTTAATGAATTATTAATTTAGGGTGTTTTAGTCCTTTCAATTAAAAAGTGTTCTAGGGTTTTCATTAGGGTATTCTTAATTAGTATTTAAACAACAGAACAAGAATCAATTTCGAAAAGCTTCAAGCTTTTCTTTTCTTTATTCAATCAACAAAAACTCCTTCAAAACATAACCCCAAACTTGTTTAAATACTAATTAATAAAACCCTAATGAAAACCCTAGAACACTTTTTAATTGAAAGGACTAAAACACCCTAAATTAATAATTCATTAAAACATAAAAACCCTAAAACTTAAAGCCCAAAAATCAAGCCAATGCTGAAGCCCAAAACTGCCGCTGCTGAGGTTTGCCCGCCTGTTGCCCTGGCGGCCGCCTGGACCACCTGAGGCGCCCGCCTCACCTTCAGAGGCCTTCCCCTGTTTATGCCATTGCTTCCTTGTTGCTACCTCTGTCCTCTTCCTATTGCCAACCTGCATCAAGTACCATAGTTGATTCTACAACCGAGGCCAAATATATAGCGACATCGGATGCAGCTAAGGAGGCAGTTTGGATCAAGAAGTTCATTAGCGACTTGGAAGTTGTTCCAAGTATCACTAATCCAGTGGAACTTTATTGTGATAATAATGGTGCCATTGCGCAAGCAAAGGAACCAAGGTTACATCAGCGATCCAAACATATACTTAGACGTTTCCATCTCATTTGAGAGTTCAATGATAGAGAAGACATTAATATATGCAAAGTATCAACCGATGATAACATTGGGGATCCGCTTACAAAGCCCCTCTCACAACAAAGCATGATGGTCATGTGAGATCCATGGGTATACGATACATAGATGGAGCCTAGTGCAAGTGGGAGATTGTTGGTGTAATGCCCTAGGCGTTTGGTTATATTTGACTTATAACTTAAACCGCTATGTAATCGTCTTTATCATTTATTATAGAGAAAGTTTATTTGGTTCATTATATGTTTACATGTTTATTATATTGAACTGCGTCCCTAGTTATTGTGAATAACTAGTATAAGTTGGTAATGGATAATCATGGAGATGATTATATGCATGTGATGCACATTACACTTATGGATACTTGTTAGAGAACAAGTATTGGACATGACCTACCGATGAGATTTATGACATGGTCAATAGTCATATATGTCATGATTAAATCTTATGATAGTCGTGTCATTTGAATCCTTATACCTGAGATTATTATCGTCTTCCACTCGATGAACATTGTGTTTGATATAGTCTAACACTATCTTTAATAGGATAGCAATAAGGGCTATGTTGGCATGATTGGATTCTTGTAGGGAAGAATAATAAGTCAAGATGGGATTTGTCCCTCTGTTGAGAGAGATGTTTGCTTGGGCCCCTTGATGAATAGTGTTGATGAAATGTGTGGCCACACTCAAGTAATTTGATGGAGATCAAATGCATTTGGATTATCAACATATTCGGAATCGAGAAAGCATTGAACTAGATGAGTTGACATAGAACATGACTCATGTTCAACATGACATTGTGGACAAAGGGATTGTGATATTTGATCTATCTAGGAATCAAGCTTTGATGTTATATTAATTGGGTGGATATAATGGCTTGCTAGAAACCACTTATGTCTTGTGAGGTTGATGTTTCGACTCAGTACCAACATAATATAATTCCTATTGGGTCACACACAAAGAACGAATTTGATCATTGGCTGAGAAATATGGATTTTGAGTTCTGGCACGACTCGTGACCAGGAGCACGACTCGTGCCCTGGGTCACGACTCGTGCCAAGCTTCACGACTAGTGACAGGAGAAGTAAGACAATGCTTTGGGCATTAAAGGATTGACTCATTGACTTTGTGGGACTAGGCAATCAGCACGAGTGCAATTTTTGTCACGAGTCGTGGTACGACTGAATTTTGGCTTGGACCACTCGTGACTGCCTGGAACGACTCGTGGCACGAGTCGTGCCCAGGAGCACGAGTCGTGCCCTGAGCAAAATTAAGTTCGTACGTAATTCCTTAGTTGGAAAGGCTTTGGTTTGGTCTAAGATTTTATCCTAATTGTTTGGAGATTTATATGAGATATAAATGCAATCTTTTGAGCAGCCAAAAACACATCTAAGCCTAGGGTTTATGAAATTCTAGAATTTTGATATTGATTGAGAATCAAAATATCAAAAGCTCCCAAATAATTCCATTGATTTTGGCTATTGATTATGGAATATTGATTCAATATTCAGAGGATCATCTAGCAATCCTACAAGAAGAATTCTTGGTTCGTTCGCGTGTGGATCACCATTAGAGGGAGGTTACTTTATCTTCTAAGGCTTGAAGATCTCCATTGTTGAATCATCACCAAGGTAGAATAAGGAAGAAGAAGATCCAAGTTTCATCAACAAATTCAAAGGTTGAATTTTGAGATCCGTTTTGAACAAACTTATTCGCATTCAAGGTATGTAAATTCTATTTCATGTTTCTAATCTCTTCATGCTAGACAGATTCAAGGGCTAGGGTTTTGTTGTTTTCAAAGTTCTTCCGCTGCGTTTGTAACCCCAAAACCCAACATAAAGTACTTAGTACTCTATCATTTACTAATCTTTTATTTCTTTCTAAGGAGATATGTCCTAATATCCGATGCTACAATGTAGAGGAATCTTCATTCATAATACAACGTTTCATACTTGTGTGAACATGCATAACACTATTAGTGACATTATGTTGTAAATTAATAGAGAAAAGACCATCAGACAAAAAACCATTTCCAACAAGATCAGATATATAAAATAAACTAAAATTATTCTCCGAAAACATAAAGGAGTAAACCAAAGGTATTAGTCTTGAAACTGAAATCAAATTTCTGGAAAAACTTGGAATATAAAAGGTATTTTCTAAATTTAAAACATAACCATTACTTGATACTATATTGCGTGTTCCAATAGCTTCTACATGTGAGCGGCTCTTGTTTCCTGATAAGATGCATTGCTCACTTCCAACTAGTTTCCTTAGGTTTCGCATACCCTACAAGGTATTCGAAATATGGATTGTAATACCAAAATCAATCCACCATGTATTATTATTAATATCAACCATATTAGATTCATAACAAACTATTGAGATTGGGTTACCTTTCTTCACAAGCCAGCTCTGAAACTTGGTGCAATCTTTCTTCATGTGTCCTTTCTTTTTACAGAAGAAACACTTGTTTTCCTACTTGATTCCACCTTGGGGAGGTATTTTACCTTTCCCATCTTGCTTAGCTTGTTTCTGATTCTTTCCTTTGCTTTGGTCTTGTGTAGCCAACACAGCACTTTCACCCATTTTTATCACCAACCTTCCCTTCTCTTGAACATACATGGTCAAAAGTTCATTAATTGATCACTTATCCTTATATGTATTGTAAGAGATGTTGAAGTGTCCATATTGTTGTGGAAGAGAGTTCAGTATGTAGTGTACAAGGAAAGTGTCAGACATTTCAACCTCAAGAGTTTTCAATTGAGCCACAATGTCCCTCATCTACATAATGTGATCACACACACCACTGACACTAGAGAGCCTTAAGGATGAGAGCTTCATTATTAGGGTGCTAGCAAGTGCCTTATCTGAAGTGACAAATTGCTCATCAAGAGCCTTCAACAAGGCTTTGACATCACTATGTTGTTCGACACTACCTCGAATGCTAGCAGAAAGTTTGGTCTTAATGAACATAACAATAAGGCGATTAGATCGATCCCATAGTTCATTAACAACCAAATCATCTGTAGAGCTAGCATCGGTAATAATAGTCTTGTTTTTCCTAATAGCATAGTCAATATCAATGCACCCTAAATGAAGGAGAACTTTTTCTTCCATACCTTGTAACCATCGCCTTTGAGTTCGGGAATATCATTGTCAGAGTAATTCACAGGTTGCATAGCTGCATAAATATTGACATACACACTTATCACATGAAATTTGAGACTAATACATATAAATAATGTTTTACCAATGTAAAACATAAATGATGAACCTAGTGACATAAAACCTACCTGTGGGTTAAAGTTTTAATTCATAAGATTCATATAGCTTTATGATAAAACTATCAAATTATATTCATTTTCTTAATTCCCGTGGGTAAATTAAGAAATATAATTCGATATCTTCTTCTAATTAATTATATTAAATGTCATAAAATTCATGTGGGATAAAATTATAACATTAAGTACAATCAATTACAAATAAATGTCCCCTCTATAAAATGTGATCATTAACTTAATACTCCCTCCGTCCCAAAATGTTTGTCCCATTTGACTTTTTTGTTGAACTTTGACCACAAATTTATGAGAGATTAATCATGTTCATGAAATTCTAAAAATTGTTATTGATAATATTATTAATAGTGAATCAATAGGAATTTTTAGAATTTCATGAACATAATTAAATTGTCATATATTTGTGGTCAAAGTTCAACAAAAAAGTCAAATGGGACAAACATTTTGGGACGGAGGGAGTTTATAATTTAAATACTTAAAGTTGCTGTGGCTAAACTTTAAATACATAAATTATATTGACCACTTAAACATAAATAAATTAAGGAGGATCCATAATAGCTTAAAAGACCAATCTCCAAGTAAAAAATATCACAAAATCTGGGGAGAAACGCGTTTCTCCGTCGCTTATGGAGAAACGGGGCTTGTTATGTCGTGCGACATACCTAGCCACAAAAACTGGATATCACTTCATCGAACACGGATATCAGGAAAGGCTTTGGAAAAGGATATCAGGAAGTTTTGAAAAGGATAAGCAGGAAGCTTTGAAAAGGATATCAGGAAACCAAATATTTTTACGGATATCCTTTCTGAACTACGGATATCCATTTCAAAATACGGATATCCAGAAGCTTTGTAAAGGATATCCAGAAAAACCAAATATTTTTTCTGTATATCCTTTACAAAGCCTTCCTGATATCCATTTCAAAGCTTCGATATCCGAAGCTTTGTAAAGATATCCAGAAAAAATACTTGGTTTCTGGATATCCTTTACAAAGCTTCTGGCTATCCATTTCAAAGCTTCTGGATATCCAGAAGCTTTGTAAAGGATATCCAGAAACTGGCTACTTACGTCGCGCGACATAATAAGCCCCGTTTCTCCATACGCGATGGAGAAACGCGTTTCTCCCCGGACGCACTCAAAAATTATTGGTCATATGACCCATCAAAATTGTCAAACGATGATTCTGTAGGATGACAAAAATTATTGTCACTTTCTTAAGAAATTATGGTCATTATTTTAATACATAACTTAAATACTTGAAGTTGCCATGGCCATACATCAAATAGACAAATTATATGACTATTTGGACAAAACATGTCAAGAGGGCCAAGTATGCAAAATAAATTCAGGGATAAAAATACGAATATGTGGCCATAAAAAAAATTATGAACTTAATGATCCCAAAAAAATAAAAAATAAAGCAACAAAAATGGATGTAGTAATCATATGGTATAAAATATATTTGGGGTCTGGCAACAGTATGGTTAAATGGTCAAAATTGATCGAATAAAGTTTCTAGTCAATCATTGATGCAGCGAAAGCTTAGTAACGATAGATATCAACGTTCGTTGAGTTCGCTCACGAACTACCACACGTCGATCTTCCAAAACTCGTTGAGGTGTAACCTACCGAGGCTTGGGCATCAATTGCCGTTGATTCAAGGAATACCGGAAATTGGTAAAGATTAATCACAGAATTTCGCTCGAGAAATTCAACAATCAATCGGAAATTTTCGCTCGAAAAAATTGAAGAAAAAGAGTAAACACTCAAATTTTATTAATCATTCAACTGATTTTCGAAATTACACATAAAACTATTTTTATAGGACTCATATGACTTGATAAACAAGTCAAACATATCTAAAAATACTCCTAACCTATAAGGTAACTTAATAGACACCTAAAATAACAATATAAAGTCCTAATCTACTTCTAATCCTGAAAATACTAATAATATATTATTAAATTTGAAAATAACAATAATAATTAGAATTAAAACATAAACAAATCCCATTATTGATCTTCATCATTCTCCTCGGCTTCAAAAAATTCGTCCTCGAATTTGCAATGAGTTGTAGTTGAATTTGTCGCAATACAAAGAGAGCATGTAACATAAGTATCCTTCCATTGTACCTTGATATTAGAATATAAAAATCCTTGAATCCTTGGCGAACTTGAAATTTGCCAACTCGAGTAATAACTTCCATCCAATCAGTCCAATATGACATAATATACGTTTGGAGTAACAATTTTTTTATGTAATCAGCAGAAGACTTTGTAGAGGAAACATCAAATGGATCATCATAAGGATTAACAATTTTGACGGCTTCAAAATTCCAAATTAATTCATCTTGTAGAAACCCGAAGCTAACAGTTTTTACACCAGTCAAGTCTGATGTTACTAGTTGATAAATTTCGCAATCACATTCGTCAAAAACAGGCGGTTTTGACCAATCGACAGGAACATCAATGCTTGAAGATTCAAATAACGGCCCACCAAGATCAAACATTTTTTTTTTTTTTGGAAATTTTCTAATCTGAATATAAGAAAAAAATATTAATATATGAATACCTCAATCGAAAGACGAGAATCCCTGGTTTTTGCTCTGATACCAAATGATGCAGCGAAAGC
This sequence comes from Adenophora triphylla var. japonica, assembly GCA_022495995.1. Lineage (NCBI taxonomy): Eukaryota > Viridiplantae > Streptophyta > Magnoliopsida > Asterales > Campanulaceae > Adenophora > Adenophora triphylla. The sequence continues at coordinate 68,933 of JAFEMH010001294.1, forward strand.
TTAGTAACGATAGATACCAACGTTCGTTGAGTTCGCTCACGAACTACCACACGTCGATCTTTCAAAACTCATTGAGGTGTAACCTACCGAGGCTTGGGCATCAATTGCTGTTGATTCAAGGAATACCGGAAATTGGTAAAGATTAATCACAGAATTTCGCTCGAGAAATTCAGCAATCAATCGGCAATTTTCGCTCGAGAAAATTGAAGAAAAAGAGTAAACACTCAAATTTTATTAATCATTCAACTGATTTTCGAAATTACACATAAAACTATTTTTATAGGACTCATATGACTTGATAAACAAGTCAAACATATCTAAAAATACTCCTAACCTATAAGGTAACTTAATAGACACCTAAAATAACAATATAAAGTCCTAATCTACTTGTAATCCTGAAAATACTAATAATATATTATTAAATTCCAAAATAACAATAATAATTAGAATTAAAACATAAACAAATCCCATTATTGATCTTCATCACGTATCAGTTAGATAGTCTGCAGCCATTTCACAAAAGTAATTTACAATGTCATAAGTGATTGAACTAACCACTTGATAATCCGAACCACAAAGGTGTACTTATTTCTCTTTTCCTTTTTATTGGTTGATAAGCTATACTCCCTCCGTCCCACGTTAGTTGAGACTTCTTTTCCTTTTAGTAGATTGCGTTAGTTGAGGCTAAAATGGCAAATTTTAATATTTTATATTCACCCTACCCCACTCATTCTCTCTCTTCATTTTCCACCATACAATTTATTCAATGGCCTACTATTAACTCCACTCATTCTCTCTCTTCATTTTCTACCACACATTTTCATTATCTTATTCATTTTCCTTAATTGGTGTGCCCAAAAAGTTAGTCTCAACTAACGTGGGACGGAGGGAGTATTATTTAAATTAGCTACCTATATTTTGACCAATTTAAGCTCCTTTTGGAGGGAATCCACACTCTTCTTAATAAATACTTCTTCTGCCCAGTAATAATTTGCATTATTTGACTACTTTTTAACATACAAATTAAATAAATAATATAATATATATAGTAAATGAGGTAGGATAAACAAAAGTTAAAAATAAAAATAGAAATTTTGGAAAAATAAAACTTAAAAATGAAATAACAAAAAAAAATGGTACAAGTCATTATGTGAGGGAGGGAGTAGTATTAAGAAATGAGAAATGAGAAATGAGTCAGTTCACACTTCACTATCGGGAGTAGAGTTCACACTTCACTATCGGGAGGGGTTTTAATGAGCTGGTGCACCACCGAGCTAAGTAGTAAGGCTGTTCCAAATGGACAGGCAAATGGACAGGCAAATGGGGACCAATTCAGCTGAAAACTACTCGTAGTATGGCTGTTCCAAATGGACAGGCAAATGGGGACCAATTCAGCTGGGTCCATATTTTAAGTTCAGCACAATATGCATCACCTGTATTTATTTAAAATATAATTTTATACTTATCCATATATATAGAAGTTCAATAATTGAAACTTACACAAGGTTTGTTTAAGTGCTTACTGATGCAATTTCCGTAAAAATTTATTTACTCTGCTTCATTTTCTTCAGCAAGTCCTCATTTTCTGATTTTCCGTATGCAGTTCCCTTAGACCACAGGTCCACAGCTTTGTAGACGGGGGCAATATTGGAGACGGAACAGCTGCCAATCTGAAATTCCATCTTGCTTGAACACGTACACCAGTCACACAAAACCCTCTTTAATTAACAAAGTGAAGTCCATATAGTACTCATTTATTAAAACCTGAATACATTTGTGAGAATAAGGTCTCATGTACAAGCTTTATGGCCATTTAATCAAAAGTCGAGACGCCAACAAATGCTATGGTATTTTTAAGTTGTTTCATGGTACAAATCATCATAAAAAAAAAAAAAAAGGTACACACAAACACGCAAACACTTCAAGTGGTTGAACTTGCAACGCCGTTAACTGCTGTGGTTGATAAGAGCTGTGGCTTTCTTAACCAGTACTGGTCAAATGTAGAAATTTAAATTGGGATAATAATTTCTCTTGTTATTCTTCTCACATGGAGGAAGGATTTATATGAGATTACAAAAGAGTTGTAGTAAAAAGGAAACTCTAAGCAAATAAGAAACCCAAAGGAAAAAGGAAACATCAAAGAAGGAAACACAATCCTAGCTGCGTTACACCCTCCCTCAAGTTGGAGCGTGAGGATCAAGAATGCCCAACTTGCTAAGTAAAACATCAAACTGTTGCTTTGAGAGCTTTAGTAAATATGTCGGCTAAGCGAGTCTTCGTTGGAACATAAGAAGGGGCAATAAGACCATTGGAGATAGCGTCACGGACAAAATGACAATCTACCTCAATATGCTTGGTGCGCTCATGATAAACGGGATTCTTGGCAATGTGAAGAGCCGATTCAGCATCACGAGAAAATGGGAATAGCCTTGGGATGATGGACACCCATGCTCAACAATAAACCCTTCGGCCATTTAAGCTCGCATGTAAGAGTTTGCCGTAGGCGCGGTATTCGGCCTCGGCGGAAGAACGAGAAACAGTAGGTTGTTTCTTAGTCTTCCAAGATATGGGAGAATGCCCGAGAAAAACGAGCCACCCAGTAAGAGAACGACGAGAAATGGGGCATGCAGCCCCGAGTCACACCATCCTCAAGAGTGAGATCGGCTGTCGGTGCGCAAAGAATGCCTTGCCCCGGCGTGCCTTTGAGATATCTAACCACCCGTGAAGCGGCCTCCCAATGCTCGGAACGAGGTTCATTCATGAAGCGAGAAAGGATGTGGACCGAATATGCAAGATCCGGCCGAGTTACAGCCAAGTAAATGAGTCGCCCAACTAGGCGTCGATAGCGTTAGGATCTTCCAAGATAGCACCTGTAGCAACACCAAGCTTATGGTTAGGTTCAATGGGGAAGCTAGAGGGCTTCGAACCTAGTAAACCGGCCTCGAAATAATATCCAATGTATACTTTCGTTGGCACGAAACAGCCATCGGGATTGCGAGCAACCTCAATGCCAAGAAAGTATTTCGTAGACCCGAGATCCTTCATTTTGAAGCACTCACACGGGTACTTTTTGAAGGATAGCAAGGCAGCGGAATCGTTCCGGCTATGATGAGATCGTCAACATACACAAGCACATTTATCTGGATGGCACCTTTGGTGAAGGTAAACAGAGAGTAGTCGAGTAGGGTGGAGGAAGCCATAAGTCTTCAAGGAAGTCAACAACTTGGCGAACCAACAACGCAGGGCTTGCTTCGGACCATATAGGGACTTATGAAGACGACAAACCGTGTTGGTGTTCGGTGCCGCAAAGCTTGGGAGGGTTTCATATAAACTTCTTCTCGCTAAGTCGCCATGCAAGAAGGCATTGTGAACGTCCATCGATGAAGCTCCCAATTCTTGGAAGCAGAATAGCAAGGAAAGCCCGAACAATGACCATTTTAGCCACGGGAGCAAAAGTTTCGTGTAGTCGATGCCTTCTTTCGATGATTGCCAAGAACAACTAGCCGAGATTTCGGTAGGTCAAGCCGCTCCGTCGAATTGTACTTGATCTTATAGACCCATTGACATCCTAGAGCCCGTTTGCCGGGAGGCGGGAGACACCATGGACCATGTGCCATTATCCTCCAAGGCACGAATTTCCTCTTGCATTGATTGTTTCCGGCCCGTCGCGGAGTCGTGGCTTCACGAAAGGAAGTCGACTCTTTAGCCACCGTAAGAGCTGCAAGAAAGGTACGATATTTCGCGTAAAACCGATCACGGTTTATATAGTGAGCTATAGGATAGGGAGTACCCGAGGAACCGATTGAATACGGAGAGGCGGGAGATGGACTAGAAGATGTAGTAAGGGCCACAAAATCGCGAAGACGAACGAAGGCAATTTACGTCTCATACCCCTCCACTAAAAGATCGGATCCGAGTCATCGAGAAGAGGCCGAGCGTTGATGCGAGTAGGAGCGAGTGGGAGCCGGAGGAGCCGGATCAATGGGAGCGGAGCAACCTCTTCCCCTGTACATCGGATAGAGGAGCGGGCTCGAGCTGCCGGTCGAACAACGAAGGAGCGGCGAGTCTTCTTCAATAGGAAAATCAATGTGACCAAAAGCTTCTTCCTCGGCAAGAACATCAACGAGAATCTGGATATGAGGAACGAGTAGTAGAATCGGCGTATGGAAACACAGTCTCAAAGAACTTGACATCACGAGAGACGAAAAATTTCTTGGTCTCAAGATCAAACGGCTTCCACCCCTTTTTACCAAGAGGATACCCCACGAAGATGCATTTACGATTGCGACTAGCAAATTTGTCACCCCTAGCCTCATTGACATGAGCATAACACATCGAACCAAAACTCGAAGAGAATCATAAAAGGGGTTTTTGCCAAACAAGATATCGTAGGGAGTTTTGTTATCCAACAATGGGGAAGGGGTTCGATTAATCAAATGAGCGCGGTAAGGACCGCTTCGCCCCAAAAGTAAATGGGAAGGTGAGCACTGAAACCTCAAGGCTCTAGCTATGTTCAAAATATGACGGTGTTTACGTTCGACACGCCCATTTTGTTGAGGGGTGCCAACACATGATGTTTGAAAAGAATGCCGGTGGAAAGAAAATAATCAAACGAGGGAGTTAAACTCGGTGCCATTATCGATTGAACAATTTTGATTTTTTGAGAAAACTGCCGATCCACCATTGCAACAAAGGCCATAAACATGCGAAAAACTTCCGTTTTATCAACTAGTAAATAAATCCAAACAAAGACGTGAATAATCATCTACCAAAGTCAAAAATAACGGGCACCACAAGAGGAAACATGGGTGTAAGGACCCCACAAGTCACAAATGAACTTTCTCAAAACTCTAGTAGATTTATACTCACTAATAGGAAAGCTATCTCTAGAATGTTTAGCACGAAAACAAACGTCGCAAGGTTGATGAAGACTACCCGACAAATGAGAGACCGGAGGAAGAAGTTTTACTACTTTTTCGGAAGGATGCCCCATACGATTATGCCACAACTCGAGCAAAGCGGATGCATTGTTGACGTAAACGTGACAAGCAAGGTGCGCCTCCGAAGTAGTATAGTCCATCCCGCCTAACACCCGTTCCAATCGAGGTTCCTCGGGGTCCTGTATAGCACACATAGAAGTATTAAAATGGACGGTCTGCATGAACATCATCGAGATAATTGAGAAACAGAGAGAAGATCAAGTAGCTTTAAATTTGGTATATAAAGAACATGATGAAGAACAAGGGTGTACGTCGGCGAAACAGAACCCTCAATATGTGCAAACACGGAGGTGCCGTTAGGAAGCTTGACTGGGGCAAGCTTGTATAGAGTATGAATCAAAGAGACAAGCAAATGCTTTCCGGTCACATGATCGATGCTCCCGTATCAATGATCCAAGAAGATGTCTCAAACGTACCATGAAGGCGATTATCCGGAATACGAGTGTTACCAACTAGGCCGGCCAAAGCATTCCATTGTTTCACGGTAAACAAGGATGAAGAACCGGCTTGGGCGGATCCGGCGGCCATGCCGACTTGGGCGGCACCAACTTGGGCAACCGAGTTGGTCCGCGCAACTCCTCTCCCTCGACCTTGTTGAGGACGACCGCCACCACGAGCACTTGTTTTGCTTCTGTCTCCCCACCATTCGGATAACCGACAAGCTCAAAGCAAGAAGAGACATCATGGCCCTTTTCGACGGTGTGAACATGTAAGGTGGGATTTATCGGGCTTGTCACGACCACGAGGACCACCGGTTTTGAGGAAAAGCCAACCGCATCCAGGAGGTTCATCAAGAATTGGTTTAGCAAGTCGCACTCGTTCACTGTGCTATCAATTGGTAAGCTCGATCAAGAGTGGGCAAGGATCCTGAGACAAGAGGTTAGTACGAAGAGAGGCATAGTATTCGAATTTAAACCCATAAGAAATTCATGAAGCTTGCCGGTCTCCCTTCGTGCCGCGTGCTTGTCACATTTGTGCGGTTGTCGCAGCCAAGAACAATCTATAAGCGGCTCGTAATTGTGCGAGAGATTCCCATAATCCACTCAACTTACCGAAATACACAAAGAATGTGCATGGTCTTGAGTCCGCTCACATCGTGCTATTGACATCTTCGCTTGTTGAATGCGAGGTCCATCCACCAACGCATATCGAGATTTGAGAGAATCCCACAAATGCCTAGCATCCCTATACTTGGGCGGCGTGCTCTTAACCTCGGGATCAATAGTGTTCATGAGCCATGATACCAACATAGCATGAATAGTATTCCAATCTAACTCGGTGCAAGGAGAAACGGCGGATGGAATAGATCCATCCAAGAAGCCGAATTTGCGTCTAGCCTCAAGAGCGGTGCGTATATCGCCACCCCAATCATCATAGTTATCACCACTAAGCGAGTAGGAGTTATGAAATCACCAGGTCGATCTTGGGGACCTAGGTAGAAAGGAGAGTTGTATTCAATCTTCAAAATCGGAGGAGGTCTTCCATCACCACCACCGGCCGGTGGTGCTTGTTCCGCCATCTATCAAAAGCTTGTGTATGCTAGCTCTGATACCATGTAGAAATTTAAATTGGGATAATAATTTCTCTTGTTATTCTTCTCACATGGAGGAAGGATTTATATGAGATTACAAAAGAGTTGTATTAAAAAGGAAACTCTAAGCAAATAAGAAACCCAAAGGAAAAAGGAAACATCAAAGAAGGAAACACAATCCTAGCTGCGTTACATCAAACCTTTGTTTTGCGTAGGCTATGTAATCAAATTCAATATCGTTCACATAGTACTGCAAAAAAAAAAAAAAATCCATCAACCAAACTCGATTTAATTAATATCTATATATCATGAACTGTAATTTTCTTATAAATAAAACTCAGGAATATATACCGAGATTATTCCCCATAAGCCGCACATCAGATGGTTTGCTAAAGTGTACTTTTCTACATCATGGACAAGATTCTCGACTTCTGCCACACTGGGTTGATACCCTATTAATTAAACATCAATAGGTGGTCACATTTGATTCTCATGAGAAAAATTCTATGATCGACAAATAAAATAACAATAATCAAAGAAATTTAAAAAACACGTTAGAAGTTACGCCAGGTGAGCCAACAAAACTAACCTGTACAACTAAGATAGTTTCGTACAAATCTTTGACGCTCTTCAAAATCTGCAAAGGGAAGTAACAAACAAGCTCAAACAAAATAAATTTCAAGTACTTTATTATTTTTCTTTATGAAAATACTATTTAGTAAGTAAAATAATTTATTCACAACTATTATTTGCTTACCAGGGTACAAATTGAAGTTTAAAATGTGAGGAGTATCTGTTGACAAATCTGATGTAATTTCACAGAAGTGATGTGCGAAGTCACAAGCAACTGGATTGTAACTGGAACTTTCAAAATCCTGTCAAAAACAGCAAACCAACAGGTCTTTTTTAAACATAATAGTAACAAGTAACTCAAAGCGGACATTTACTCCAAGATTAATAGAAATGAAACTGACCGAAAACTCACGATCAATGTCATTTTTCTTGTTTTTTCATCAATCATTATGTTCCCACATTGCAAGTCATTGTGACAAAATCGAATTTCTTGATAGCTCTTTGTTGACTCGGATTCCAACAGTCCGATTTCCTCTTCAATAGTATCCAAGCGAAATTCCTTGGCGTGTTCAGCAGTGCAGGTGCTTTTTGCGGTGCTAATATATTTTCTGAAAATGAATATCACAAATCAGAAAAGGCATTTTTTTACTTCTTTGTCGAGCTAAGGAACTCTAATTTTGCTTGCTGAATAATATATACTCTGTATACCTGAGTAAATCCCAAATACCCGCTTTCTTTGTACCGGGTATATCAAGATTGTGAAATTCCCTCATTTTAGCTGCTATCAAAGCAGATGTTTCAGGATCACGAACATCACTAAATGACAGGGTCTGAAAATCAGATTCAAAGTTATTAAATTTCACAATTTTGTCAAAAAACTAACATTTTGTTAGTTTTTACACCAATTTGCAACACAATGTAAATGTTAGGAATCGGGTTGCAACTTTTTCAATGTTGAGAACCAAATTGCAAAAATGATACAAACTTAGGTAACCGAGTTGCAGTTTGCTCATTGTTTTAGGCTTCTTGATATCTATAATATAAATGAAGCCTGTCCACCTCACCCAAAGGAACAGTTCTATGAACAGTTCTGTTTGGCGAAATTCCCATTTTGCCCTCGCTATTTTGTCCCTTTCCCATTTTGCCCTTGAAAAAAAAAATTAATTAAAAAAAAAAAAAACATCGTGGCCTTGGACACGGGCATGTATTAGTTACTTATAATAAGAGTTGCTTGCTCTGCATTTGTGACAATCAATAAATCAACTCTTTTTTTTTTCCAGATAAAATGGATTTTTTATTTATTGATAACTTATATTTGTAGAAAGATATATCTAATGCCCCACAAAAAATTAAGATTGCTTATGTCCCACAAAAAATAAAAAATTGGTCAATTAATCTTTTAAAATATTATACTCCCTTTCTGTCCCTAAATGAATGTCGAAAAAAAATTCAAATTTGCTCTGGGGACGAAGGGAGTATAAATCAAAAGTCAAAACGAGGCAAATGCTATGTATTAAAGTTTTATACAAGTGAGGACATACCTTTGCATGAATGAACTCCTCAATACGACCTTCTGGAAATTTGCCAAGAAGCTTAGGACCGTGGCCGAGCATAGATATGTATTCAAAGTTAGTTTCAACTCCCCGAAGCATTTCGTCGCTTACTACGCCCTTCCTCGTCTCTGGGTGCCTAGGTATCCACCGTAAGCCTTTCCTCGTTTGAAGGATTTCCTCCTCCCGGTTTATGAAATAATCACAACTTTTACCATATATCCGAACCAACACAGTTCTAACATCATTTTCGGCATTTGCAGGCCAACTTATACGATAAACCATGTTATTTGTGGAACCATTGCTCAAATGTACCATTTTCAATGATTTAATATCGATTGTATCGCCCCATTTTGAAGCCAACAATAAAAGTTGCGTCATCAATCCCTCTGGTAAACTTTTTTCTTCAACAAACTCATTTGAAGTCATCGTAGGCATGGCTATAGATTACTAAACCATTTCTCTGATAAAACAGCAGATCTAACTGAAAGCAAAAGAACCCTTTTACGTATATATAATTCATGAAATTCACCGACGATAATAGAGAAATTTGCATAAAAAAAAAAGAACAAAAACAACATGTGTTTAACACTTACTTCAAATATCTGGCCACGCTATTGGCCGAGAAAATTGCAGACCTGAAACCAATTAAAGCCTTTTATGCAGTCTTATGGAAACTGAATACAATACAATGGTTCCAAAGTCTTAATTTATAGTACAACATTGCTTACTCCTTGTTGTGGGTAAATTCAGGATTGCTACATCTTAAATTGTTACCAGCATATCGACATCCTGAAACTCGTGGACAAGGTAAACATTATTTACTTAATTAGTTCATTATTTATTTCTGTTATATTTAATTACAGGGATAAAAGAACGTGGGAAAAAATATGTGTTCAGTGGACTCCTTTCAACGGTTTGCAAGACCAAGTCAAGATGAAGATAACATGCCGAGATTATAGGGGAGTTTGTTAGGATTTTATTTTTCTTTTATTTTCTTTTCTATTTATAAGCTTATGGCTGGAAACACACAACACAACACAGAAACACACGCTTCACTCACGCACAGTTCACATACAGTTTGCAATCCGCCATAGCTTCGTCTCTTGTAATTCAAAGACATTAATACAATTGTTTGGGAAGGTAGGTGCTCATAATCACCTCCCGATGTTTTGTGCCGGCGAGATAGTTATTTCAAGGGTTTTCCTCGTTACATGATCGAGCCATCCTAGTTACGTTGTTACACCAATTATATTCCATTGCACCCTCCTTATCTTTATTTCAAATTCTTTCATTGTTGACTGTTTTTTGCCAAAACAGTTTGGCGCCCACCGAGGGGCCATTGGTTTTTTAATTGGCTCAAAATTCTTATGTTTTTACTATGTCTACCCAACCTATGACTTTCGCCGTCACCAAAACCATTCCTAGCAGTGTGAATCCTCAAACCAGTAGCAGGTCGACAACTGGAGGCCAAGAAACATTGCCTCCTCCTCCGCCTGTGAATTCTGGCAAGAAGCAGATGTCGCCATCTCCTGATCTTGAGATTAAGAGCATGCTGATTCAGATGAAGAATGAGCTGGATCGCCAACAGAATAGCACCTTCTTGATAGCCGAAAGGTTGATAAAGGTGCAAAAAGATCAGGAGTTGCTCTCCAAAAGAATGGATGATGTCTCTCCTTACCATCCTAGAGCCCATGATTTCAACATTGGGGACAGCTCTCAAACTTTCAACGAATTCCTTCCAATGACTTCATCTGTGAGGATGTCGACATCTTCTCCTCCCATAACGACTTCTGTGGCGATGTCGACACCCTTAGCTACCAGTGCCTACAAGATGACTTTTTCAGAAGGACCCATCTTCACTAGTAGCACCGTTCTGACATCCTCTGCAGATAATGCTAATCCTTTCATTAATTTCAATACTAGTTCTGCTTTAGATAATACTGCTCGTACCACTAACCCTTTTGCAGGAACCTACATTGCAAATCAGCTTCAGGAATTGAGAGATATGATCATGAATGTACCAGGTGTCACTCCGCCTATCCAACAAGTCTCCCCAACATGTTACAATCAGTCTCGCTTTACTCCAGCAATTGCGCATGTCGACATCCCGAAAGGATTCAGCGTTCCTGCCATGAAGCTGTATGATGGAAGTTCTGATCCTGAGGAACATGTCGCCCACTACCAAGAAAAAATGGAGATCGTTCGTATCCCGCTCCAGTTTCGTGAGGCTTTTTTGTGTTGAGGATTCGGTTCGACGTTAGTAGGCCCGTCATTGAAGGGGCTGATCCGTCAACCTCCTGCTTCTATTGGCTCCTTTGCTCAACTTGTCAACCTGTTCAATAACCAATTTTCTTACAGCCGGCAATTTGAGAAGCTCACCAGTGATCTTTACCGTATCACTCAGCAACCCACTGAAGCCTTAAAAGACTTTCTTAACGGGTTTAATAAAGAAGTCTTGGAGATCCCCAACTTGGACATGGCAACAGCTGCTGAAGCTTTCAAAATGGGCTTGAAGAAGGATTCCCCTTACTATGAAGACTTGGTGATGAACCCATGCAAGAAGATGGAGGATATCCGAAATCGAGCTCTAAGATTTATCAGGCTGGAAGAGGACAAGGCGCAGCAATCCAAGAATCCTGACAAGGCTCCATCATATGACCATCCTGGCAGGAAGATAGAGTCGTCTCACCAAAGACAGAGTAGATCCAGACCCTATCAGAGAAATGACCATAACAAAGTCAATTATGTGGAAGATGATGGAGATGATGATGATTTTGAATCTCCTAAAATTTTTGATTATTGTTTCTCTGTTGATGTTTCAGGTGTCCTTTGTGCAATGAGCAATCTTGAAGATAAAGCAAGATGGCCTTGAAATACTGACAAGTCATCCGGCTGGAAGGATAAATCCAAGTGGTGTGCCTATCATGAAGATTTTGGACATCTTACCGAAAATTGCATCGCCTTGAGGAGAGAGATTAGTTACCTATTGTCTAAGGGACATCTTAAAGAGCTCCTTGGGAACCGCAAGACCAAGACGGAGAACAAAGAGCCCGTCGCAACTAGACCACCATCTCCTCCACCGGTAACAAAGGTAATCAGTGTTATTAGTGGTGGTTCTGATATTTGTGGTACTTCTTATTCTGCAGCTAAGAGATTCGCCAAGCAAGCTAAGGATGAGAAACCCGAGAGATCCTCCAAGATGTCACAGCTTACATCCCAAGATGTCATCTCCGTCGAAGAAAGTGACAGGGATAACGTTATGGACCCACATCATGACGCCTTGGTCATTGCACTCCAGATAGCCAACTGCAAGGTCAGACGTATCCTAGTAGATGGGGGCAGCTCTGTGAATCTCATTATGCTGGATGCTCTTAAGGAAATGAAGATCCCCGAAGACAGCATGGTAAAAAGAACCTCGGTGCTCATAGGTTTTAGTGGAGAAACCAAAAGTACAGTGGGTGAGATTACACTCCCAGTTTACGTTGAAGGTAACAATTCCATGGAGAGATTCTGCGTGATTGATAGTGCAACGTGTTACAATGTGATTCTGGGAAGACCTTGGATCCATGGAATGAAGGCTGTGCCATCCACCTATCACCAATGTGTCAAGATGCCGATACCTTGGGGAGTTGTCAAGGTTTACAGTGATCAACAGTCAGCTAAAGAATGTTATATGACTTCCATGAAGGCGTCAACAACCCCTAAGATGGCATAGCAATTGCAGAGAAAAGCCCGTGAGGTTCTGGAGGCGAAGGAGCATGACTTGAAAGAGATACTCTTAGACCCCTCAAACCCAGATCTCAAGGTGCCTGGTCATCAAGATGTTCCCAAGCGTAAATCGATGAAGACCTTATCAACCTCTTGAAAAGCAGGATTAGAAGCTTTGCCTGGAAGCATGAAGATATGACAGGCATCAGTAAAGATGTCATCACCCATAAACTCAACGTCAATCCATCCTTCAGACCGATCCACCAAAAGAGAAGGATGTTCGCACAGGAGAGGAACATAATTGTCCAGGAAGAAGTGGACAGATTGCTCAAAGCTAAGATGATCAGAGAGGTCGAATACCCAAGATGGCTAGCAAATGTGGTGGTGGTAGAAAAGAAGAACGGAAAATGGAGAGTTTGTGTCGACTTCACAGACTTAAACAAAGCTTGTCCCAAAGATCCTTTCCCCCTGCCACACATTGATACTTTGGTAGATGCTACTTCTGGGCATGAATTGTTGACATTCTTAGATGCATCTTCAGGATTCCAGCAAATCCAGATAGAGCCATCCGACCAAGAAGACACCGCCTTCATCACTCCAATGGGTATTTATTGTTATATTGCAATGCCTTTTGGACTAAGAAATGCAGGTTCCACATACCAGAGGCTAGTCAACATGATATTCAAAGAGCAGATTGGGGACACCATGGAAGTATACATCGACGATATGGTGATAAAGTCGAAGAAAGCTAAAGATCATGTTCGAGATCTTACCCAAGCATTTGACATCCTGGACAAGTTCAACATGAAACTGAACCCAGCAAAGTGCAATTTTGGCATGAAGTCCGGAAAATTCTTGGGCTACATGGTGACACAAAGAGGGATAGAGGCAAGCCCGGAGCAGATAAGAGCGATCATAAATCTAACGTCGCCCAAATCCATAAAAGATGTTCAAAGATTGACAGGGAAAGTGGCAGCATTGAATCGATTCATCTCAAAATCCTCAGACAGATGCAAGCCGTTCTACGACATCTTGAAGAAAAACTGCAGATTTGAGTGAACTGAAAAGCATGAACAAGCCTTTCAAGATTTAAAGTTGTACCTGTCAACACCTCCCCTACTCTCAAAGCCTCAAGAAGATGAGCCATTGTGTGTTTACTTAGCTGTCTCTGAAACCGCAGTTAGTGCTGTCCTGGTCCGTAATCAAGATGGCGTCCAGCAGCCAATATACTATGAAAGTAAAACATTGATCGATGCGGAAACCAGGTATTCACACCTTGAAAAGTTAATATTAGCTTTAATTTCTGCTTCAATTAAGTTAAGGCATTATTTTGAAACTCATATTATTGTCATTCGTACTAACTATCCAATAAAAAGTGTAATGAGAAACCCAGAAATGTCAGGAAGGATGGCCAAATGGTCTGTTCAACTAAGCACCTATGACATCAAGAATGAACCTAGAACAACAATAAAATCACAAGCACTTGCAGACTTTGTGGCGGACTTTAGTCCAAGCATGCAATCAGAAGTAGAACTTGAAGTCCAACAACTCCAAGATGGGGACATCCTGAGGAAGTGGACCCTATTCACAGATGGTGCTTCTAATATGAGGGGCACAGGGCTAGGTGTTGTTCTAAAGTCACCACAAGGGGACATCATACCCCAGGCCATTAGTTATGATTTTAAAGCCACCAATAATGAAGCAAAATATGAAGCCTTAATCGTGGGCCTGACCGTAGCTCTAGATATGATCATTAAAGCAATACAGGTATATAGTGATTCATTATTACTTGTACATTATTTTAACGGTTCCTATGCAGCAAAAAATGCCAAGACGACAGCTTACTTGGGCATTGTGAAAATTTTGGCAAGCAAATTTCAAATCTTCTCTTTTGAACAAATACCCTGAGAGGAGAACTCTCAAGCAGATGCATTGGCCAATCTTGGATCAGCTTTCAAGAGCTTATCTCAGACCAATATACCAATCATACATGTTGACATCCCTGCTGTGGAAAGGTTAGAACTATTCTGCATGGATGACGACATCCCAGATAGTCAGATGGAGATATCTTGGACAATGCGAATAATTAAATATCTTCAAGATGGTACCATCCCTGATGAAGAAAAGAATGCTAGAGCATTCAGGGTAAGGATTTCAAGATTCGTATTAATAGATAATATGCTGTTTAAGAAATCATTTGCAGGTCCATATTTGAGATGTCTTGAAGCTGACAAAGCCAATGAAGTCTTAAGAGAGTTACATGAAGGATCATGTGGTAACCATTCCTCGGGCGAAGCTTATATACAAAGGCTCTAAGAATGGGTTATTACCGGCCAACAATGCGCCAAGATGCTGCCATCTTTGCTAAGAAATGTGATTCCTGCCAGAGGCATAGCGACATCTTGCATCAGCCCGCAGAATTACTTCATCCAATCCTCTCTCCTTGGTTGTTCATGAGGTGGGGAATGGATATAGTGGGAAAATTGCCTAAAGCTCATGGAGGAAAAGTATTCTTGCTTGCTATGGCTGATTATTTCTCTAAATGGGTTGAGGATGAATCCTACGTGCAAGTTCGTGATAAAGAAGTCATATCCTTCATTAAAAGAAATATATTTAGTAGGTTTGGCATCCCCTCTGAAATAATATGTGACTACGGCTCTCAATTCATCAGCAAGAAGACGCAGGATTTCCTTGCTAGGTGGGGAGTAAAGATGGTGACATCCTCACCTGTGCATCCTCAAGCAAATGGCCAGGCAGAATCAAGTAACAAAATAATCATCAATAACCTAAAGAAAAGGCTAGATCAAAAGAACGAAAAATGGGCAGAGGAGCTTCCATTTGTCCTTTGGGCAGATAAAACCACACCAAAGAACGCGACAGGTCAAACCCTTTATTCCTTAATATTTGGAGCGAGCGGTCATCCGGCGAAGTTGTCGTCCCCAGCCAGATTCAAGATGTTGACACCCGAGCAGAATGATGCCAACCTGAGCCATTATCTAGACACCATTGACGAGCTAAGGGACTTTGCCAAGATCAGGATAGAAGCATATCAACAGAAGATTGCTAGATCCTACAACAAAAATGTTAGATTGCGAAAACTCCAAGTTGGTGATCTAGTACTACGAAAGGTGTTTCAGAATACAAGAGAGCCCAATGCTGGAAAGATGGCTCCCAAATGGGAAGGGCCATACCTAGTAGATGTCGAAGCAGGCAAAGGCTCCTATTGGCTATCAACTCTAGAGGGAGCAAGGATTCCCAGAAGCTGGAATGCCATTCATCTCAAAACCTACTTTATGTAAGTTTACATGATTATTTTACAGTGCAAATAAAACCAAGGTACGATCTTTACCATTCTAATTTCAATAAAAGTACTTGCTTTCGTTTTTATTTGTTTTTTGGAATAAATTACTGACTTAAGCATCGGAGGGGCGTTATCTAAGCTAACGCCTACCCCTAACATGTTTCTGTTTTGCAAGGAAACAAGAAGCATTAGAATAAAACTCATTGGTTAAATAAGATGTTAGCATCCTCCCAAGAACTTAACATCTTAAATCAGGTACGAACTATCTCTTACTCTTTGTTTAAAAAGTATTTTTATAGTTCTAACGTTCTTTTACTTTCTTTTATCAAATAAAATGTTACACCAGAAAAGATGTCGAAATCTCTCATTAACTCGTTATTTTGCAAGAAGTTGACACCTTAAATAGGAAGTCTCCGATTCATTCCAAATCCTCGTGAAAACAACCATTTTGAGACTGGCCATCTCACCTCCGTTTAAGGTACGTAAACGTACGGGCCCATCACACACCTCAATCAAGGTTGACATCGTGCGCTCCAGGCGAGGTGTTTAAACCTTAATGAGACGAAAGAATGTAATTTCTTTAAACCTTTGAAGGGATTAAGTACCTTTAACGGAGGTGAGATGGCCAGTCTCAAAACGGTTGTTTTCACGAGAATTGGATTGAATTGACGACCTCTTGCAAAATAACAAGATAATGAGAGTAAGGGGTCTGGCCTGTCGCGTTCTTTGGTGTGGTTCTATCTTGTTATTTTGCAACATCTTGAATCTGGCAGTAGGGACGACGACTTCTGCTGGGATGACTGCTTCTGTACCAAATACTAAGGAGTAAGGGGTCTGGCCTGTCACGTTCTTTGGTGTGGTTCTATCTGCCCAAAGAACAAATGGAAGTTCTTCCACCCATCTTCCTTTCTTTTGTTATAGCCTCTTTTTTAGGTTGTTGAAGATTATTTTGTTACTTGATACTGCCTGGCTATTAGCTTGAGGATGCTTAGGTGAGGATGTCACCATCTTGACTCCCCACCTAGCGAGAAAATCCTGCGTCTTCTTGCTGATGAAATGGGAACCGTTGTCACATATTATTTCAGAGGGGATGCCAAATCTGTTAAATATATTTTTCTTATTGAAGGATATGACTTCTTTATCACAAACTTGCACGTAGGATTCAACTTCAACCCACTTAGAGAAGTAATCAGTCATTGCTAGCAAGAATACTTTTCCTCCTGGAGCTTTAGGCAATTTTCCCACTATATCCATTCCCCACCTCATAAATGGCTAAGGGGAGAGGATTGGATGAAGAAATTATGCGGGCTGGTGCAAGATGTCACTATGCCTCTGGCAGGGATCACATTTTTTGGCAAAGATGGCAGCATCTTGACACATTTTTGGTCAGTAGTAACCCATTCTTAGAGCTTTCATATATAAGCTTCTATTCCCAGAATGGTTACCACATGATCCTTTATGCAATTCTCTTAGAACTTCCATGGTTTTGTCAACTTCGAGACATCTTAAGTATGGACCTGCAAATGATTTCTTAAACAACACATTATCTATTAATACGAATCTTGAAATCCTTACCCTAAATGCTCTTGCATTCTTTTCCTCATCAGGGATGGTGCCATCTTGAAGATATGTAATTATTGGTGTTGTCCAAGATGTCTCAATCTGATTATCTGGGATGTCGTCATCTGTACAAAAAAGTTCTAACCTTTCTACTGCAGGGATGTCGACATGTATGATTGGTATATTGGTCTGAGATAAGCTTTTGAAAGCTAATCCAAGATTGGCCAATGCATCTGCTTTAGAGTTCTCCTCTCGGGGTATTTGTTCAAATGAGAAGATTTGAAATTTGCTTGCCAGAATTTTCACAATGCCCAAATAAGCTGTCATCTTGGCGTTTTTTGCTGCATAAGAATCATTAAAATGATTGACAAGTAACAATGAATCACTATATACCTGTATTGCTTTAATATTCATGTCTAGAACCACGGTTAGGCCCACGATTAAGGCTTCGTATTCTGCTTCATTATTGGTAGCTTTAAAATCACAACTAATGGCCTGGGGTATGATGTCCCGTTGTGGCGACTTTAGGACAACACCTAGCCCTGTGCCCCTCATATTAAAAGCACCATCTGTGAATAGAGTCCACTTTCGCAGGATGTCCCCATCTTGGAGCTGTTGGACTTCTAGTTCTACTTTCGGTTGCATGCTTGGACTAAAGTCTGACACAAAGTCTGCAAGTGCTTGGGATTTTATTGCTGTTCTAGGCTCATACTTGATGTCATAATTAAGTGCTTAATTGAACAGACCATTTGGCCATCCTTCCTGACATTTCTGGTTTTCTCATTACACTTTTTATTGGATAGTTAGTACGAATGACAATGATATGAGTTTCAAAATAATACCTTAACTTAATTGAAGCAGAAATTAAAGCTAAGATTAATTTTTCAAGGTGTGAATACCTGGTTTCCGCATCGAGCAGTGTTTTACTTACATAATATATCGGTTGTTGGACGCCATCTTGATCACGGACCAGGATGGCACTGACTGTAGTTTCGGAGAGAGCTAAGTAAACGCATAATGGCTCACCTTCTTGAGGCTTCGAGAGCAGGGGAGGTGTTGATAGGTACAGCTTTAAATCTTGAAAGGCTTGTTCATGTTTTTCAGTCCACTCGAATTCGGAATTTTTCTTCAAGATGTCATAGAATGGCTTGCATCTGTCCGAGGATTTTGAGATGAATCAATTCAATGCCGCCACTTATCCTGAACAAGGAATTCTCTTGCGAACATCCTACAATTTACCACTACGAGCCTACTGTGACTCTGATTGGGCAAGTTTCCCTATCACGCGACGTTCTATCACTGCCTATTTTGTTTTTCTTGGTGATTTGCCAATCTCATGGAAGACAAAGAAGCAAGGTACGATTTCTCGCTCTTTGGCCGAGGCGGATTGTCGATCTATGGCTAGTGTCACTTGTGAGCTTAAATGGCTACCAATTCTTCTCAAGTCATTTGGAATTAAACATGATACCCATATGCTTCTTTTATGTGATAGTCAATCTGCCTTGCATATAGCTCAGAATCATGTCCATCAATAACGCACGAAGAATATTGATACCGAATAGGCTAAGAGAATAGAATGACCGAACGAATAATGACAAGAATCAATTTCGAAAGCCAAATCTTTTCTTTTTCTATTTCATATAATCAAAGTCTGCATCAAAACATAACCCTAACATTGTTTAAATACTAATCTAAGAATATTCTAGAACCCTACCAAACCCTAATACACTTTTCCAAATAAAAGATCAAAGTACCCTAACTTAAAATTCATAAAACATATGTTTAATGCCCTAAACTCAGCCATATTGAAGTCCACAGGCGCAAGCCTGTTTCTGCCTGTTTTTGAGCTGCTTCTGTTTCTCTTTCTGCCGCACCCGACTGATGCCCAGGCGCCCGCCTGGGATTTCATGAGGCACCCGCCTCAAGCTCAGACACCATCCCCTGTTTCGTTGTTGCTGCTCGATTGCTGCTGCCTTGAAGCCCATATCATATTGCATCATCCTCCCCTCCTTAGAAAAGACTCGTCCTCGAGTCAATACCCTCGATAGGAACACTACGATAACCCGAAAGATTCGAACCCCATCTGCAAAAGGAATTCTGTACCCTTGACGAACTCTAAATTTCAATGCCATCGTGACAACATCCATCCAATCGCTCCATTGTGTTGAGACGAAATATTCAATGATCAATCTCTTGATGAACCAAGGAGCCGAAAGATTTGCACAATCAACATCAAAGGGGTCTTTATAAGGACGACTAATTTTAAACTCCCACCTCAATTGGTTTTCAGCAGAAAGAACACCACTTTGGACAGGCGATTGATATTCAGAATTCTCAGGAACATTAACAATAGGTTCAGAATGTTCAATTTCCGCACGAATGGTATAATCTGGCTTCAGAATATCACAATTGCACTCATCATAAATAGGTGATTTGGACCAATCAACAAGATTTTCTTGCCTTGAAGAGTCGATCACAAAACCCTCTTTAGAATTAACAGAATCCATCCAAGACTCAATCGAATCTTCAGGATATGTATCAAACAGAGGGGGTTTTGACCACTCAACAAAATTTTCTTCACTTGAAGATTCGACAAAAATACCCTCTTTGAACCCAACAGTATCAATCCAAAAATCAACGGAATCATTAGGAATGGCCTTACCTTCGATTTCCGGAATTTCGATCCTCCTATCGATCTTCCTCGAATGGTTAGCTTCATACCTATCATGAAGTCCCTGATTTTGGCCGAGGGAATCCATCCCCTCTTGATAGTACTCCTTTTCCTCGGCTGGAACAATCGGATCTGAACCCCTCATCGCTAGAAGTTTTTCTCTGTGATCCAAGCGGATCTAGAGTATTTGAATCCGTCTTCGTACCTCCTCTATCTCGATATTGCGACGGCGTCGTCTGCACTGATGGTCATCTTCTTGGGGCTCCGCTGCACGGCTGCTCCATCGACCACCACGTTCACCACGAACCACGCTTCCTCGTTCAGCCATTGATATACGAACCGGAGCTCTGATACCAAATGATACCGAATAGGCTAAGAGAATAGAATAACCGAACGAATAATGACAAGAATCAATTTCGAAAGCCAAAGCTTTTCTTTTTCTATTTCATATAATCAAAGTCTGCATCAAAACATAACCCTAACATTGTTTAAATACTAATCTAAGAATATTCTAGAACACTACCAAACCCTAATACACTTTTCCAAATAAAAGACCAAAGTACCCTAACTTAAAATTCATAAAACAAATGTTTAAAGCCCTAAACTCAGCCATATTGAAGCCCACAGCCGCAAGCATGTTTCTGCCTGTTTCTGAGCCTCTTCTGTTTCTCTTTCTGCCGCACCCGACTGATGCCCAGGCGCCCGCCTGGGATTTCATGAGGCTCCCGCCTCAAGCTCAGACACCATCCTATGTTTCGTTGTTGCTGCTCGGTTGCTGCTGCCTTGAAGCCCATATCATACTGCATCACATATCGTAGTTGACTGTCACCTTGTGTGTGATGTTGTTCAGAAAGGTGTCCTCACAACTCAGTATGTTCACACCTCTGTACAACTGGCTGATGTGCTCACCAAGGCTTTGGGCAGTCGACAATTCTTCCATCTACGGGGCATGTTGGGCGTTTGAGACGTACACGCTCCAACTTGAAGGGGTGTGTTGAGATATTGACAAATATATCGTCAATATCTTTTCGTTTTTGTAAATAATTATCTTTTCATTATTTGATAAATGTAAACTAGGTAGGATATATAATTAGCTTAACTTTAGGCATTAGTTGTGGGATTACTCATTCTCCAATAAGGAAACTCATGTATATATAGAAGTGTAGTCAATTGAATCAAGCAAGGGAAGTAACTAATATTTTCTCCTTCACATAAACTAGTTTCTTAACTCTTTACAACAACATTTTCTCTTCTACACCGGATATTGACGAAATACAATCTCCAGATTTCACAAAGGCTTGATAAAAAATCACAGGGGTTGGGGTGTTTTGTGTAAACGAGAAATGTTGCTCTCAGGAAATAGTACCCTAAGTTTGCTTTTGTAGTGTTTTAAGTTCTTTAGCATCTGAAAACATCAAAACAAAATCAAATAAACCTTGCACTATGGTATTTATTAGTTTTTTCATACTTCAATCTGCATTATTCATTACAAGAGAAACACACACAAATACTTCAAGTGATTCAACTTTCAAAACCATTGACATTTTCGACAGGGATGGCTGCTATGGTTCCCAAGAGTAGCGCCTTTTTTAGCTCGTACTGCTCAAACCTTTGTTTTGCGTAGGCTATCTGATCAAACTCACAGCTGTTTGAATAGTACTGCATGATAAGATCCATCAGAAAACTCGACTCCATATATACCACCTATCATGAACTTGTATAAAATAAGTTTTTGTTTTATTATTATTAATCATTAATTAATAAACCTCAGGAATTCATACCAAGATTATTCCCCATAAGCCACATATTAGATGGCATGCTAGTGTATACTTCTCTACATCATGGACAAGCTCGTCAACTTCTGCATCGCAGGGTTGATGTGATCCTAATTACATCAACTGAGACTTTATTCATATAGAAAAATGGGTCGTACTTAAAGAATTCGACTTGTCTAATGAAATTCATCTGATCTACGACTAAGGAGACATACATAACTCTCATCTATAGTGCAATTTAAATCAGGAACGAGCCAACTAAACTAACCTGTAGAACTTAGATATTGGGGTATAAATTTTTGTCGCTCCTCCATATCTGTCAAAGTATTAAACAAAAGAAAAAGAAATTCTCAAATTAAATAAGTAATTAATTTCAAGTATTCTACTTTGTTATTGTTCCTTGCACCGCATGAAAAATGTTAGTAGTATTCCTGTTAGTGTATTATTTAAAACAAACTGCGTACGTACCTGGGTACTTGTTGTAGTCTAAAATGTGAGGGGTATCAGTTAGATAGTTTGCAGCCATTTCACAAAAGTAATTTGTGAAATCCATCAACCAAACTCGATTTAATTAATATCTATATATCATGAACTGTAATTTTCTTATAAATAAAACTCAGGAATACATACCGAGATTATTCCCCATAAGCCGCACATCAGATGGTTTGCTAAAGTGTACTTCTCTACATCATGGACAAGATTCTCGACTTCTGCCTCACTGGGTTGATACCCTATTAATTAAACATCAATAGGTGGTCACATTTGATTCACATGAGAAAAATTCTATGATCGAAAAATAAAATAACAATAATTAAAGAAATTTAAAAAACACGTTAGAAGTTACGCCAGGTGAGCCAACAAAACTAACCTGTGCAACTAAGATAGTTGCGTACAAATCTTTGACGCTCTTCAAAATCTGCAAAGGGTAGTAACAAAAAAGCTCAAACAAAATAAATTTCAAGTACTTTATTATTTTTCTTTATGAAAATACTATTTAGTAAGTAAAATAATTTATTCACAACTATTATTTGCTTACCAGGGTACAAATTGTAGTTTAAAATGTGAGGAGTATCTGTTGACAAATCTGATGCCATTTCACAGAAGTGATGTGCGAAGTGATACAGTATCGTGTGCAACAGAGGCAGCAACATCAAACAGCAACAGAGGCAGCAACAAGGGCAGCAATCAGAACAGGGGCGCTGGGCTTGAGGCGGGCGCCTCACCCCTAGCCAGGCGGGCGCCTGGTGGTCAGACGGGCAAGCAGCCAAACTTCAGCAAACGCATCAATCTCGGGCTGGCTGTTTGCGTTGTTTCCTTTTCTTATTTCATTGTTTTCCTTATTTCATTGCTAGTATTTTTAGACTATTATTTTACTGATATTTTGAGTTATTTTAATTAGGTTTATTTTGGTAGGGTTCTAGAGTATTCCTAGGATTAGTATTTAAAGAGTGTTAGGACTCTTGTATTCGCAGACTTTGATATTTGATTTATGAAATATAGTTTTGCTGTGAGCAACTATTATTGAGGGTTTAAATCCCGTCTTGTTTTCTTAAATTCCGTTCAGTCATTCCTCTCATTCTCATATAACTTCTGCGCTGTATCATTTGGTATCAGTTTCCTGGTCGAATTGATGGCTGAACGAATGCGTGGTCATGGTGTTCATGGAGTTCGTAGTAGGGTTCGTGAAGCGAATCCCCAGGAATACGATCCCCATCACGAACGTGACCTATATGAAATCAAGAAGGACGAATTGCGAAGAAAGATTCAAGATCTCAAACTTCGTTTGTTGCGTTCCGAGATTCGAGAACTCCAAAGATACTTTGATCGGGTGGAGGGTCGACGAATCCAACGACAACTAGCGCAGTTGGAGGACTCGGATTCAGACGTATCGTCTGATGAAGAGGGTGTAGCGGTGACCAATCCCTCCGCTAGGGATCACGAACCAGGTGACAGGACGTGGACATATCCTTCTAGGGTTATCGGCGACATGAAGACCGAGATTCCGGAGTTAGAAGGTGAGTCACAGCCTGAAAAGTTTGTTGATTGGTCTATACCACCGGTGTTTGATAAGTGTGAGTGCGAGATTTGTCACGTTGTGACAACTCACGTGAAGGAAACCACGGCCGAGATTCCGGAGTCGAGGCAAGCGCCTCATGGGAAGCCAGGCGAACGCCTCATTTACGCGGGAGTTTCTGCATCAAAGGTGCAGATGTTTGGTCCACATGTTATTTGTGAAACCATGTTTTTTCCTCCGTATGAAGATCCGTTTGACAGGTATATCCCACGTTCTTCGGTTCGATACATCATCCAGAAGTTGCTTAGTGAGTTTTTTGTCTCGTTCCAATGGTGTGATTGGATGGATGTTGGGATGAAAGAAATGAAGTATACAGTTCGTCGTCGATTCGAGAGGTAAATTTCAAACAATCTTTCCCTTTAAGATTTACACTCAAAATTCGAGGTCGAATTTTTCTAAGGAGGGGAGGATGATACGATATCGTGTGCAACAGAGGCAAGAACATCAAATGAAGAACAGAGGCAAGAACAAGGGCAGCAATCGTAACAGGCGCCTGGGCTTGAGGCGGGCGCCTCACCCCTAGCCGGGCGGGCGCTGGTGGTCGACGGCAAGCGGCCAAACTTCAAAGCAAACGCATCAATCTCGGGCCGGGTTGTTTGCGTTGTTTCCTTTTCTTATTTCATTGTTTTCCTTATTTCATTGCTAGTATTTTTAGACTATTATTTTACTTGATATTTTGAGTTATTTTAATTAGGTTTATTTTGGTAGGGTTCTAGAGTATTCCTAGGATTAGTATTTAAAGAGTGTTAGGACTCTTGTATTCGCAGACTTTGATATTTGATTTATGAAATATAGTTTCTTTGTGAGCAACTATTATTGAGGGTTTAAATCCCGTCTTGTTTTCTTAAATTCCGTTCGTCATTCCTCTCATTCTCATATAACTTCGCGCCGTATCATTTGGTATCGGTTTCTGGTCGAATTGATGGCCGAACGAATGCGTGGTCATGGTGTTCATGGAGTTCGTAGTAGGGTTCGTGAAGCGAATCCCCGTGAATACGATCCCCATCACGAACGTGACCTATATGAAATCAAGAAGGACGAATTGCGAAGAAAGATTCAAGATCTCAAACTTCGTTTGTTGCGTTCCGAGATTCGAGAACTCCAAAGATACTTTGATCGGGTGGAGTGGTCGACGAATCCAACGACAACTAGCGCAATGGAGGACTCGGATCTCGCACGTATCGTCGATGAAGAGGGTGTAGCGGTGACCAATCCCTCCGCTAGGGATCACGAACCGTGTGACAGACGTGGACATATCCTTCTAGGGTTATCGGCGACATGAAGACCGAGATTCCGGAGTTAGAAGGTGAGTCACAGCCTGAAAAGTTTGTTGATTGGTCTATACCACCGGTGTTTGATAAGTGTGAGTGCGAGATTTGTCACGTTGTGACAACTCACGTGAAGGAAACCACGGCCGAGATTCCGGAGTCGAGGCAAGCGCCTCATGGGAAGCCAGGCGAGCGCCTCATTGACGAGGGAGTTTCTACATCAAAGGTGCAGATATTTGGTCCACATGTTATTTGTGAAACCATGTTTTTTCCTCCGTATGAAGATCCGTTTGACAGGTATATCCCACGTTCTTCGGTTCGATACATCATCCAGAAGTTGCTTAGTGAGTTTTTTGTCTCGTTCCAATGGTGTGATTGGATGGATGTTGGGATGAAAGAAATGAAGTATACAGTTCGTCGTCGATTCAGAGGTAAATTTCAAACAGTCTTTCCCTAAGATTTACACTCAAAATTCGAGGTCGAATTTTTCTAAGGAGGAGGATGATACGGTATCGTGTGCAACGGCGAGAACATCAAACAAAGAACAGAGGCAAAGAACAAGGGCAGAATCGTAACAGGCGGCGCCGGGCTTGAGGCGGGCGCCTCACCCCTAGCCCGGGCGGGCGCTGGTGGTCGGACGGGCAAGCGGCCAAACTTCGGCAACGCATCAATCTCGGGCCGTTTGTTGCGTTGTTTCCTTTTCTTATTTCATTGTTTTCCTTATTTCATTGCTAGTATTTTTAGACTATTATTTTACTGATATTTTGAGTTATTTTAATTAGGTTTATTTTGGTAGGGTTCTAGAGTATTCCTAGGATTAGTATTTAAAGAGTGTTAGGACTCTTGTATTCGCAGACTTTGATATTTGATTTATGAAATATAGTTTTGCTGTGAGCAACTATTATTGAGGGTTTAAATCCCGTCTTGTTTTCTTAAATTCCGTTCAGTCATTCCTCTCATTCTCATATAACTTCAGTTCGCTGTATCACGAAGTCACAAGCAATTGGATTGTAACTGGAACTTTCAAAATCCTGTCAAAATCAGCAAACCAACAGGTCTTTTTTAAGCATAATAGTAACAAGTAACTCAAAGCGGACATTTACTCCATGATTAATAGCAATGAAACTGAGCGAAAACTCACGATCAATGTCATTTTTCTTGTTTTTTCATCAATCATTATGTTCCCACATTGCAAGTCATTGTGACAAAATCGAATTTCTTGATAGCTCTTTGTTAACTCGGATTCCAACAGACCGATTTCCTCTTCAATAGTATCCAAGCGAAATTCCTTGGCGTGTTCAGCAGTGCAGGTGCTTTTTGCGGTGCTAATATATTTTCTGAAAATGAATATCACAAATCAGAAAAGGCATTTTTTTACTTCTTTGTCGAGCTAAGGAACTCTAATTTTGTTTGCTGAATAATATATACTCTCTGTATACCTGAGTAAATCCCAAATACCCGCTTTCTTAGTACCGGGTATATCAAGATTGTGAAATTACCTCATTTTAGCCGCTATCAAAGCGTATGTTTCAGGATCACGAACATCACTAAATGACAGGGTCTGAAAATCAGATTCAAAGTTATTAAATTTCACAATTCCGTCAAAAAACTAACATTTTGTTAGTTTTTACACCAATTTGCAACACAATGTAAATGTTAGGAATCGGGTTGCAACTTTTTCAATGTTGGAAACCAAATTGCAAAAATGATACAAACTTAGGTAACCGAGTTGCAGTTTGCCCATTGTTTTAGGCTTGATATTACTTATAATAAGAGTTGCTTGCTCTGCATTTGTGACAATCAATAAATCAACTCTTTTTTTTTCAAATAAAATGGATTTTTTATTTATTGATAACTTATATTTGTAGAAAGATATATCTAATGCCGCTTGAACTAGACCGCCTATCAACTCTCAGTCTTTTTTAGATGCCTAAGAATTTCAATTGAATAATTATGCTAAAGCTTCACCAATTCATTAGTTAATGTAGCTACATACTAGAAAGAGAAAAAGAAATTAAGATAGCTTATGTCACACAAAAAATAAAAAATTGGTCAATTAATCTTTTAAAATATTATGTGATATCCCCCATCCCACATCGGAAATATGTGAGAATTTAGTGTGATATATAGAAGGCTCATACACTACTACTAAGCATCAAATCATCTTTTTTTGGAGGCTTGTGATGGGCTGTGGTTGATCCAATTGAGGAGGTGCTTAGTGGGCCAGTGTATGGTGCCTACGTAGCGGGTTGGGCTACAGGCTCGGGTCGTTACAAATGGTATCAAAGCAGAACCCCTGAGCTAGCCCGAGGGTACAATCTAGGTATTGATTGACCTTGCCAGGGACGGCAAGGGTTTTAGTGAGGGAGATTGTGATATCCCCCATCCCACATCGAAAATATGTGGGAATTTAGTGTGATATATAGAAAGCCCATACACTACTACTAAGTATCAAACCATTCATTGGACTTTTGGAGGCCTGTGATGGGCTGTGGTTGACCCAATTGAGGAGGTGCTTAGTGGGCCAGTGCATGGTGTCTGCGTTGCGGGTCGGGCTTCGGGCTCGAGTCGTTACAAATGGTATCAAAGTAGAACCCCGGCCTTAAGGCTTGTAAGCTAGCCCGGGGGTACGATCTGGGTATTGATTGACCTAGCCAGGGACGGCAAGGGTTTGAGCGGGGAGAATGTGATATCCCCCATCCCACATCGGAAATATGTGAGAATTTAGTGTGATATATGGAAGGCTCATACACTACAACTAAGCATCAAATCATCCATTGGACTTTTGGAGGTCTGTGATGGGCTGTGGTTGACCCAATTGAAGAGGTGCTTAGTGGGCCAGTGTGTGGTGCCTACGTAGCGGGTCGGGCTACGGGCTCGGGTCGTTACAATTTCTCTTCTTATCTCTCAATCGAATATATCCCTCCCTCTATTTTGTTTCACCTGCTACTTCTCCTTCCACAACCAATTTCGAATTTCTTCTCCTTTTTTTTCTTCCATTGTTTGGCTCCTTCCGTGATTTTGCCATCCACAGAAAATCGGAGAAGAGTTGGTATTTTTCTGGATTTTAAGCATAAAATTTTCATGGTGGTTGAAAGGACGCGCATTATTAGAGTTGTATTCATAGAGTCAGAGTTGACGATTTTAAGGCTGTTTCGAGCTACCCGCGAGCTGACGAGTCGAGTTTGGGTTAAACTCGGCTCGACTCGATTATGAAATCGAGTTAGCCTTTGCAGCCGAACTCGACTCGGTACTGAGTCATGGGCCGAGTCGGATGGCAGTTTGGCAAGTCGAACCCGAGTTGGTTATCGAGTAACTCGCCCGTTTTTACACCCCCTAACAACAATATGAGAGATATCGTAAATCTCTCTCTCTATTCTATCAGTCCCCCGCAGTCGAAGCGGGAGAAGGCCGTATGCTGAGACTGTCCCGAAAATCATTGAATAGTACGTGCGGAATCCCTTTAGTGAAAATATCAGCTAATTGATAACGGGACGGAACATGGAGAACATGAATTTCCCCTTTCTCAACCTTCTCACGAATAAAGAGAATATATAACTCAATATGCTTAGTTCGTTGTTGTTGTACTGAATTCCCGGATAAGTAAATAGCACTACTATTAACACAATACACCAAAGTGGCTTTTGAAAGAAGAACATGTAACTCAAGCAATATGTTAGTGTAAATTGGGGTGTTACCATTGGAAGAAATATGTTACATGATATGTTAGCCGACTGTTTTGGTTTATAGTTGTATATTTCTTTCCATATTTATTTATATCCTAATGTTTAATATTATTTGCAGGATGTATATGTTTTGTGGTCCATATTTCAGGTTATAACAAGGTTGGATTATTTGCTAGAAACATGGAATGAAGTTGGAGAAAAGTTATGCATAAATAGGGAATTTATGTGTAACTTTGACACAAAGTCTTGCCTTGTTGTTTTGACGGAAAATGTGGTGAATACTAAGTCCAAGGTTGGTTGCTGTTTATTAAAGAGTACAAGGCTGAGAATGCATGGGAGTACAAGAGAGTGATACTAGGACTTGGGCATCAAGCATATTGTTGCTACAATTAAGGAAATGGACCAAGTCATGCTCGAAATGTAAGGAGCAAGCTTGGACAATCTCCCCACTCTTCATGCACGACCAAGACAGCCTCAAGGCTGTTATTTTGAGTAGCCTTCAAGATATTTGAAGACTATAAATTGGCAAGGTGTGGACACTTTATGATATGCCAATTACACACATCTTTCACACTCCTTGCACAAGAGACAAAACACATCTTTGGTTCCTTTTGCCCTTTCTCCCATACTTTGTTTTTCCACTCTCAAGTACTTAGGACTTGATTGTGTTTTGGGTAGAATAGGGTTTTTGTTTTTATCTATTCGTTTTCTACTTGTAATAGATTTAGGAAACTTTCGACTTTGTAATCATTTATATAGTGAAGATAAAGTCTTGGCTTTTGAGCCATCCTCAAGTTATATAATTATATAACTTGAGAAAATTAACTCTTATGTCTTTTAATTCCGCTGCAAAACTCTTTTAAAGTTGTTTTATTTCGGAGTGTGTGTGCAGTCTTGGTTGTTATCATTAGTGCTATCTCAAGTGCTATCGTTGGTATTGCATCTTTGATAACACCTGTTATCTAGGTCATGACAATTTCACAATAAATTCTGAATCCAACAGGATTCGGCTATGGCATTAGCAACAACTCTATATTCTGCCTCGGCACTTGAACGGGATAAGGAGGTTGTCTCTTAGAAGACCAAGAAACCAAATTATTACCCAAAAATAAACAATAACCCGAAGTAGAACGACTGGTATTCGGGCACCTGCCCCAATCTGCATATGTATAAGAAGTAAGAGAAGTACAAGCGGACTTCGAAAGATGCAACCCGAGATTAATTGTACCACGAACATATCTCAGAATCCGCTTTAGAGCAGCCATGTGTTCATGTCTAGGATCATGCATATGCAAACATATATGTTGAACTGTAAAACTGATATCATGTCGGGTAATTGTGAGATACTGCAAAGCCTCGGCTAAACTGCGATAAAATGTAGGATCCTCATATGGGGAACCGGCCGAGCCAGACCGGTGTCAAGGACGGTTTAAAAGAGTGCATACCTGCCCGATTTAAAATATCTTCTGCATATTTACTTTGACACAAAAAGAGTCCCCCATTCTCGTGTGTCAACGCAATACCCAAGAAATAACCAACCGCCCAAGATCCTTCATCGTAAATTCAGAAGCCAAGGTAGCCATAATAGAAACCCGAAGCCTGTTAGAAGATGTAACAAGAATTATGTCATCGACATACAAAGAATGTATACGCCATATCGGGGCGCTTAGAGTACACAAATAGAGAATGATCGGATCGACTGGGGCTAAATCCCATAGTGAAAACAAAATCTGCAAATCTTTTGTACCATGCCCGAGGAGCTTGCTTTAGGCCATACAAAGATTTTTTGAATAGGCAGACATAATCGGGATGAGCCGGATCACGGAACCCCATAAGCTGTTGCATGTAGACTGTCTCATACTGACCATGGAGAAAAGCATTCTTGACGTCTAACTGATGAATAGACCAAGAATAGGCAAGAGCCAAACTAAGAATTGTACGGATCATTGCCGGTTTGACAACTGGACTGAATGTCTCTGAACAATCTACTCCAACTTGTTGAGACATGCCAGCACCCACAAGACATGCCTTATACCTTTCAAAAGATCCGTCAGAATTCTTTTTATGAGAAAAAATCCACATGCAACAAATAATATTAACATTAGATGAACGGGGTACAAGTTCCCACGTCTTATTTTTAATTAGAGCATCATATTCATCAACCATAGCCATTTTCCAATTTGGTTCGGACAAAACACTCTTAGAATTAGAAGGAATAGGAGAAGGGGTGGACAAAGAAAGAAGGTTGAAGTGATGCTTAGGTTTGACAATCTTACTCATGCTCCTCGTAGTCATTGTTCGAGGGCGAAGCATATGGGCTGGAGTAGAGGCTGATTCCACGGAAGAAGGGGCAGATATGCCAGCTGCTGAAGGAGAAGGAGGCCCAGCTTCATGGGTCGGCTGGGCCAGAATTATATCCGCCTGGCCAGTGGGGCTACAGGTGTTATTGTCCACATGGGCCAGTGGGTCGCAGGGGTGTTAGTGGGCTGAGTAGGTGAAGTGGGTCGAGCAAGAGTAGGCGAGGACTTGGCTGGAGGAGTGAACCAGCTATGTAGAATTGGGTTAACAGGTTGGTCCAGAAAAGAGTAGTCCCGGCTTTTCGTGGATAAATTATTTTCCGATGGAAAGGAAAATATTTTTCATCAAACACCACATGACGGGAAATAATAATTCGTTGAGTTTTAAGATCATAGCACTTATACCCCCTGTGGTTCGGAGGATACCCCAAAAAGACACACGGATTATAGCGAGTGTGAAATTTATGAATAAAAGTGGATGGAATTAACGGAAAACATAAACACCCGAACACCCATAAGTGAGATTAGGAGGGATCACGATGATAAAGAACTTGTGTGGAAGAGGAGTGATCAAGACCTTTTATGGGAATGATATTAACTAAATACGTAGACATGGCAAACGCATTATGCCAAAAATATGATGGCATTGATGAGTGGGCAAGAAGAGTATGAATGAGATTATTAACAGTCCTAATCTGCCGTTCCGCTTTTCCATTTTGGGAAGATATGTGGGGACAAGAAAATCGAAAACTCATGCCATTAGTGCAGAAGAAAGATTTGAATTGAGTGTTGTCAAATTCCCTCCTATTATCACATTAGAAGCACTTAATAGTGTTTGAATATTAGGGTGAATGGTAAAGTCACCAAGAGTCTAAAATCCAAAAGCCACGACAGTTCAACTTCCAGGAACTTCTCGGCTGAGAAAGGCTAAGCCTCGATCGAGCATACCTGTCCAGGAACAAGCCTTTTCTGTTAGCCTCTGCTCGGGCGAGTCACTAAAGTGCTCGGCCGAGCAACCAGCCTGTACACGGGTGAGTCACCAAAGGTGCTCGGCCGAGCAGTTGCTATTTTGGTCAGTTGATGTCCGAACAGGTGATGGCTTATAGGGTTTGTGACTTTTGTGAATAGTCACAATAGACTCAACCTACTCTATATAGACCCTTCTTCCTTCATTCAGTCATCAAGTTGTTATCAATTTAAACACAAGTAATCCAAGTTACAATCATTGTTCACATTCTAATTCTCTCTCTAATTCAAAAGTGTTTTGTTTCGTTCCAAGAGTTCAAGTATCATTTTGTTCTTCAAGTTAGAAGACTAAGAGAAAGTCTGATTTCGGTTCGCCCGTCAAGATTAGTTATAGTGCACACTAACTCTTGGTGAAAAGCGTTGTATCTTGGGACACATTCTCCATTGATCCGTTTGCACAATTACGGAGGCAAAATATTGTCTTAAGGAGATTTGCTTCGGCATACCTCGCTTTATTCTCCTTCTTTTGATTTTCGGTATTGAAGATATCTAAAACAATAAACAACAATCTTAAGACAATAATTTCAGGTATTTGTTTTAATTATATCTTCTCTACTTCAACTCCTTTCTTATTTGATTTTTTGTTCTCATAACAGAAAATGGCTAATGGAAATGAATCCGTTAGTGGTGAAACTATTGCAACAAATGCAATAGCGAGTACTTCAGGTGCTAATCAGCTTATGATGCCACCGGCCTCGCAGTACGAAAAATTGGAAAAGTTCAATGGGGCTGATTTCAAACGTTGGCAACAGAAAATGTTGTTCTATCTCACAACGCTTGGACTAGTAAAGTTCTTACGTGAAGAATGTCCCGTAGCGGCGGAAGGTGTCGTAGACAAGGCTGCACAATTGGCTATTGTTGCATGGAAATATGCTGACTATCTATGCCGAAACTACATCATGAATGGACTAGACAACACATTGTAAAATGTGTACTACTCCATTCAAACTGCAAAAGGACTTTGGGACTCTCTCGACAAGAAATATAAAACCGAAGATGCTGGAACAAGGAAGTTCTTTGTTGCAAAATTTTTGGATTCTAAAATGATTGATTCTAAAACAGTAATGAATCAGGTCGAAGAGATGCAAGTTCTATTGCATAACATTGAAGTCGAAGGCATGCAATTGAGTGAGTCCTTCCAAATTGCATGTATTATTGAGAAGTTGCCTCCCTCATGGAGAGATTTCAAAAACAATCTCAAGCACAAGCGAAAGGAGATGTCAATGGAAGACTTGCTTGTTCGTCTTCGTATTGAAGAAGACAATCGTAGTGCAGAAAAGAGAGCCAATGCACGAAACATGGAAGCAAAGGCTAACATGGTGGAAGAATCCCGACCTAAGAACAACAAAAGGAAGCATGATGACTCTTCTAAGAAGAAGACAAGTAATGACAGCAACAAACGCTTCAAGTTCAAAGGGAAGTACTGCTTCAATTGTGGAAAAATCGGTCACCGGGCAAAAGATTGTCGAAGCAAGAAGAAGAAGCCTCCCCAACCAAACATGACAGAAATTGATACTCTCTCTGTGGGTGTCTCCGAAGTAAGTTTGTCTGTTGTTGTATGTGAAGCCATTGGGAAGGTGATCTTAAAGTTCACATCGGGAAAAGAGCTTACTCTCAATGATGTGATGCATGTACCCGACATAAGAAAGAATTTAATTTCTGGTTCTTTGCTTAGTAAGAAGGGTTTCAAAATTGTATTTGAATCCGATAAGTTTGTACTTACTAAGGGGGCGTGTATGTTGGGAAAGGATACTTGCTAGATGGCCTATTTAAGGAAAACGTTGCTGTAGTGGACAAGAAGTCCACCTATTTGTACCCTCAAGTTATGAATAAAATTGACAATTCTATTTACTTGTGCGAGTCTTCTAATTTATGGTATGGTCGTTTAGGACATGTGAATCATGCTTCTTTGAGAAAACTTGTAGGATTGGGACTTATTCCAAAACTTGATTCAATGAAAGATCACAAATGCGAAATTTGTGTTGAAGCAAAGTTTTCAAAGAAACCTTTTAAACCAATTTAAACAACTAGCCAACTATTGGGATTAATCCATAGCAATTTATGTGATTTAAAGTTTGTCCCAACTCGAGGCGGTAAGAAATACTTTGTTACTTTCATTGACGATCGAACTAGATATTGTTATGTATATTTGGTAAGTAGTAAAGATGAAGCAATGGATGCTTTCATCACTTACAAAACTGAAGTTGAAAATCAACTTGAAAAATCAATTAAAGTATTAAGGTCCGATAGGGGTGGTGAATATGAATCAACGGAATCGAGTGACCTATGTTCCAAATTCGGAATCATTCATCAAACAACCGCACCCTATTCTCCACAGCAAAATGGTATTGTTGAGAGGAAAAATAGAACCTTAAAAGACATGGTTAACTGTATGCTTGTAAGTTTAGGTTTACCACAAAACTTGTGGGGGAAGCAGTGTTATCTGCGAACTTTGTGTTGAATAGGATTCCACACAAGAAAACTGGTTCAGAAATCCTTCCTATAAATTCCTCAAAGTGTGGGGGTGCCTCGCAAAGGTTGTCGTTCCACCTCCTAAACGGTCAAAGTTAGGACCTAAGACCGTTGACTGTGTATTTATTGGATATGCAATGAATGGCAGTACGTACAAATTCTTAGTACATTTATCTGAAATAAATGACATTTATGTCAATACAATAATTGAATCTCATGACGCTGAATTTTTAGAGGACGTGTTCCCTATGAAAAAAGGATATTTGTGAAAATACTCCTAAGAGACCACGTGAAAGCACTTCTGAAAATAATGAGGATGCTGAACCAAGAAGAAGAAAAAGAGCAAAAAATTCTAAACCTTATGGTCCATATTTTATCTCTAATTTTATGATTGAAGATGAGTCTCAATCATATAATGAATCCATGAACAACTCTGAATTCACATTCTGGAAAGAAGCTATAAATAGTGAGATTGAATCCATTTTAAGTAACAACACTTGGCAAGTGATTGACCTTCCAAAATGTTCTAATCCAATAGGATGCAAATGGATTTTCAAAAAGAAATTAAGACCGGATGGTTCCGTCGATAAATATAAGGCTCGTCTTGTTGCCAAAGGATATCGTCAAAAGAAAGGATTTGATTTCTTTGACACATATTCTCCTGTTACCAGAATTACTTCATTTCGAATCTTAATAGCCATTGCAGCATTGTATAATATGCAAATACATCAAATGGATGTAAAAACGACATTTTTAAATGGTGATTTGAATGAAGAAATTTACATGGAACAGCCCGAAGGTTTCAAAGTAAAAGGACAAGAGCACAATGTATGTAAACTTTTTAAGTCTTTGTATGGTTTGAAGCAAGCTCCTAAACAATGGCATGAGAAATTTGACAATATCATGACTAGGAATGGATTTATCACAAATGAATGTGATAATTGTGTATATTCAAAGAAATTTGGTAACACATATGTATTTGTTTGTTTATATGTAGATGACATGCTCATATTTGGTCATGACATTGAAGTTATAAATAAAACAAAGAAAATGTTTACCAATAACTTTGATATGAAAGATATGGGTGAAGCAGATGTAATCTTGGGAATGAAAGTCTCTAGAACCTCCAATGGAATTAATTTATCTCCAACACATTATGTTGATAAAATGATTGAGAGATTTAATTTTTCATGGAATTAAAGAGTCTAATAATCCATTTCTTCCCCATATAGTTCTTCATAAGAACAATGGGAATGCAAAACAAACCATTAGAGTATTCTCAAATCATTGGAAGCCTAATGTACTTGATGCAGTGTATAAGGCCAGATATAGCTTATGATGTAAGTAAGCTAAGTCGTTTTACTAGTAATCCTAATAATGAGCATTGGAATGCATTATTAAGAATTTTAGGATATATAAAACGAAATTCATTGCACTATAGCAATTATCCTCCCGTAATTGAAGGATATAGTGATGCAAATTGGATATCTGATACAGATGAATCCAAGCCTACTAGGGGCTATGTATTTACTCTCGGTGGAGGTGCCATATCATGGAAATATTCTAAGCAAACATGTATAGCTCGATCAACGATGGAATCTGAGTTTATTGCTTTAGATAAAGCTGGTGAAGAAGCCGAATGGCTTAGACACTTTTTAGAAGATATTCCTCTCTGGCCAAAACCAGTGCCTGCTATATGTATACATTGTAATAATCAAGCAGCTATAGCAAGGGCGGAGAATTTTATATACAACGGAAAATCTCGACACATACGTCGTAGACATAACACCGTTAGACAGTTACTCTCAAACGGAACAATTTCTATTGATTTCGTACGATCAAAGGATAACCTAGCGGATCCATTTACTAAAGGTTTATCTAAGGAGAGAATAAATTGTGCATTGCAGGAAATGGGGCTAAAGTCTTAACACATCTAAATCAACTTGATGGAAACCTAACCTGGCAACTGGAGATCCCACGGACTAGGTTCAATAGGAAAAACTAGTCACGATTGATTTGAGAGAAGCACTTGGAAGTTTATCTTCATCCCATTTCTATAATGCAAAAGTGCTGCCTACAAATTGGTAGAGGTTAAATTATTGCTTTTAATGATGACTATATCTTGTAAACTAGTACAAGTGGGGTAATGTAGGATACTCTTTATAGCACATCACCTATGTAAGTGTGAACATGGCCGATTCATTGAGAATTTTTCTTAGGCAAATTCTCTAAAGCACTCGCAGAACCAAGAAAGTTCAGGGCCAAAATAATGAACACGATAGAGAACCAAAATCTGATATGAAAATTAAATGTGTTTGGTCTATTGTTTAATCTTACAATAACGTCTGACAGTTCAATACGTTACGTACACTGATCAGCCAAATAAGCTCGATAGATTCTTACTAAAGAAGGTACAAAGCGAAAGCCACCTATCTTGATGCATTTATTTTTCAGCTATGCTCTTCTTCTTCTTTCTTTTCTGTGTCGACTTCTTCCATTCACGTGGGGGAATATTAGGGTGAATATTAGGGTGAATGGTAAAGTCACCAAGAGTCTAAAATCCAAAAGCCACGGCAGTTCAACTTCCAGGAACTGCTCGGCCGAGCAAGCTAAGCCTCGGCCGAGCATACCTGTCCAGGAACAAGCCTTTTCTGTTAGCCTCTACTCGAGCGAGTCACTAAAGTGCTCGGCCGAGCAACCAGCCTGTGCACGAGCGAGTCACCAAAGGTGCTCGGCCGAGTAGTTGTTGTTTTGGTCAGTTGATGTCCGAACATCGTGTGACAATGGGATTATGATATGTTCTATGTAGGAAATTAAACTTGATATTATATTATTTGGGTAGGTATGATGGCTTGCTAGAGTCCGCTCATGTCTTATGAGGATCGATGTGATCGAACTCAATACCAACATAATATAGTCCTATGGGATCACACACATCGAACAAATTGTCAAAAATGGAAAATATGGAGTTTTTTTACTGAGGGGACGACTCGTCCCTTGGCCAGAACCAACTATTCCCGTCGGCGCTGGCAGATACGTAACTGCTTCAAAATTAGGGTTTTCCAAATAGGAAAAGGTATTTATAGAGTATAAATAATGCCTCCCTTTTGCCCTAGCAGTAACACACGAAATTTGGGTTTAGAAAAACACAAATTGAGAGTTTTCAATTGAGAATTGAGAATCAAAACACAACTAATTCCATATTTTTCATAGATTGAAAGGGGTTTCAATCAAGGGATCTAGCAATCCACCTAGAAGAGTTCTAGGGTTCGTTCAACGTGTGGATACACATAAAGGATCTTTGCAATTCAATATCTTAACTTCGTGATTCAAGCTTCGTTCATCAAGGATTCACAAGTTTATCAAATTCGGAATTGGAACAAGTTTGTCAAAGACAAAGGGCATCAAGGTTGGTTATTCTATTTCATCCTATTTAATTAATCATCTAGAACGGATCCATGGCTCCGGGTTTTCATGTTAATTTGCTTTCTTTCGCTACGCACGGACCCACGAAACATAACAGTGGTATCAGAGCCCCATTCATGATGTTTATTTTAGATAATCATGATAATTATATAATGAGATTATGTGAATTACCATGATGAATATGATTTAGAATATGAATTTGTATGGGTTTTGCTTAAGGAAGTAATAGTATATTTTGATATGCCATGATTATGAAGATGAATTGAATGATTAATATGATTAATCTATATTATGGGATATCAATTTAATTAATATGATTATTGTTGATTGAAAAATTTCTATATCTTGAGCAAATAGTTTGTTGTAGGGATTATGTTCATATTAAAAGAGATTTTTCATGAATTATTAAACCCTAATTGATTATAAATTTTGATGTAAAGATCAAATATGATTTGTGATGCATCATCCCATGTTCATATTTATGCTCATATAGTTTTCATGATCAACCTTACCATGTTAATTGATATACATGAAAAATTGAACCTTCATTGAAATTTAAGTTTGTTTATGCCACCCATGTTTAAACACTTTTGAATGCACGGATAGTTTTATGTAGGCCACGCCATAGCGAGATACATTAATTCTATCTTTGTATGATCAAGATGAGGAAAAGGTGATTCCTATACGTTTAAAATGGTTGAACTTAATTAGGCTATCAAAACAGTTTTGGGCCTAAGGCATAAGATGAGATTGAAACATGTGACATATTATGTCTATAATCTCATAAAGGATCTAAGACTCATATGGTGATATGATTGATAAATGTTATCTACCTTTTTAGTTTAATTTTGAGCAGTCGTGCCATAGCCGACTTGAAATTAAATTAAAGTTGGGTCTTAGCCTATTAAATTATATTATGCATATTTGTATAAGAAGGTTATATAATTTAGTGGGAGTATTTATGAAATACGTTATTTAATCTCTTAGATGCAATCGGTAATTATATGTGTTCATATGTGTTGCATATCTTTATAGATCAATGGCATCAAACACTAATCAAACTCTATCACTGCGATCAGTCCTTGAGAAGGACAAGTTGGAAGAGAATGGCAACAACTATGTGGATTGGATTCGCAGTTTGAGAATTGTTCTCAAACAAGAAAGGAAGTTGTACATTCTCGATGGACCCGTTCCACCCGAGCCTGCTGCAAATGCACCTCGAGCTGAAAATGACAAACATAAGAAACATATGGATGATTCTATTGGTGTTGGTTGCTTGATGCTCGCTACCATGTGCAAGGCCCTTCAGAAGGACCTTGAACACATGGATGCTTATGGTTTAGGAAATCATTTGAAGGAAATGTTCCAAGTGCAAGCACGTCATGAAAGGTTTGACACGATGAAGGCTCTTCACTCATGCAAGATGATTGAAGGACAAGCTGTTGGGCCACATGTGTTGAAAATGAAGGGTCACCTCGAACATCTTAAGAGGCTTGGATATCCTATCCAGTTGGAACTGGCTACGGATATGATATTGAATTCACACCCTGAAGGTTATAATCAGTTTGTTATGAATTATAACATGAATGGGATGAATAAAACTCTGTCTAAACTGCATGGGATGCTTAAGAATGCAGAGAATAATATTGCCAAGAAAACCAATCAAGTGTTGATGGTGAATAAAGAAAAGGGGTTCAAGAAAACCAAGGTTAAAGCAAAAGTTGCTAAACCGGAGGCAAAGGTTGCCGTTGTTGAGAAGCCTCAACCCAAATCCCAAAAGGATGCAGTCTGCTACCATTGCAAGGAAACTGGGCATTGGAAGCGTAAATGCAAGGCATATCAGGAAGGGCTGAAGAAGAAGGGCAATGAGATTGCCACGACTTCAGGTATCTATATGATAGATATTTTACTTTCTACTTCTAGTTCTTGGGTATTGGATATCGGATGTGGATCTCATATTTGTTTAAATATGCAGGGACTAAAGAATAGAAGGTTGCTCAAGGAAGGTGAAGTAGACCTACGTGCGGGGAATGGAGCAAGAGTTGCTGCATTAGCCGTAGGGTCTTATGAAATTACTTTACCTAGCGGACTAATACTTGCTTTGAACAATTGCTATTATGTTCCAGATTTGAGTAGAAACATTATTTCAATTTCTTGTTTGGATAATGAAGGATATGGTTTTCTTATTAAGAATAAGAAATTTTTTATTTACTTAAATGATATGCTTTATTTTATTGCAAATTCATTTAATGGCCTTTATGTCCTTGATGTTGAAAATAATGTTGAAAATGTCTATCATGTAAATAAGAAATCTAAACCAAATAATGTGAACAACACATATATATGGCATTTCCATCTTGGTCATATAAATGAGAAACGCATTTCTAAACTCCACAAAGATGGATATTTAGACTCACATGATTATGAATCATATGATGTTTGCGAGTCTTGTTTATTGGGCAAGATGACTAAGGCACCTTTTACTAAGAGTAGTGAAAGGGCTAGTGATTTTTTGGCTCTTGTACATACTGATGTATGTGGACCAATGAATAGCATAGCTAGAGGAGGATTTCGGTACTTCATAACGTTCACTGATGACTTATCTAGATATGGCTATGTCTATCTAATGAAGTACAAAAGTGAAGCATTTGAGATATTTAGAATATTTCAAAATGAAGTACAAAATCATTTTGGCAAAACTATTAAAGTACTTCGATCCAATCGAGGTGGTGAATATTTAAGCCAAGAATTTGATGATCATCTTAAAAGTTGTGGAATCGTTTCAGAACTTACTCCACCCGGAACACCACAATGGAATGGTGTGTCCGAGAGGAGAAATCGAACTCTATTGGATATGGTTCGATCGATGATGAGTCAAGTTAACCTTCCGATTTCTTTTTGGGGATATGCACTAGAAACTGCTGCTTTCACACTTAACAGGGTCCGATAAATGTATTTCCTAAGACCCCACATGAGATGTGGCATGGAAGAAAACCTAGTTTGTCTTTCATGAAGATTTGGGGATGTGAAGCTTATGTCAAGAAATTGGTTTCTGAAAATAAGCTTGCACCCAGATCCGATAAATGTATTTTCGTTGGTTATCCTAAGGAAACGAAAGGATATCACTTTTACAACCGATCCGAGAACAAAGTGTTTGTTGCTCGAAATGGTGTCTTTCTAGAGAAAGAGTTTCTCTCTAAAGAAACTAGTGGGAGTAAAATTGATCTTGAAGAAATTCAAGAACCCAAAAATAACATGGAACCAATAGTAATGACGGAACCAAGTTCACAAGGTGTTGTGGAACCGGTTCAAGATACACAAGTTATTCACAGATTGGATAGATTACGATCCGAACCTGAGAGATATGGATTTCTCATGACGGAAAGTAATGAAGTAGAAATCATTGAGAATGATGAACCTACTTCCTATCAAGAGGCGATGTCCACTCCTGATTCGGACAAGTGGCTAGGAGCCATGGAATCCGAGATCAAATCCATGTACGATAATCAAGTTTGGAACTTGATTGATCCATCTGAAGGTGTAAAAACCATAGGGTGCAAATGGGTTTTCAAGAAGAAAACTGACGTAGATGGAAAGGTACATACTTACAAGGCTAGGCTTGTTGTTAAGGGATATAGGAAAATTCATGGTATTGACTATGATGAAACCTTTTCGCCCGTAGCAATGCTTAAGTCTATTAGAATCTTAATTGCCATAGCCGCATATTATGACTATGAAATATGGAAAATGGATGTCAAAACAGCATTTCTTAACGGAAACCTACTTGAGGATGTATACATGATACAGCCTGAAGGGTTTGTTGATCCAAAGAATTCTAATAAAGTATGTAAGTTGCAGAGATCCATTTATGGATTAAAGCAAGCATCGAGGAGTTGGAATCTACGTTTTGATGAATCAGTCAAAGAGTTTGGCTTCATCAAGAATGAAGATGAGCCTTGTGTATACAAGAAAATAAGTGGGATCAAGATATATAGAGATAGATCAAGAATGATGATTGGTT
This sequence comes from Adenophora triphylla var. japonica, assembly GCA_022495995.1. NCBI lineage: Eukaryota > Viridiplantae > Streptophyta > Magnoliopsida > Asterales > Campanulaceae > Adenophora > Adenophora triphylla. The sequence goes on from JAFEMH010001294.1 coordinate 110,875, forward strand.
TGATTCAAAGTACATATATTGACAAGGTCCTTAGAAGATTCCGCATGGAAAATTCTAAGAGAGGGAACTTGCCAATGGGCCATGGCATTACTCTTAGCAAGACTCAATGTCCTAAGACGAATGATGAGCGAAAGAAAATGAATGATATTCCCTATGCTTCGGCAATTGGGTCTATCATGTACTCCATGTTATGTACTAGACCTGATGGCTCGTATGCTCTGAGCATGACGAGTAGATACCAGTCTGATCCTGGTGAGAACCTTTGGAAAGCAGTCAAGAATATCCTTAAGTACTTGAGAAGAACTAAGGATGTATTCTTGGTATTTGGAGGAATGGAAGATGATCTTGTTGTAAGGGGTTACACAGGTGCAAGCTTCCAAACCGACAAAGATGACTTTAGATCGCATTCTGGGTTTGTGTTTATGCTAAATGGAGGTGCCGTTTGTTGGAAGAGTTCCAAGCAAAGCACTGTTGCTATTCTACAACCGAAGCCGAATATATAGCAGCATAGGATGCAGCTAAGGAGGCGGTTTGGATCAAGAAGTTCGTTAGTGACTTAAAAGTCATTTCGAGTATCACTAACCCGATAGAGCTTTATTGTGACAATAATGGTGCTATTGCCCATGAAAAAGAACCAAGGTCACATCAACAATCCAAACACATTCTGAGACGTTTCCACCTCATTCGAGAAATCTATGAAAGGGAAGACATTAAGATATGCAAGGTACCAACGGATGACAACATTGGGGATCCACTCACCAAGCCTTTGCCACAAGCTAAACATGATGGTCATGTTAGGTCCATGGGTATAAGATACATGAATGATTGGGCCTAGTGCAAGTGGGATACTATAGGTGTTAGTGCCCTAGGCCTATAGAGATAGACTTAAATGTAATGTCATTATTCATTTATATAAGAGATTGTTATTTTGATTATTATATATGTTTGCATGTTTAATTGTAATAATCGTGTCCCTAGTACATAGGAAGCACTAGTATGAAGTTTAATGGATAATCATGTGATGATTATGTGAATAGGGATGCTCATTAAATTCATGGGTACTTGTTAGAGAACAAGGTACTGGACTTGACCAGTTTATGTCATGGTCAAATGTCATAATTAAATCTCATATAGTTATATCATTGATATCCTTTGACCTGAGATTATCATCGTCTTCCACTCGATGAATATTGTGTTTGATATAGTTTAACGTTATCTTTAACCGGATAACAATAAGGGCTATTATTGGCATGATAGGATTCTTGTTGGGAAGAATGATAAGTCAAGATGGAAATTTGTCCCTCGTAAAGAGAGATGTTTGCTAGGCCACTCGTAAGTAAGATTGATGATGTACGTGGCCATGTTCGAATGAATTAATGCTATTAATAACATTCGATTGATCAATTTACTTTGTAACGAGAAAGCATTGAACGATATGAGTTGACGTGGACCATGACTCATGTTCAATATAACATCGTGTGACAATGGGATTGTGATATGTTCTATGTAGGAAATTAAACTTGATATTATATTATTTGGGTAGGCATGATGGCTTGCTAGAGTCCGCTCATGTCTTATGAGGATCGATGTGATCAAGCTCATTACCAACATAATATAGTCCTATGGGGTCACTCACATCGAACGACTTGTCAAAAATGGAAAATATGGAGTTTTTGTACTGAGGGGACGACTGGTCCCTTGGCCAGAACCAACTATTCCCTTGGCCGGGGACGAGTGTTTCAGAGGTTGTGTCCTGAGGGATGACTCGTCCCATATGGGATGACTCGTGCCCTAAGGATGACTCATGCCCAAGATTTGTACCAACTATTCCCCTTAAGGGGGACGAGTGTATCTGAGGCAGTGTGAAAGGGGACGACTCGTGCCCCATGGGACGAGTCGTCCCGTCGGCGCTGGCAGATACGTAACTGCTTCGAAATTAGGGTTTTCCAAATAGGAAAAGGTATTTATAGAGTATAAATACTGCCTCCCTTTTGCCCTAGCACTAACACACGAAATTTGGGTTTAGAAAAACACAAATTGAGAGTTTTCAATTGAGAATTGAGAATCAAAACACAACCAATTCCATATTTTTCATAGATTGAAAGGGGTTTCAATCAAGGGATCTAGCAATCCACCTAGAAGAGTTCTAGGGTTCATTCAATGTGTGGATACACATAGAGGATCTTCGTAATTCAAGATCTTAAGTTCGTGATTCAAGCTTCGTTCATCAAGGATTCACAAGTTTATCAAATCCGGAATTGGAACAAGTTTGTCAAAGACAAAGGGCATCAAGGTTGGTTATTCTATTTCATCCTATTTAATAAATCATCTAGAACGGATCCATGTCTCCGGGTTTTTGTGTTAATTTGCTTTCTTCCGCTGCGCATGGACCCACGAAACCTAACAGAGGTAACTACACAGGAAACTGAAGCGGCTAGTACTTCAGTTGGGAGACCTAAGAGAGTAATCAAGCCATCGGTCAGGTATGGGTTTGAAGACATGGCTTCGTATGTTCTTGTTCTTAGTAGTGGAGACCCAAGTACTTTTAAGGAGGCAATAAACAGTCCGGAAAAGGATAAGTGGGTTACTGCTATGGCGGAGGAGATGGAGTCATTGCACAAGAACAATACATGGGATTTGGTGGAGCTTCCTAAAGGGAAGCGTGCACAGTAGTACCAGTCCGTCAGAAAAAAAGGCTGAAGTGCATTCGGAAAATCGGGGACTAAGCGGCATTAAGGAACCTCTGAGGACCTCTCAATCATTTATGAGTTTCAATAGGCTCAAGTAATTTTTCCCCGAAATCCCTTATTTGTAGTTTCCCGATAGACCAAATGTCAGCTAAAACTTCCGAAGGCCATAACTTTCTCATACGAACTCCGTTTTGGGCCCACCGCATATCAAATCGAACGCGAGAACAAGATCTACGCAAAGGTTTATTCGACCCTTCTTTTAAAATGCCGATCGACCCTTTTTAAAAGGGCCGATCGACCCTTCTTTTAAAGTGCCGATCGACCCTTATTTTTAGGGCCGATCGACCCTTTATTTTGTGCCGATCGAACCTTATTTTTAGGGCCGATCGACCCTTTATTTTGTGCCGATCGAACCTTATTTTTAGGGGCCGATCGACCCTTTATTTTGTGCCGATCGAACCTTATTTTAGGGCCGATCGACCCTTTATTTCGGTCCGGCCCAATTACCGAAACACTATAAATAGGGGTGCCGGCTCCCATATTCAACACACAAATTCTCAGGAGAAGCGAGCTACACTTGCTTTAACCCTCGGTTCTTCTTTTTCCTCTCGAATCGTCAAGATTCGACCCCCAATCTTGCTACAATTGGTAAGACTCTCTTTTTAATATTCTTGTTCTTTATTATTGTTTGCATGCTTAATATATTTTAATTGCTTTATCTCTTGCTTATGCCATATATGCTAGATTTAGGGTTGTTTTAATATATTTAATTGTTCATAGCCGAGGATGATCTAAGGTTTCGCCCTAAGAAACCCAATGGATCTAGGAACTATTTCTTTCCTTCCACCTTAGTTATAATTATCCCATGATCAACGATTCCCCAAGGATGAACGTTGATTAGTGCACCTTCCGCAGGCCTAACTCAAAGGTTCTAGGGTGTGATCATCAATTAATTCTTTCTCTCCCCTCCTCCTTATGCATGATCCCGTTTCTTCTATCTATTCCTGTAAACACCGCACACAACCAACACCCCACATGCTAGAAAGACCGATCCGTCGGGCAATATGAGTGATAGCGTTTCTTCTTCTATTGTAACTTGACCCCCGAACCCAATTAACTATTTAGCCTTTTTTCAAAGCTTTGGGCTATATCAAAGTGGCGTGACGACTCTCAAAATTAAACTAATATTTTAATATGGTTTAAATCGAGTGTCACTAAATGAATATCCTATTTCGATCCGACTTTATATAATTAATTATTTCAAACTTCCGAATGCGCGTTGCATCGGGACGGGGTATTCACAGTGGCGACTCTGGGACTCGCATTTTGAAATTTTTTCAAACTAAGTGGGTCGGACTTTCGTTTTCTTGTATGGTGTTGTGTTTTACTTCCTTTTCTTTCTCTCCTATTCTAAACTGTTGCATTGCATGCATGCATTTCATGTAAATAAAAATCTATCTCTTTTTTTCTTTTAACAGAATTAGACTTCTTTACCTCACACTACCACTAGAGTCAGGTGTCACCTTTGCACAGACACCCTTTTACCCTTCGGAGAAGCCAAAGTGCGGGAAGTGTGGTGATCATGTCGCCTCCCTTCCGAGTCTCACTTGGCCATCCACTCATCAGTGCGCTTCGGCTGCACGGTGGGAGCCTAAAACCTAACCCTTGCGTCACCCACTTTTCTAGGAATACACTCCATGTGACCGGTTGGTTTGACTAGCTTTTTTATGTAGACAATTAATAAGGTCTTTATGTTAAGTCACTACGAATCAATGATAAGTCAAGATCTATAAAGGCACTAAAAATTGATTTTCCTTTTAAAGGACGTACCATGTAAAGTTTGAATGCTAGATCTTGTCTTATCATAGGTCTGTAGTACTTCCCATATATATATCATATTAAATGTCTATATGAGACGGTTAGTCGTTAGGATCCACCACTTTAGGACCTTTAGTTAGTTGCGAAAAAGGGGTATCCCTTCCAACCAAGAGTAGGTTCTATAAAAAATTAAAGGGCTTTTTTGTAAATAAAATGCTTAACCATTCCTCATTTTTTAGGACCTTCCGAGGTCCGCTCCTCATCTTTTTAGGACCTTTCGAGGTCCGCTCCTCATTTTTTAGGACCTTCCGAGGTCCGCTCCTCATCTTTTAGGACCTTCCGAGGTCCGCTCCTCATTTTTTAGGACCTTCCGAGGTCCGCTCCTCATCTTTTAGGACCTTCCGAGGTCCGCTCCTCATTTTTTAGGACCTTCCGAGGTCCGCTCCTCATTTTTAGGACCTTTCGAGGTCCGCTCCTCATTTTTTAGGACCTTAGGAGTCCGCTCCTCATTTTAGGACCTTCCGAGGTCCGCTCCTCATTTTTTAGGACCTTCCGAGGTCCGCTCCCCATTTTTAGGACCTTCCGAGGTCCGCTCCTCATTTTTAGGACCCTCCGAGGTCCGCTCTTCATTTCTAGGACCCTCCGAGGTCCGCTCCTCATTTCTAGGACCCTCCGAGGTCCGCTCCTCATTTTTAGGACCTTCCGAGGTCCGCTCCTCATTTTTAGGACCCTCCGAGGTCCGCTCCTCATTTTTAGGACCCTCCGAGGTCCGTTCCTCATTTTTTAGGACCTTCCGAGGTCCGCTCCTCATCTTTTAGGACCTTCCGAGGTCCGCTCCTCATTTTTTAGGACCCTCCGAGGTCCGCTCCTCATTTCTAGGACCCTCCGAGGTTCGCTCCTCATTTCTAGGACCCTTCGAGGTCCACTCCTCAATTTAGAACCCTTCGAAGTCCGCTCTTCTTCTCTTGGACCCTTCAAGGTCCGCTCCTCTTCTCTTGGACCCTTCAAGGTTCACTCCTCTTCTCTCGGACCCTTTAAGGTCCGCTCCTCGTATCTTGGACCGTTCAAGGTCCGCTCCTCGTATCTTGGACCGTTCAAGGTCCGCTCTTCTTCTCTTGGACCCTTCAAGGTCCGCTCCTCGTATCTTGGACCGTTCAAGGTCCGCTCTTCTTCTCTTGGACCCTTCAAGGTCCGCTCCTCTTCTCTTGGACCCTTCAAGGTTCACTCCTCTTCTCTCGGACCCTTTAAGGTCCGCTCCTCGTATCTTGGACCGTTCAAGGTCCGCTCCTCGTATCTTGGACCGTTCAAGGTCCGCTCTTCTTCTCTTGGACCCTTCAAGGTCCGCTCCTCGTATCTTGGACCGTTCAAGGTCCGCTCTTCTTCTCTTGGACCCTTCAAGGTTCGCTCCTCTTCTCTTGGACCGTTCAAAGTCCGCTCTTCTTCTCTTGGACCCTTCAAGGTTCGCTCCTCTTCTCTTGGACCGTTCAAAGTCCGCTCTTCTTCTCTTGGACCCTTCAAAGTCTGCTCCTCTTCTCTTGGACCCTTCAAGGTTCACTCCTCTTCTCTTGGACCCTTTAAGGTCCGCTCCTCTTCTCTTGGACCCTTTAAGGTCCGCTCCTCTTCTCTTGGACCCTTTAAGGTCCACTCTTCTTCTCTTGGACCCTTTAAGGTCCACTCCTCATCTCTTGGACCCTTCAAGGTCCACACTCCTCATATCTTGGACCGTTCAAGATCCGCTCTTTTTCTCTTGGACCCTTCAAGGTCCACTCCTCAATTTAGAACCCTTCGAGGTCCACTCTCTCTATCTAGGACCATTAAAGGTTCACCTTTCCACCTGAGACTCTTCGAGGTCCACCCCTCATCTCTTGGACCATCCATGGTCCATTCCTCTACCTTTGACCACCCACGGTCTACATCCTTCAAGTCAGGACCCTTCAAAGCTCTACCTCTTATCTCTTGAACCATCCGCAGTTTGCTCCCTTAGCCTTAAAACCATCCATAGTTTAGATCCTTTATCTCTAGCACCCTTCAGCCGAAGACCCACCTAGATCAAACCTCTCTCGACCCATCTAGATCAAACCACCATCTAGGGCCTACCTAAGCCAACTTACCAATTCTCATCCAAGTCCGATTAGCTCGTCTAGATCACCCTCACTTATATTTGACCAAGGATCGAGTCATCTTCCTCTCCCTTTTTCACCAAACGGACTCATTTACATTCATCCTCTCTCTTTCTTTAAACTTAACCCTGGTTGTATCATCAATCGGGGCCCCCTCGAACTACGGTGACCTGAGACTCATACCTTAAATGGTAAGGGTTACGTAGGCAACTTCAGCCCGGTCAAACTCTCAAATCGTGGAGATCATCTATTTTCTCAAAGGTGCCTTAAGATTAATTATGAATCTAATTCAACTCATTGGTTTGACTATGCCGTATAGAATTCTGCATCATGTCTCTGGAGAAAAGCATTGAAGCCCTCAAAGAAATCTCAAACATGAGGTTGGGAGTGATCAACCTCCTCAAAGACATGCATGAAATTGAGCAGCATCATTTGTCCTACATCCAAGAAAGCTTGAGAAGAGTTCCTCCTCCTGTTCAATTCTGGGGTCCCTATCATCCACATGCTTATGGTTCCCCTTATGGTCCTACACATCAGAATTTCTCATTCAGGATGCCTGCTGTGGTACCAACCAACTAAAGGCATCAATACCCGAGAAGAAGATCAACAAGGAACATTTTGATGACTTAGGAATGCCTGTGGGTGAGTTCTTCGACATTTTGGTGGGAAAGAATTTGATCGAGCCGCTCGAGAACTACAAGCCTATTAACCCAAAGGAAGACTTAGATACATCCAGGTTTTGCAGATACCACAAGTACGCTGGGCATACCACTGACAAATGTGTGCAACTGAAACGCTCAATTCAAAGATTGATCAACCAAGGGAAGACCCAAGGCCTCATTGATGAAGGAACCCTCGCCCTTCAAGGGAAGATTTAGATTCATTCAGTCTTGTAGGTTCTAGTGCGTCTTTTACGTCCATTTTGGGCATTGGTATGTAATGTCCACTTTAGATTAGTTACTTCAATAATAAAAAAGGTCTTTCTTTCTTTTCTCTCTAGACTTGAGACATAATCTCGCATTACTTTCAAGAAGAATTGTTTTATTTATAATTATCACTTGGTTGCTAACCTCACTGATAAACTCACCGGCTAATAAAGTAAACAATGAATGAATGCTTTGATTGGAGTAAACAACTCACCGTTCCTTCTTCATACACACCATCTCTATACACCATCTCTATACACCATCTCTATACACCATCTCCATACACCATCTCTATACACCATCTCTATACACCATCTCTATACACCATCTCTATACACCATCTCCATACACCATCTCCATACACTCTCTCCATACTCCACCATACACTTTTCATACACTCTTCCCCACTTGACCTCCTTTCCATATGGTCAAGACAAGCACAAAGACCGTTGTTGCTCATCATCAGAAAATAGCTGCTCACGCCACTGCAATTTAAAGAAAATGCAAGGAGTTGTTCCTATCCTTCACAAGTGCTGCATGAATATCAACTTGGGGCTCACCAACCTCCCAATCTCGCGTCTCCTCTGATTTTCCATTCGATCGATAAGCTTTCATTGAATATGCTCACATATCTTTCTCATGGTCCGAATACATTCTGCCTTACTTAAGTCGGTTAATTGAGTTTGCATTTATTTTAAATACTCTTTTGAGAATGCTATCCAGTAGCGATTGAAGTTTAAACCTCTCACCATAGGAAGCCATAACCTTATCCTCACTAAATAATACCCTTTCATTTCAAGATCGACAAGTTTTGAGACCCTAAGGAAGAAGCCCATACTAGGGGCTCCCTCGACTCACAAAGGAAGTAATCATCTCCAAGCTCAAGAAAGGCGGAATGCAAAAGAAACTCATACAAGGGGCTCCCTCGAATGGACCACCTCCAAGCCCAAGAGGGAAAAGGTAAAACCATCCTAAGGCATACACTAGGGGCTATCGCGAGCAAACAAATCCGAAGGCTTTTCTCGATAAGAGGGTGTTAAAAAAAAAAAAAAAAAAAAAAAAAAAAAAAAAAAAAAAAAAACTTCATCACCCCGAAGTGAACCTCCCATCTCAAGGTTGTGAAAACGAGACGTCGAGTGAAGATCCTATCATGATCAAGTTACCTGCTGAAATCACAACAAACTCGCGAGAAGAAGCAATAAAGATTCCCTCTTGGACAAATCCCATAAACCCATTCCAAAGTCCATCCTCTCACTTTTAGAGGATTCCATCACCACCCTTGACCTTGCCAAAATCAAAGTTAACCTCACTCTTAGAGGTTCTGAAGAAACAACAACAAGAAAATCCCCTCACCTTAGAAATTCCAAACACATCCCTCAAGCCAACCTCTCAGCAAATGGCCCAGCCGACCTCTCACTTTAAGAGGTCATGTTAAGCATCACCCAATGGTCGATCGCAACCCAAAGACCAGCTACAACCGCTACCGGATGACATTCTCAAAAGATTATTTAAAAGAAATGCGTATTCAGATTTTTGAGTCACTTGTTATCCTACGTGAGCATATTACATATTCTCTCAAAAGTTTGGGAACTTGTCCTATTCTTGAAATTCGTTCATTCGACTCCTCAAACACTGTCTGCAAAAGTCTCACTGGGGCTTCGCATCCGTGCCTCTCAGCGGCACTCCGGTAAAAGCAAGGAGACACGCGCCAGGGACTACTCCCCTCGGCTTGCGAGAACAAATGAACAAAGAATCTTCACTTGAAGGAATGAAAAAATCTTTGGGTTATAATCGGATCAATTCCCACATTTTCTTCCACCCCAATCTTTTTTCTATTTTTCATTCTTTCCCATGAAGGAGATCAATGCAACGGCAGCCCGCACCACAATTACCACCGAACAGAGCAGCAAGCAACAACGGAACATCCTACTCCTTCTAAAGTCAAGCCAGATTTCCAACTTCTAATCAAAACAGTCATTATTTGTTTACTCATATAATTGGAATTTGATAAACCAATCAGTGAGGTCCATTCACGAGCAATCAAGATATAATTGAATAAAATAATTCTTCAAATGTCTCGACAAGTCTTCTTTTTCTACATCATAGGAAAATAGAGCCAAACACTTGTCTTTACGTACGGGGGCTTCCATACACTTTTCCACACCTTGTGATGCTTATACTCTCCCAAAGAGTCAAACCCAAAAGCGAAAGTGTCATACACGAACTCGGGATCCATTCCCACCCTCGAAAAAATGCGCCCCTGCACATATACATTTCCGAGTCTTGTCCGGCCCGATTGACCATTGTTCGAAACGAGGGGTCGCCCCGTGGCCGCAAGATGACTCTGTCTGCAAATAGGGATGCATTGAATCTCTCCAAGTGGGGCTTTTGTTAAAGCTGTTCTCCCGTGCTCTCTTTACCGATTCCCTTCAAACTTGCTTTGCATCATCAAGCGGGGCTTCGCCATTCCCTTCGGAGTTTGCTTTGCATCATCAGCTGGGGCTTCGCCATTCATCATCAAGCGGGACTTCGCCAAGGTCACTTCATCAAACATTGGGGCTGCCCGCAACAAAAATGGGTCGACTATGTGCTCTAACAAAAATCGGAGCTCCAATGAAGTCATATCTAGCATGAAGGGCATCCCTTGTCATCAAGATCAGCATGTGGCAAACTCTTTGAGTTAGTTAGAAACATGATTAATCATAAGGCCTCTTTATCAAATAAACATGCTTTCAAAATACTGTCCTCCTTGGTATCTTGTTTACAAAAATCACTCTTTGGTCTCCACAAATTTTCAAACTCTTCAAATCCATTAAAGACGTATCTCTGTGACCCTAAAGATGACTCGGTCCTTATCTCTGAACATCAAACTTACCTAATCCCACCTTCTACCATAGACACTTACTCGGCCTCGCCTAGTTTAAACCAATAACCTTTCTGCTCAAACTGCCTTGTTTAGACTTACCGCAAATGTAAAACCCTAGCCTCAAGCCTAGGTGACAAATACCTCTCTAAAACCCTAGCCTCAAGCCTAGGTGACAAATACCTCTCTAAACCCTAGCCTCAAGCCTAGGTGACAAATACCTCTCTAAAACCCTAGCCTTAAGCCTAGGTGACAAATACCTCTCTAAAGCCCTAGCCTTAAGCCTAGGTGACAAATACCTCTCTAAAGCCCTAGCCTTAAGCCTAGGTGACAAAAATCTTTCTAAACCCTAGCCTTAAGCCTGTGTGTGACAATACCTCTCTAAACCCTAAATTTCAAGCCCTAGGTGACAAATACCTCTCTAAAACCCTAGCCTCAAGCCTAGGTGACAAATACCTCTCTAAACCCTAGCCTCAAGCCTAGGTGACAAATACCTCTCTAAAACCCTAGCCTTAAGCCTAGGTGACAAATGCCTCTTTCTAAACCCTAGCCTCAAGCCTAGGTGACAAATACCTCTCTAAAACCCTAGCCTTAAGCCTAGGTGACAAGTACCTCTCTCTAAAACCACTGGCCTTAAGCCTGGGTGACAAGTGCTCTCTCTCCTAAACCCTAGCCTTAAGCCTAGGTGACAAATACCTCTCTAAACCCTAGCCTTAAGCCTAGGTGACAAATACCTTTCAAAACCCTAGCCTTAAGCCTAGGTGACAAATGCCTCTCTAAAACCCTAGCCTTAAGCCTAGGAGACAAGACTCCTCTCTAAGCCTTAGCAATGATTATCCCAATCTTTTAATCGCTTGGTTCTTCGGCTCGGGAAGCCATAGTAATCCCAATCAATTCACAAACTATTCTTCATCGATGCTTGATGGCCTAAGTCCTTTGGCGGCTACGGTTTCCGCATCTTCAAATGGTCCGTCCCGCATCTTCAAAGGTCCGTCCCGCATTTCGAGAGGTCTATCCTCCATCTTCAAGGGTTCATCCCGCATCTTTCAAAGGAGTCCGTCCGCATCTTCAAAAGGGTCCGTCCGCATCTTCAAAGGGTCCGTCCCGCATCTTCAAAGGGTCCGTCTCGCGAAGTCAAACTCTCACAAATCTAGGGGTGACTCCCACAAAAGTCAAATATTTGGCTTTTGATTCCCACACAGTTTTTTCCACATATTTTCAAAAAAGAAAATTTCAAGACTACACTTTGCTTGAATTTCCTTTCCACATATTTTCAAAAAGAAAATTTCAAGACTACTTTGCTTGAATTTCCTTTCCACATATTTTCAAAAGAAAATTTCAAGACTACACTTTGCTTGAATTTCCTTTCCACATATTTTCAAAAGAAAATTTCAAGACTACACTTGCTTGAATTTCCTTTCCACATATTTTCAAAAAGAAAATTTCAAGACTACACTTTGCTTGAATTTCCTTTCCACATATTTTCAAAAAGAAAATTTCAAGACTACACTTTGCTTGAATTTCCTTTCCACATATTTTCAAAAGAAAATTTCAAGACTACACTTTGCTTGAATTTCCTTTCCACATATTTTCAAAAAGAAAATTTCAAGACTACACTTGCTTGAATTTCCTTTCCACATATTTTCAAAAGAAAATTTCAAGACTACACTTTGCTTGAATTTCCTTTCCACATATTTTCAAAAAAGAAAATTTCAAGACTACCTTTGCTTGAATTTCCTTTCCACATATTTTCAAAGAAAATTTCAAGACTACACTTGCTTGAATTTCCTTTCCACATATTTTCAAAAAGAAAATTTCAAGACTACCTTTGCTTGAATTTCCTTTCCACATATTTTCAAAAGAAAATTTCAAGACTACACTGCTTGAATTTCCTTTCCACATATTTTCAAAAGAAAATTTCAAGACTACCACGCCTTTCAAAAGAAAATTTCAAGACTACCTTTGCTTGAATTTCCTTTCCACATATTTTCAAAAGAAAATTTCAAGACTACACTTTGAATTTCCTTAATTTAATCTATTTCATAAATCCAGTTTTTTTGTTCAAATTAATAATTTTTCACAAGGGGTGACTCCGCAGAGGTCAAATTTTTCACAAGGGGTGACTCCTTGAGAGGTCAAATTTTTCACAAGGGGTGACTCCCTTGAGAGGTCAAATTTTTCACAAGGGGTGACTCCGCGAGAGGTCAAATTTTTCACAAGGGGTGACTCCCGCAGAGGTCAAATTTTTCACAAGGGGTGACTCCGCGAGAGGTCAAATTTTCACAAAACTTTTGGGTGATTCCCTTGCACAGGATTACACCGGTGACTTTCACGCATCCACGCATCTTTGAGTGATTCTCACACAATTATATTCGGTTTGAGACGCCGCACGTCCGCCATTCTTGGGTACTAATACCCATCCATTTGTATCCCCGGCGGTTTTTGAACTACGACTTGGCTTGATTCCTTTTAGGGATACGTAGGTAGCCCGACGTGGAGTCCGGCCACTTGACCTATCTGGTCATCCTTTTGCGACTCGGCTCGAGTCAAACCTCTCATCCGCAAGATCATTGTCTTACCTCCACGAAATCCTTTTTTTCGGGACGGATCCTATTTTTCTATCGTCGACCCCACTTGTCTTACAAGAAGCGTCGCCGAGGGGCTTTGTTAGTACCCGGTCCAGAAAAAAAGGCTGAAGTGCATTCGGGAAAATCGGGGACTAAGCTGGCATTAAGGAACCTCTGAGGACCTCTCAGTCATTTATGAGTTTCAATAGGCTCAAGTAATTTTTCCCCGAAATCCCTTATTTGTAGTTTCCCGATAGACCAAATGTCAGCTAAAACTTCCGAAGGCCATAACTTTCTCATACGAACTCCGTTTTGGGCCCACCGCATATCAAATCGAACGCGAGAACAAGATCTACGCAAAGGTTTATTCGACCCTTCTTTTAAAATGCCGATCGACCCTTTTTAAAAGGGCCGATCGACCCTTCTTTTAAAGTGCCGATCGACCCTTATTTTTAGGGCCGATCGACCCTTTATTTTGTGCCGATCGAACCTTATTTTTAGGGCCGATCGACCCTTTATTTTGTGCCGATCGAACCTTATTTTTAGGGCCGATCGACCCTTTATTTCGGTCCAGCCCAATTACCGAAACACTATAAATAGGGGTGCCCGGCTCCCATATTCAACACACAAATTCTCCGGGAGAAGCGAGCTACACTTGCTTTAACCCTCAGTTCTTCTTTTTCCTCTCGAATCGTCAAGATTCGACCCCCAAGTCTTGCTACAATTGGTAAGACTCTCTTTTTAATATTCTTGTTCTTTATTATTGTTTGCATGCTTAATATATTTTAATTGCTTTATCTCTTGCTTATGCCATATATGCTAGATTTAGGGTTGTTTTAATATATTTAATTGTTCATAGCCGAGGATGATCTAAGGTTTCGCCCTAAGAAACCCAATGGATCTAGGAACTATTTCTTTCCTTCCACCTTAGTTATAATTATCCCATGATCAACAATTCCCCAAGGATGAACGTTGATTAGTGCACCTTCCGAGGGCCTAACTCAAAGGTTCTAGGGTGTGATCATCAATTAATTCTTTCTCTCCCCTCCTCCTTATGCATGATCCCGTTTCTTCTATCTATTCCTGTAAACACCGCACACAACCAACACCCCACATGCTAGAAAGACCGATCCGTCGGGCAATATGAGTGATAGCGTTTCTTCTTCTATTGTAACTTGACCCCCGAACCCAATTAACTATTTAGCCTTTTTTCAAAGCTTTGGGCTATATCAAAGTGGCGTGACGACTCTCAAAATTAAACTAATATTTTAATATGGTTTAAATCGAGTGTCACTAAATGAATATCCTATTTCGATCCGACTTTATATAATTAATTATTTCAAACTTCCGAATGCGCGTTGCATCGGGACGGGGTATTCACAACTGTTAGTACCCGGTCCGAAAAAAGGTATTCCAAATATCTGGTCCGGTTAATTAATAAAAAAGCCCTAAAGAAGCCCTAACCCTAAGGAAACCCTAAAAAGCTCATTAATTCTTCCGTACCAGCGCCGTCGCTGTCAGCGTGGAAGGTACGCCAGTTGGAAGAGCCGATCGGCCCTTTGCCCGTGCATTGGCCGATCGACCCTTTTATTTAGAGCCGATCGACCCTTCCCTCCTAGAGCCGATCGACCCTTTAGAAGCCCACCAGTGTACCGAGGGTATTATAAATAGGGGTGCCCTGGGCTCCCCATATTCCCAACACAAATTCTCCGGGAGAAGCGAGCTACACTTGCTTTAACCCTCAGTTCTTCTTTTTCCTCTCGAATCGTCAAGATTCGACCCCCAAGTCTTGCTACAATTGGTAAGACTCTCTTTTTAATATTCTTGTTCTTTATTATTGTCTCTATTATTATTATTTGCATGTTTAATATATTTTAATTGCTTTATCTCTTGCTTATGCCATATATGCTAGATTTAGGGTTGTTTTAATATATTTAATTGTTCATAGCCGAGGATGATCTAAGGTTTCGCCTAAGAAACCCAATGGATCTAGGAACTATTTCTTTCCTTCCACCTTAGTCATAATTGTCCCATGATCAACACTCCCCCAAGGATGAACGTTGATTAGTGCACCTTCCGAGGGCCTAACTCAAAGGTTCTAGGGTGTGATCATCAATTAATTCTTTCTCTCCCCTCCTCCTTATGCATGATCCCGCTTCTTCTATCTATTCCCGTAAACACCGCACACAACCAACACCCCACATGCTAGAAAGACCGATTCGTCGGGCAATAGGAGTGATAGCGTTTCTTCTTCTGTTGTAACTTGACCCCCGAACCCAATTACATGTTTAGCCTTTTTTCAAAGCTTTGGGCTATATCAAAGTGGCGTGGCGACTCTCAAAATTAAACTAATATTTTAATATGGTTTAAAAGCGAGTGTCACTAAATGAATATCCCATTTCGATCCGACATTATGCAATTAATTATTTCAAACTTCCGAATGCGCGTTGCATCGGGACGGGGTATTCACAGTGGCGACTCTGCTGGGGACTGTTTTGAAATCTTTTTCAAACTAAGTGGGTCAGACTTTCGTTTTCCTTTGTGGTGTTGTATTTTGCTTTCTTTTTATTTTCTTTACTCTTAAACTGTTGCATTGCATGCATGCATTTCATGTAAATAAAAAAAAATCTTTCTCTTTTTTCTCTAAAAAGAATTAGATTTCTCTACCTCACACTACCACTAGAGTCCGTGTCACACTGCACAGACACCCTTTTACCCTTCGGAGAAGCCAAAGTGCGGGAAGTGTGGTGATCATGTCTCCTCCCTTCCGAGTCTCACTTGGCCATCCACTCATCAGTGCGCTTCGGCTGCACGGTGGGAACCTAAAACCTAACCCTTGCGTCACCCACTTTTTTAGGAATACACTCCATATGACCGATTGGTTTGACTAGCTTTTTTGTATAGACAATTAATGGGGTCTTTACGTCAAGTCACCACGAACCAATGATAAGTCAAGATCTATCGAGAGATTAAGAGCACAAAAAATTGATTTCCTTTTAAAGGACGTGCTATGTGAGAGCGAGTTATATATTGTTAAAAGATCTTGGCCTATCATTAGTTTGTAGTACCTTTCATAAAAATCACATTGACTGTCTATGCGAGAAGGTTAGTCGTTAGGATCCACCACTTTAGGATATCTAGTTAGTTGCGAAAAAGGGGTATCCCTTCCAACCTTTGTAGGACTAAAATGTACCAAGCTTTTGTAAATAAAATTTTTTTAAGCTAGTACACTGCATTGAGTCAACCCCTCTCCTAAAACCGAGTCTTTTCTGATACTTCCGCAGAGCTAAGGTCGGGCCGCGTTCTTCATTCGACAATGACAACCTTGCCTCCATCAACTACTCAGCGCACTTTCTTGCCTCTGCAACCAGTTCTACACCAGTCACTTCAATGGAAGGTCTTGCCAACCTCGACTTCAATGACATTCCGCCTGCTCTGCATGCCTACTTTGCCGGTTTAACCATGAGGGTTGAGAAACTTGAAGAGCAGAATCGCACTTTGAAGAACCATAATCAAGAACTGAAGGATCATTTTGTGGAGGAACTCAGTAAAAGGGGACACAAGGTTATCTTGATGGGGAATGAAGTAGTCGATGTTGAAGATGAAACTGTCAATGCTCCCAATCCCGCCAATCCCAATGCACCTACCTTCCCTCTACCCAATTATGTTCCAAGCAACTACAATAATGTTCCACCACCTGTCATGTATGGGAGCTCAAGCAAGTCCAAAGGACCCTATCAACCTCCTGCCAACACACCCAAGAACCACTTTGCTAATCTACCCCCTCCCACTTTACCCTTCAATTATTCCGGCCACCATATCCCTACCTACTCCACCTCCCCTACCATTACTCAACCCCCTGCCATGCAGAATCCCAGCATTGCTACAGACCCGACTGTGTTAGCGTTGATTGAACAAGTGAAGGCATTGACCGAGCAAATGGGAAAGCAAGGTGTGTCCCCCATCAAGATGCTTAATCCGAGCAAAGTTGCACCCCTACCTCAAGATTTCAAGATGCCCAAGATGGCTATGTTTGGAGGAGTCACTTGCCCAAAGACACATTTAGACAGTTATACGTTGGCAATGAGGGCTAAGGATTGTACACCCGAGCAGATGGCGAGAATGTTCCATAGCACATTGGAAGGGGCTGCTCTCCGTTGGTTTCTGAAGTTAAATGAGGAGGAAAGGGACACGTGGGACAAGGTTAGTAGGGTGTTCTCTGAAAAGTATCAAGCAAACATGGATTGGCAAGTGAATAGAGCTGATTTGGAGCACACGCTTCAAAAGAATGGAGAGTCGATTTATGACTTCTACAAGCGTTGGAATGATAAGTTGAGCGAAATTCAGTATCCGCCCAAGGAGAATGAACAAAAACAGATTTTTTACAAGTGCTTGTTGCCCGGACACAAGTTGGCAGTTGGTAATGGATACTTTCCCAATCTTAGGGAGATGGTGGATTCGGGCGTACGTTATGAAAGTGGCATCACCGGGATCACTCCACCGAAGGACACTGGGTACATTAATAATTCGTTCCGCTATAGAGCTCCCGCCAATACCGTAGCAAAGAAAGAGCCAGTGGGGCAAGTAAGTTATGTGCAAGGAGAAGCTGCTTTGGATGTTCAAGCTGTAATGAGGGGGAATAACAATGTTCACCGCGATAGAGATGTGTTTGACGATTTTGGAATGCCGATGGGCAAGGTTTTCGAAGTACTAGTAAAGAAGGGCTTGGTCAAGCCGCTTGAGAATTACGAACCATTAAACCCAAGAGAAGACTTAGATGCTTCCAAATACTGCCACTACCACAAGTACAAGGGTCACACTACTGATTACTGCCTTCAGTTCAAACGTTTGGTACAAGACTTGATTCGGCAAGGTAAGGTGGAGAAACCGAAGTCTCCAAACGTTGTGGGGAATCCTCTCCCTAACAACAAGATCCACATGGTGGAAGGTAATTTTATCAGCTTGGTAGAGATGGAAGATGCTTTTGAGAAACTGGGGCTATCAACAGAAGATGTATTCTCAGCTGTTGTCAGGAAAGGATTGTTCGTGCCAAATTTGTCCGACTATGCTGGTTTTGCTTTGAAGAGAGCTGTGCAGAAACTCATCATTGAAGGGAAGGTAGAAAATCCTAGTAAGATAGTTGGTAGTAACATTGCTATGGTAGAGAAAGACCTCAGATCCCGATCAGAGTCTGTTGTGACGGAGAGTGAGGCAGTTGTGTCAGTTTGTAATTTGAGTTCAATTTATAAAGAATTTTCTTGTTATATCTTTGTCTTTTGAGGAGCTGTCTAGAGAAGTTGCCTCGTTAAATGGTGGTTATGTGGAAGAGAGTCCTAAACCTCTCTCGTTGGCTGAAATTCACGCGAAGTATCGATATGGAGAAGAATGGGGTTAGTCTACTCACGAGGTCCGGAAAAGTGTATCAACCGAGAAGATAAAGGGCGAAGAAAGTGTTTGGTCCGAAAACCGAGGTAGTAAACCCCGATAAAGAAGACCCTATCCTCACGCAGTGAAGCTAACTCAAGCCAACATATCCTTATGGTCCTTGCTAACGTCCTCGTATGCCCATAGGATGATGTTGGAACAGAATCTCGCTGCGACTTTGGTGCCGTCTGATACAAAGCCAGAAGATGTAACACAGATGATCGGCAACATACACTTTGGGAATATTATTACATTTTCGAGTTGGACATGCCGGAGTTTGGATCGGATCATAATGAACCACTGCACATCACTATTGAAGTCAACGGAAAGAGGTTGCCACGTATTTTTATAGACAACGGTTACTGCGGTGAACATACGCCTTCCAGGATGATGGACGTCCTTGATCTAAGTCCCACGAGATTTGAGACCTTCGGTTCATTCCGTGCGAGGATACGATTCTACTAGCCGGTCGGTGTTGGGAATAATCGGTTGCCCCTTACTTGCGGGACCACTACTATGATTCTTGAGTTTCAAGTCATAGACATACCTTCCACCTTCACCATGCTTCTTTGGGTAGGCCATGGTTGCATCGGATGAATGGAGTCCCCTCCTCATTGCATCAATGTGTGAAATTCCGATCGGGCGATCAAGTGACAGATTATTTACAGCGATACGGTAACATCTCAAGGAACAAGCTTTGGGGAAAGCCGGTCCTACAGATTCGGCACGAAGAGGGTAGTTCTATGTTCGGCGGTTTTCGGCTAATAGCACAAGCACAAGTTTGCGCGGTAGATCTCACAAAGACATCGGACGGAGTACGGCCGGCTATAAGAATGATGAGAAACATGGGATTTGTACCGGGGCGGGGCTTGGCGAGGCATCTCCAAGGACCCACGAAAATAGTGGAGGCTATCGATCACCGCGGCTACCGGGGTCTAGGCTACGTTCTTACTCCCGAAGATAAAGCCGAGATGGAAAGAATTGAATACATCAAAGGGTGAAGGCGCCTACCCGGCGGCGAGAGATGAGGCCATACCGTCTTTCCCTCAACGATTACTTTGTCAAGGAGGGTGAAGAATTCTCTTGCATGGAGTTTAGTGAGCCGTGGTTTGATCATACGGGCGAGGCTACGAAGGGTTTTGAAATTTTCGGGGATACGAAGTTGATAGGTCGAAGGCGAAGACGGTTCTCATGGATCCACGTCGGAAGAGAGGCAAGGTTGTCACGATCCCGAGCCGATACGTCATCAAGACCGAAGATGGGTTGGCCGATCGGCTAGGGCGGTATCTTTGGATGAGCCGATGATTGAGGACATTACGGTTTCGGAGGATGCGGAAGAGTGGGATGGTCGAGAACATTGCGGCATTTGGGGAATACGAATATAGAAGACGATATGGTTGCGATCATTGGGGCGAAATGGCGGATGATACGGATCCAAGGACGTTGGTGACACCCATGGTTGGAAAGCTGAAGAATTGGTGCGTATTTGGCGGACCCGTAGCCACGAAGGAATACATGGTTGAAGAAGCTGGTGATGCCTCCTCTGTCGAGTCTCCCCACGATTCCCCCAAGTCCTCTGTTTCTTCGAGTCGTCATTTTGTTTGAGTCGATGTGTTTTCTTTTGAGTTTGAGTCGTCTTCCAAGTCGATGACCTCACGTCGAAGACTATGAGTTAGTTGCAAATGTTGTTTTCCCTTTCGCTATGAATGAAAATCTAGATCTTTAGAGTATCCCCTCATAGCCAATCTTCTTAATGATAAATTAACTAAAAATAATGCTCAACTTAATCAAATTAACTTAGTTAATAATGACTCATTAGAAGAAGCGGACACACTAAACAATGAATACATAAAAGAAGTTTCTAAGCAAGTTATCAATCAAAAGGAAGGTCGGGCCCAAGGCTGCCGATGAGGTGTTATCACGTATTAATTTGGGAACGGAAGAAGAGCGAGGAGACACAGATTGGAAGTTTCTTGAAGGGGCTGAAAGGAAGCGTTGATTGAGCTGCTTAAGGAGTATTCGGATGTGTTCGCATGGTCATACAAGGATATGCGAGTGGATAACTTCGATAGTAGAGCACGAAATCACCGCGACACCGGATGCCAAGCTTGTCAAGCGAGAAATTGCGTCGCATTAAGCCGAGAATGGTCTCTACAAGTTAAAGAAGAGATAGAGAAGCTCCTCAAGTGGGTTTTATCGAGTTATTGAATATCCGACGTGGCTATCTAATATTGTGACGGTCGATAAATCGAATGGCAAGGTTAGAGTTTGTGTTGACTTAGTGATCTCAACAAGGCTAGCCCGAAGGACGACTTCCCACTGCCCAATATCGATATGCTAGTAGACGCCCCTTTGCTCACTACGAGGTCAAGTCTTTTGTAGATGGTTTCGCGGGATATAATCGGATCAAGATGGCGAGGCGGACCAAGAGAAGACGGCTTTTACTACACCTTGGGAACATCTTTGTTACCTTTGTAATGCCATTCGGATTGAAGAATGCGGGGGCTACATACCAGAGGCGGTCACAGCATTATTCCATGACATGATCCACAAGGAGATTGAGGTGTATGTCGACGATATGATCATTCATTCCAAGGGGTCAGAAGGTCAGCACTTTATTGACTTAAGGAAGTTCTTCGACAGGCTGCGTGAGCACGCAATGCGTCTGAATCCTGCCAAGTGTACATTTGGAGTTATTCGAGGAAAGGTCTGGGCTACATGGTCACTGAACGAGGGATTGAGGCAGACCCAAGAAAAATTCAAGCCATCATGGAGATGAAGCCACCACGCACAGAAAAGGAAGTCAAGGGATTCATGGGACGGTTACAGTACATCAGCCGCTTCATTAATCAATTAACTACCATGTGTGAGCCGATCTTCAGACTGATGAAGAAGACCGCAAGCATAGATTGGGACTGGAAATGTCAAGAAGCCTTTGAGGAAATCAAGAGATACTTGGTCAATCCCCTATCCTTCGCCCCCACATTCGGAGAAACCATTGCTATTGTACCTAACGGTAACCGATACGGCCGTTGGGGCTATCTTTGGCGCAAGAAGCCAAGGACTCTCGGGTAGAGAACGCCGTTTATTTTGTTAGTCGAAAGTTGCAAGGGAGTGAGCTAAATTACTCGGCATTGGAAAAGACCTGCAGGGCTAGTTTGGGTGGTTAATAAGCTCAAGCATTACTTGTCGGCACACCCGATTACGCTAGTGTCGAAGATGGACCCCATTAAGTATTTGTTTGACAAACCTTCTCTGTCCATGAGATTAGCCAAGTGGTCGGTATTTACAGGGGAATTCGATATCACCTATGTGCCGAGAAAAGCGATTAAAGGGAGAGCCATGGCGAGATCATTTAGCGAGAATTTCCAAGTACGGAAGAACAGGGGGCTTGAACCGGAATTTCCCGGACGAGGGAATTTTTAACATTGATACGGAAGAAAGATGGCAACTATTCTTTGATGGAGCCGCGAACAAGAGAGCGGAGTAGGAATCCTTTTGGTCGATCCCAAAGATGAGCACACCCCCATCGCCATCAAGTGAATTTTACAACCACCAATAACGCGAGTGAATACGAGGCATGCATAGCCGGTTTAGAAGCGACCTTGGAGCGTAATGTAAAGGAGTTGGAGGTATATGGAGACTCGGCTTTAATTATCAATCGGACGTCTAAGAAGTGGAAGACCGTTGATCCCTACTTGCAACATGATATCGAGACTCATATGGAAGAGCTTGTCAAGCAATTCAAGGAAGTGACATTCCATTATCTACCCGAGAGACGAAATAGATTTGCCGACGCCTTAGCTACACTGGCTTCTTTGGTTGAGATCCCTCACGGAATGTACGTAAAACCATTCGAGTTGGCCGAAGAGAGAATCCCGCTTGCTTGCTATGAAGCTCTCTGCTGCGAGATTCAAGGCGACGTCGAGGAGAATAAGGATCCGTGGTACGCACATTTATGAGTATCTCAAGAAGGGTAATGTGTCCTTTCTAGGTGACGTGAAAGCCAAAAGTTTGCGAGCATTGAAGCGATTGGCCGGACAGTTTGTTCTACTAGATGATATGTTGTACAAAAGACACTACGATGGTCTCCTGTTACTCTGTGTAGACGCGAAACGAGCAGAAGTGATCATGGAAGAAGTACACGACGGTTTGTGCGGTCCACACATGAATGCTAGAATGTTGAGACAGAAAATCACACGGTTGGGTTATTATTGGGTCACTATAGAAGCCGACTGCATCCAGTTTGTGCGGAAATGTCCCAAATGCCAAATGTGTTCCAATTTGAACCATGTACCCCCTCACGAGTTGTACAGCATGGTAACCCCTTGGCCATTTGCGACATGGGGGATTGATGTGATTGGCAAGATTACACCGCCGGGAAGCAATGGGCATTGTTTTGTACTAGTAGCAGTGGATTACTTCACCAAGTGGATCGAGGCAAAATCTTACAAGGTGTTGACTTCCAAAAAGGTGGCGCAGTTCATTAAGGAGGACATCATGTGCAGATATGGAGTACCAAATGAGGTTATCTCGGACAACGGGTCCCACTTCGGCGGAGATTGTGACAGGCAGAGTTCAAGATCACCCGACACAAGTCTTCCCCTTATAGGCCTCAGACCAACGGAGCAGTCGAGGCAGCTAATAAAACGATTGAGCAAATAATCAGAAAGACAGCAATTCGAGGTAGGGACTGGCCCGAGAAACTACCATTGGCACTTTGGGGATATAGAACTTCCGTTCGTACGGCTACGAGCGAAACTCCTTTTGCTCGACATATGGGATGGAGGCGGTACTCCGGTTGAGTTGGAGGTCCCGTCTTTGAGAATTTTATTAGAGAATCAAGTAGCGAGAAGTTGAATGGCTCCGAAGTCGATATGATCGATTGGCCACACTTGACGATGAGCGTAGACTCAAAGCCATGGAACACATCCGAGCCTATCGAGAGACGGACGACAAGGGCTTTCAACAAAAAGGTGCAGCCCTTAGACATTAAGGAAGGAGATTTGGTTTTGAAGCGGCAACTTCCCAACAAGTTCAATCCTCTTGGGAAGTGGGCCCCTACATGGACCGGCCCGTATGTGATCAAGAAGATATTTTCGGGTGGAGCGGTTAAGATGGCGATTTGGATGGCAATGAATTCAAGGAGCCCACCAACCTCGCAAGCTCGAGCTACTATGATTAAGCTTTTCCTCCCCTTCTAAATAAATAAAAAAAAAAAAAAAAAAAAAAAAAAAAAAAAAAAAAAAAAAAACGCAAAAAGAAGCCCGCTAGATTGAAAACCCGCAAGGGCGGTCTAGCAACAAAAGAAAGGGTGCGTTCAAAGCTCGCTAGATTAAAAACCCGTAAAGGGCGGTCTAGGCAAAAGTTAGAGCAAAAATAAAATAAAAATTGTCCCGCTTCTATCTTCCCTTTCTAAAAACAGTAGCTTGATGAAAATGAACTACGACGACTGAGCCCCTTGGTTCTCATTGTAAAAAGGGGAACGTAGGCGTATGCCCTTAATCGGCGCGGTCCAAAAAATAAATAAAAATCCAATCTGTTTGTACTAAAGCAATAAACTTTTTTTCGTTCCCACAATCAATGCATAATTACACTTATTTGATGAGTCTAAGCTCGACTATACTATTGACTAAATAACTTGCAAAGAAACTAAAAAATTAAAAGATAAAATAAATAACTAATGTGTCCGCATATGACTGTGGGTGGATACTCGGATATATAAGGTCTATTCCTTGGCACTAGGCCCCTCATCTCCGTCTTTCTTCTTGGCAGCTCGTCGAGTGGGTTTCTTCTTACTCTCTCTCTTAAAATAAGGCAAATACTTCTTCTTCAATGGGGGAACCTCCTCGATCGCCTTACCCTTCAACTTCCGCTCCATCCTCTTAGGAGGATTCTCCTCCACTGCGTCTAGAGAAATCCCCAAAGCCTCCTTGTCTCTGAGAAAACGGCTCGAAGATATGTTAGGGACCAATCTCCGTCTCAAGTCATACAAAGTCTCCCTCATCGGTCCCAAATTCTCTTCATACCATGTCAAATAAGCATGCGACAAATGAGTGCTAAGGGTCCGCTGCGCAAGATAGACTCGTGGCATCCCATGAGAACTCCATAAGCTCACCATCAAAACTGAAACACCTACGTCCATTGGAAGGACTTTGGCAGAATCATCAAACTCAGAAGTGCCCCAAGTTGGAGGACGGACCTGCTCCATACCATATTGCCGAAGTACTCGCTCTGCATAATAAAAGGTGGTAGTCTCGAAAGGCGGTACACGGATCGGGCATTGCCCAGTGAAGGCTCCGAATGAAAGAAAGGCCCCAATGCCTTTGTATTCGCGATGAATCCTGTCGGTATCCACCTCCGCCAAATACATCTTCCACTCCCTTTCGGACAAGTTGGAAGCGGATCAATCTTCCTTCTACAACCATGAAACCAAGGCCTAGCACTCGAAGGGAATCTCTAGAACAAAAAGTCGGTCCTCGAGCCACGTGGTCGGTAGTTTGGCACGCCCTAGTCATAAGCGGAGCACCCCTAGCTATCTCGAGATATGCCATGAAGCGTCTCGCCCAAAAGAACCGGAATAATGCTCCTCCCCGAACGGGCCTGATCAACCATATCCAAGCACCCACTGGTAGCTACACCCACATAAGGAGAAAACAGAACCTTGGAAAATAAGCAGAGGGCCAGGCAATCCAAGGCAAAATCTGAGTCAAAGTCATCACCATGGGCAAATCTCCCCGGCAAATCACAGATATCTATGTCTACACCTTCAACCAAACCTCTAGCCACAGCTGTAGGCAGGTGCAGAAATTTGGCCACCCTCGTCACCAACGGAACTCTATCCTGTGGAACCGCTATCAAACTAACATCATCCCCTCCACACAAAGCAAGAAAATCCTCGTAGGTGGGTGTAATCTCGTTGTAAGAGAAGTTGAAAACATGATTGGATTCATCCCAAAAGGCAGCGGCAGCATGTAAAAGATTCCAATTGGGATGCATGGGCAAAAGGGACCAAACACACTTCACCCCAAAGCGTTTATCAAAAGCGTGGCGAGCAGAACGAGGTACCTTGGATACCCAAACGGCCAAATCACTCTCAAAATTATTTTGCTTCTCCATCAAAACAGAGGGATGAGAATTCATTGTAGAAAGAAAAAAGATAGCAGCGCAGAGGAAAAGAAGAGAGAGTTGGGTTTTACAAACGACGGCTGACAAAGGATTATTTATAGGTGTGGGTGTCAAAATCCGGGCAGGAAAAGGACAGTAAGGGAATCCGTGCAAAGATTGGAGGGCCGATCGGCCCCTTCCAGGAAGACCAACCGCCGCCTTTTCAGCATAAGGCCGATCGGACCTTTATATTTGGGCCGATCGGACCTTTATATTTGGGCCGATCGACCCTTTAATTCCCCAACTTCAACGCAGCTGCAGCAAGGCCCCACCTTTTGCTCTTTTGTTTTATTTTATTTTATCTTCATTCTTTATTTTTACTATTATCTTCTATTTTCAATTTTGCTGTACTTTATTTCATTTTTATTTTGTCCTCATTTCGTCCAATGCAGTGTACAAAAATAGATAAAGTCCAAAAATAGAAATGTACATAAATGGAAAAGATTAACTTTTATACTTAATCCATAAAATAGTACATAGATTAGATGCATACAGTGAGTCAGCATAAAATCTAGAGTCTGCTCCTACTTTTTCCTAACAGGTACTACATAAAAAATATATAAAAACCCTAATGACCCCTGCGGGAAGTCGAGGCACGTCCGCGAGAAAATCCAGATGTCGAGCTACCATCACCCTGGAATCGCTGTCTCCCCTGTGCCGGGTCCACATCTACCGATCTCCGAGACTGACAAGAAAGTGCCGCCACCGCACTCCTCAGCAGACGGGTCAGTACATTACTATGCCTCACTGACCGCACATAAGACTCCCGAGTGACCTGAAAAATCAAAGGGCGAGAGTTACATCACAGCTAAAGTACAAAGTACCAGTATATAAAGAGGAAAGATAAAAGGCATACCCCGCCAGCGCCGCCGGGAGGAAGATGATCACACCCAACCTCGTCAGCCTCTGTGGGTGTCAAGTCAACTCGCACCTCCCCGTCGGCCATGTGCACATAGAAGTGGTCGGGAAAGGGAGGCATATCTACTATCTCGGGAGGTGGAGCGGCCATACAGCTCGGGAATAACCGGATCCTGCTCCCCCATACCAGCAGCTTGAGCCTCCGCAGCAGCTCGTCGCACCACCTGTGGTGATCTCAGATAAAGATCTACGAAATCTACATATGGCATGTCAAGGCGGAAGTGATGAGCAGGAACTCCATATAAATACTCCATCCTCCTCGGCAGCCGGTCCGGATACCACATATTCTTGGGAGGATCTTTGTGGCGCATAAAGAGGAGCCCAAGAATGATCTTTGTCTCGACACCCGCTCGCCCGGATACATCTCGTCGGCAAGCAATCCAACCGGCGGTCGGCGGGAAGCAAGTAACGTCTCGAACGGCACCCGCGGCCTCGAAGCCTCGGGGTCCAAGGGAAAAGTAAAAGCTCAGGTCTACTGGGACCATCAAACACGGTCCCCAAATCAGATTCCCGGACTGTCTTCGGATATCCCTCAACCCGGTTCTCCTTCCTCCCGGTACCGCAGGACGGGCACATCCCGAGTCTGGTCCCGTAGGGTGAACGGCGCAATGCCGAAGATCTCATAAACCCAAGCCTACAAAAGACAGAAAAGCAGACAGTTACAAAAGACGGAAAGACAAGTAACGAGTAAAGGGTAGTGAAAGTGACAAGAGCTAGCGTACCTCCAGCACAAAGTGGAAAGCATCGAAAGAAGAGGTGTTGGACCTCGAGACAGTGTCAAGGGCCCGATACAGCTCAGCCAAGCCGGCCCCACCCCAAGAAATATGCCGCACTAAGTCCAAGTCAGACAAGGCGCCCAATAAAGAGAATCGGCACACCGGGCCCGAGTTGGGAAAGAGAGCCACTGATAAACCATACCAGAGGAATCCCCGGACAAGTGCGTCCATCCCATACTGACCGACTCTGTATCGATCAATGGCAGTCTCCACAAGCCTATACAACTTCCCTGCGTCAACCCCGAAATTCCTGCTCGGGCCGACGCTAGCACCAAACAGCTGAATCTGACGAGCCTTGTCAGAATGTAAAGACTCGTCGAAGGGCAACACTACATCCGTAAACCTCAACCCGGTGAGGACGGCAAAATCAGTAGGAGTGATCGTAGCCTCACCCCAACTCAGATGGAAAGTATGTGTCGTGTCCCACCAGAACTCACGACACACCTTCACCACCGCATTACACTTCCGGGTCTGACCCATCAGTGCAACCATGTCAAAAAAGGGGCCCAAGCCCAAATTCCACACCATCTCGCGAGGACCACCCTCACCGGCCGGCAACAACGCCCACAGCTCACCAACCGCCTTAAGGGAACTACGTCCCTTCATCTTCTTCATCTGCAGGTAAACACAGCACAGGTATGTGTCAGTACTCGCATTTTAAATAAAAATAATTTGCACATGTATTCAATTATTGTTGTTAAATAAATTGTACCTTCATCCCGACGCGGGATCGGAGACCAGTGGACCCATGAAAATTCAGACCCGCATAAAAGTCCGCCTGGTTGTGCAGTAAAAAGAACAGCCTCGAGGGCCGATAGTTACGCGAAGCTCGCCGTCTCCTAGCCTCGGCATTCCCGCCGGCATCACTCCGATCACTATCCCCGGCATCAACATCCACCTCCTCTTCATCATCATCACCACCACCATTCCCGCCATCACCACCATGGCCGCCACCACCGTTGCCGCCATAACCGCCGCCATCACCACCATGGCTGCCGCCGCCAGCTCCACCATAACCGCCACCACTGCCGCCATGGCTGCCACCTCCATAACCACCAAAACCACCACCAAAACCACCACCCAAATCACCCCTAAAACTGCCAGAGCCGTGGCTTCCCCCAGCACCATGGCCACTAGCCCCTACTCCTCCACCATAACCATGAAGATCACCCATGCCGCCGGTATATGAACCTAATGGCTGATAATCCGGGCAATTCATCATGGAAATTACATCATCCACCCAATCTGGAGGATTCATGGCGAGTTTCTGCACAAATCAAGGGAACAAAAACAATTTTTCCGGCGAGAAAACCTCCAAGAACTCGGCAGCAAGGAAAATTCCAGAGAAGAAGAAGAAGGTGTGTTGGAGAAGAAGAGTTCGTGACTCTTAAGGCCGATCGGCCGCTTTTTTAGCCAATGGGAGTCAAGGGCCGATCGGCCCTCCCATTTTGTGTTTCTTTGCCTGATCCAACGGCCAGGATCCCCTCCTGGTGACCCCAATCCTTGCCAAAAGGCCCCAGCCAATCAGGGCATAGGGCCGATCGGCCCTTCAATCTCCTCACCTGACGCGTGTCCTCCTCGGTCAGAGGGAGTTGACTGGTAATCAATGCTCCTCCTTCCCGAGGAAACTTCCCCCCTTTTCAAAAAAACTCTTCCCCCTTTTTTCCCCTATTTCAAAAAAAAAAATATAACCGTTTTTTTTTTTAAAAAAAAAAAAACCTTTTTAAATAAATTCCTCTTTTTTTTTTATTTTTTATTTTATTTCAAACACTTTTTTGTTTAATTAATATTTTTTCGGGGTGACTCCCGTAAAGAATCAAATGCTTAGTTTTTTCCCACACAGTCCTTTCACACATATTTTTCAAAAGAAAATGTCAAGACTACACTGCTTGAATTTTCCTTTCCACATTTTTTCAAAAGAAAATGTCAAGACTACACTGCTTGAATTTTCCTTTCCACATATTTTCAAAAAAAAGAAAATGTCAAGACTACACTGCTTGAATTTTCCTTTCCACATATTTTCAAAAAGAAAATGTCAAGACTACACTGCTTGAATTTTCCTTTCCACATATTTTTAAAAAGAAAATGTCAAGACTACACTGCTTGAATTTTCCTTTCCACATATTTTCAAAAAGAAAATGTCAAGACTACACTGCTTGAATTTTCCTTTCCACATATTTTCAAAAAAAAGAAAATGTCAAGACTACATCAAGCTTGAATTTTCCTTTCCACATATTTTCAAAAAGAAAATGTCAAGACTACACTGCTTGAATTTTCCTTTCCACATATTTTCAAAAAAAGAAAATGTCAAGACTACACTGCTTGAATTTTCCTTTCCACATATTTTCAAAAAAAGAAAATGTCAAGACTACACTGCTTGAATTTTCCTTTCCACATATTTTCAAAAGAAAATGTCAAGACTACACTGCTTGAATTTTCCTTTCCACATATTTTCAAAAGAAAATGTCAAGACTACACTGCTTGAATTTCCTTTTCACATATTTTCTCTCGGAAAAATCAAGACTACACTTCTTGAATTTCCTTTTTTGAACTACGACTTGGCTTGATTCCTTTTGGGATACGTAGGTAGCCCGACGTGGGTCCAGCCGCTTGACCTACCTGGTCATCTTTTTTGCGACTCAGATCGAGTCCCAACCTCACCTTCAAGATCATTTTCCTTACCTCCTGAAATCCCTTTTTTCAGGACGGATCCTCTCTTTTATCGTCGACCCCACTTGTCTTACAAGAAGCGTCGCCGAGGGGCTACTGTTAGTACCCGGTCCGAAAAAAGGTATTCCAAATATCTGGTCCGGTTAATTAATAAAAAAGCCCTAAAGAAGCCCTAACCCTAAGGAAACCCTAAAAAGCTCATTAATTCTTCCGTACCAGCGCCGTCGCTGTCAGCGTGGAAGGTACGCCAGTTGGAAGAGCCGATCGGCCCTTTGCCCGTGCATTGGCCGATCGACCCTTTTATTTAGAGCCGATCGACCCTTCCCTCCTAGAGCCGATCGACCCTTTAGAAGCCCAGCCCAGGTACCGAGGTATTATAAATAGGGGTGCCCGGCTCCCCATATTCCCAACACAAATTCTCCGGGAGAAGCGAGCTACACTTGCTTTAACCCTCAGTTCTTCTTTTTCCTCTCGAATCGTCAAGATTCGACCCCCAAGTCTTGCTACAATTGGTAAGACTCTCTTTTTAATATTCTTGTTCTTTATTATTGTCTCTATTATTATTATTTGCATGTTTAATATATTTTAATTGCTTTATCTCTTGCTTATGCCATATATGCTAGATTTAGGGTTGTTTTAATATATTTAATTGTTCATAGCCGAGGATGATCTAAGGTTTCGCCCTAAGAAACCCAATGGATCTAGGAACTATTTCTTTCCTTCCACCTTAGTCATAATTGTCCCATGATCAACAATCCCCCAAGGATGAACGTTGATTAGTGCACCTTCCGAGGGCCTAACTCAAAGGTTCTAGGGTGTGATCATCAATTAATTCTTTCTCTCCCCTCCTCCTTATGCATGATCCCGCTTCTTCTATCTATTCCCGTAAACACCGCACACAACCAACACCCCACATGCTAGAAAGACCGATTCGTCGGGCAATAGGAGTGATAGCGTTTCTTCTTCTGTTGTAACTTGACCCCCGAACCCAATTACATGTTTAGCCTTTTTTCAAAGCTTTGGGCTATATCAAAGTGGCGTGGCGACTCTCAAAATTAAACTAATATTTTAATATGGTTTAAAAGCGAGTGTCACTAAATGAATATCCCATTTCGATCCGACATTATGCAATTAATTATTTCAAACTTCCGAATGCGCGTTGCATCGGGACGGGGTATTCACAGTGCCATTGGTTGCAAGTGGGTTTTCAAGCGCAAGGAAGCAGTATCAGAAAAAGAGGGGGAAAAGTTCAAGGCTCGGTTGGTAGCAAAGGGGTACTCGCAGCGAGAGGGGGTGGATTATAATGAGATTTTTTTGCCTGTTGTGAGGCACACTTCTATTCGAATTGTGTTGGGTCTTGTTGTAGGTGTTAGTGCCCTAGGATGTAGAGATAGACTTATTTGTAATGTCATTATTCATTTATATAAGAGATTGTTTCTTTGATTATTATATGTGTTTGCATGTTTACTTTAATAATCGTGTCCCTACTACTTATGAAGCACTAGTATGAAGTCTAATGGATAATCATGTGATGATTATATGCATGGAGATGCACATTAGATTCATGGGTACTTGTTAGAGAACAAGGTACTGGACTTGAACCATTATGAGATTTATGTCATGGTCGTATGTCATAAATAAATCTCATATAGTTATATCATTGATAACCTTTGACCTGAGATTATCATCGTCTTCCACTCGATGAATATTATGTTTGAAATAGTTTAACGTTGTCTTTAACCGGATAACAATAAGGGCTATTATTGGCATGATATGATTCTTGTTGGGAAGAATGATAAGTCAAGATGGAAATTTGTACCTCGTAAAGAGAGATGTTTGCTAGGCCACTCGTAGTAAGATTGATGTATTGCATGTCCATGCACGAATGAATTAATGTGATTAATATCATTCGATTAATCAATTTACTTATTAACGAGAAAGCATTGAACAATATGAGTTGACTTAGACCATGACTCATGTTCAATATAAGATCGTGTGACAAAGGGGTTGTGATATGTTCTATGTAGGAAATTGAACTTTATATTATATTATTTGGGTAGGCATGATGGCTTGCTAGTGTCCGCTCATGTCTTATGAGGATCGATGTGATCGAACTCATTGCCAACTTAATATAGTCCTATGGGGTCACACGCATCGAACGAATTGTCAAAAATGAAGAATATGGAGTTTTTGTTCTCAGTGGACGACTCGTCCCCAGGCCTGAACTAACTATTCCCTTGGTCTAGGACGGATGATTCAGAGGGAGAGTCCTGAGGGACGACTCGTGCCCAAGGGGACGAGTCGTGCCCATAGGGACGACTCGTGCCCTGGGCTTGAACCAACTATTCCCCTTAAGGGGGACGCCAGATTCAGAAGCTTGGTGCAAGGGGACGACTCGTGCCCTGGAAGACGAGTCATCCCGTCAGCGCTGGACTGACGCGAAATTGACTTAAATTAGGGTTTTCGCAAGGGAAAAATTTTTATAACGTATAAATACAAACCTTTGGTTGCCCTAGCAGTCACTCTCATGTTTTTGGGTTTAGAGAAACACAAAAGAGAGATTTCAATTGAGAATTGAGAATCAAAAACAACATTCAATTCCATTATTCTTCATCGATTGAAAAGAGTTTCAATCAAGAATCTAGCAATCCACCTAGAATTGTTCTATGAGTTTCAAATAATGCCTTAACTTAATTGAAGCATAAATTAAAGCTAAGATTAATTTTTCAAGGTGTGAATGCCTGGTTTCCGCATCGAGCAGTGTTTTACTTACATAATATATCGGTTGTTGGAAGCCATCTTGATCACGGACCAGGATGGCACTGACTGCAGTTTCGGAGAGAGCTAAGTAAACGCATAATGGATCACCTTCTTGAGGCTTCGAGAGCAGGGAGGTGTTGACAGGTACAACTTTAAATCTTGAAAGGCTTGTTCATGCTTTTCAGTCCACTCGAATCTGGAATTTTTCTTCAAGATGTCATAGAATGGCTTGCATCTGTTCGAGGATTTTGAGATGAATCGAATGCCGCCACTTATCCTGAACAAGGAATTCTCTTGCGAACATCCTACAATTTACCACTACGAGCCTACTGTGACTCTGATCAGGCAAGTTTCCCTATCGCGCGACGTTCTATCAATGCCTATTTTGTTTTTCTTGGGGATTTGCCGATCTCATGGAAGACAAAGAAGCAAGGTACGATTTCTCGCTCTTTGGCCGAGGCGGATTGTCGATCTATGGCTAGTGTCACTTGTGAGCTTAAATGGTTACCAATTCTTCTCAAGTCATTTGGAATTAAACATGATACCCCTATGCTTCATTTATGTGATAGTCAATCTGCCTTGCATATAGCTCAGAATCATGTACATCAATAACGCACGAAGCATATTGATACCGAATAGGCTAAGAGAATAGAATGACCGAACGAATAATGACAATAATCAATTTTGAAAGCCAAATCTTTTCTTTTTCTATTTCATATAATCAAAGTCTGCATCAAAACATAACCCTAACATTGTTTAAATACTAATCTAAGAATATTCTAGAACCCTATCAAACCCTAATACACTTTTCCAAATAAAAGATCAAAGTACCCTAACTTAAAATTCATAAAACATATGTTTAATGCCCTAAACTCACCATATTGAAGTCCACAGCGCAAGCCTCGTTTCTCGCCCGTTTCGAGCCGCTTCGCTTTCTCTTCTCGCCGCACCCGACCGATGCCTGTGCGCCCGCCCTGGGATTTCCATGAGGCGCCCGCCTCAAGCTCGACACCATCCTCTCGTTTTGTTGTTCTTTGCTCGATTCTTTGCCTTGAAGCCCATATCATACTGCATCATCCTCACCTCCTTAGAAAAGACTCGTCCTCGAGTCAATACCCTCGATAGGAACACTACGATAACCCGAAAGATTCGAACCCCATCTGCAAAAGGAATTCTGTACCCTTGACGAACTCTAAATTTCAATGCCATCGTGACAACATCCATCCAATCGCTCCATCGTGTTGAGACGAAATATTCAATGATCAATCTCTTGATGAACCAAGGAGCCGAAAGATTTGCACAATCAACATCAAAGGGGTCTTTATAAGGACGACTAATTTCAAACTCCCACCTCAATTGGTTTTCAACCGAAAGAACACCACTTTGGACAGGCGATTTATATTCAGAATTCTCAGGAACATTAACAATAGGTTCAGAATGTTCAATTTCCGCACGAATGGTATAATCTGGCTTCAGAATATCACAATTGCACTCATCATAAATAGGTGATTTGGACCAATCAACAAGATATTCTTGCCTTGAAGAGTCGATCACAAAACCCTCTTTAGAATTAACAGAATTAACAGAATTCATCCAAGACTCAATCGAATCTTCAGGATATTTATCAAACAGAGGGGGTTTTGACCACTCAACATGGTTTTCCTCACTTGAAGATTCGACAAAAATACCCTCTTTGAACCCAATAGTATCAATCCAAAAATCAACGAAATCATTAGGAATGGACTTACCTTCGATTTTCAGAATTTTGATCCTCCTATCGATCTTCCTCGAATGGTTAGCTTCATACCTATCATGAAGTCCCTGATTTTGGCCGAGGGAATCCATCCCCTCTTGATAGTACTCATTTTCCTCTGCTGGAACAACTGGATCTGAACCCCTCATCGCTAGAAGTTTTTCTCTGGGATCCAAGAGGATCTGGAGTATTTGAATCCGTCTTCGTACCTCCTCTATCTTGATATTGCGACGGCGTCGTTGTACTGATGGTCATCTTCTTGGGGCTCCGCTGCACGGCTGCTCCATCGACCACCACGTCCACCACGAACCACGCTTCCTCGTTCAGCCATTGATATACGAATCGGAGCTCTGATACCAAATGATATCGAATAGGCTAAGAGAATAGAATGACCGAACGAATAATGACAAGAATCAATTTCGAAAGCCAAAGCTTTTCTTTTTCTATTTCATATAATCAAAGTCTGCATCAAAACATAACCCTAACATTGTTAAAATACTAATCTAAGAATATTCTAGAACCCTACCAAACCCTAATACACTTTTCCAAATAAAAGACCAAAGTACCCTAACTTAAAATTCATAAAACAAATGTTTAAAGCCCTAAACTCAGCCATATTGAAGCCCAGCCCGCAAGCCCGTTTCGCCCCGTTTTTGAGCCGCTCGTTTCTCTCTCTGCCGCACCCGACTGATGCCCAGGCGCCCGCCTGGGATTTCATGAGGCGCCCGCCTCAAGCTCAGACACCATCCTCTGTTTCGTTGTTGCTACTCGGTTGCTGATGCCTTGAAGCTCATATCATACTGCATCACATATCATAGTTGACTGTCACCTTGTGCGTGATGTTGTTCAGACAGGTGTCCTCACAACTCAGTATGTTCACACCTCTGTACAACTGGCTGATGTGCTCACCAAGGCTTTGGGCAGTCGACAATTCTTCCATCTACTGGGCATGTTGGGCGTTTGTGACGTACACGCTCCAACTTGAAGGGGTGTGTTGAGAAATTGACAAATATATCGTCAACATCTTTTCGTTTTTGTAAATAATTATCTTTTCATTATTTGATAAATGTAAACTAGGTAGGATATATAATTAGCTTAATTTTAGGCATTAGTTGTGGGATTACTCATTCTCCAATAAGGAAACAAATGTATATATAGAAGTGTAGTCAATTGAATCAAGCAAGGGAAGTAACTAATATTTTCTCCTTCACATAAACTAGTTTCTTAACTCTTTACAACAACATTTTCTCTTCTACACCGGATATTGACGAA
This sequence comes from Adenophora triphylla var. japonica, assembly GCA_022495995.1. Taxonomy (NCBI): domain Eukaryota; kingdom Viridiplantae; phylum Streptophyta; class Magnoliopsida; order Asterales; family Campanulaceae; genus Adenophora; species Adenophora triphylla. Next base: position 146,599 of record JAFEMH010001294.1, read on the forward strand.
ATACAATCTCCAGATTTCACAAAGGCTTGATAAGAAATCACAGGGGTTGGGGTGTTTTGTGCAAACGAGTAATGTTGCTCTCAGGAAATAGTACCCTAAGTTTGCTTTTGTAGTGTTTTAAGTTCTTTAGCATCTGAAAACATCAAAACAAAATCAAATAAACCTTGCGCTATGGTATTTATTAGTTTTTTCATACTTCAATCTGCATTATTCATTACAAGAGAAACACACACAAATACTTCAAGTGATTCAACTTTCAAAACCATTGACATTTTCGACAGGGATGGCTGTTATGGTTCCCAAGAGTAGCGCCTTTTTTAGCTCGTACTGCTCAAACCTTTGTTTTGCGTAGGTTATCTGATCAAACTCACAACTGTTTGAATAGTACTGCATGATAAGATCCATCAGAAAACTCGACTCCATATATACCACCTATCATGAACTTGTATAAAATAAGTTTTTGTTTTATTATTATTAATCATAAACCTCAGGAATTCATACCAAGATTATTCCCCATAAGCCACATATTAGATGGCATGCTAGTGTATACTTCTCTACATCATGGACAAGCTCGTCAACTTCTGCATCGCAGGGTTGATGTGATCCTAATTACATCAATTGAGACTTTATTCGTATAGAAAAATGGGTCGTACTTAAAGAATTCGACTTGTCTAATGAAATTCATCTGATCTACGACTAAGGAGACATACATAACTCTCATCTATAGTGCAATTTAAATCAGGAACGAGCCAACTAAACTAACCTGTAGAACTTAGATATTGGGGTATAAATTTTTGTCGCTCCTCCATATCTGTCAAAGTATTAAACAAAAGAAAAAGAAATTCTCAAATTAAATAAGTAATTAATTTCAAGTATTCTACTTTGTTATTGTTCCTTGCACCGCATGAAAAATGTTAGTAGTATTCCTATTAGTGTATTATTTAAAACAAACTGCGTACGTACCTGGGTACTTGTTGTAGTCTAAAATGTGAGGGGTATCAGTTAGATAGTTTGCAGCCATTTCACAAAAGAAATTTGCAATGTCATAAGTGATTGAACTAACCACTTGATAATCCGAACCACAAAGGTGTACTTATTTCTCTTTTCCTTTTTATTGGTTGATAAGCTATATTATTTAAATTAGCTACCTATATTTTGACTACTTTAAGCTCCTTTTGGAGGGAATCCACACTCTTCTTATTAAATACTTCTTCTGCCCAGTAATAATTTGCATTATTTGACTACTTTTTAACATACAAATTAAATAAATAATATAATATATATAGTAAATGAGGTAGGATAAACAAAAGTTAAAAATAAAAATAGAAATTTTGGAAAAATAAAACTTAAAAATGAAATAACAAAAAAAATGAGAAATGAGAAATGAGTCAGTTCACACTTCACTATCGGGAGTAGAGTTCACAATTCACTATCGGGAGGGGTTTTAATGAGCTGGTGCACCACCGAGCTAAGTAGTAAGGCTGTTCCAAATGGACAGGCAAATGGACAGGCAATGTTGTGAAATTGGTGCTCTCCGTTTGCAATCAACACAAAGAAATTAACACACCCACACGTACAAGAAAGAAACAATCACACACAAGAACACAAGAGTTGTTTACCCGGTTCATTCACCAACTCGTGAACTACGTCCGGGGGCAATTGCCAAGCCAATATGTTATTAGTCTCTCTAATATGTTGCTACAATGTATTCTAGGCCGGATTTATGTTTATATAGTAGTACAAAGAAGCCCTAAATCTAATTAAGAAGAGTTGGAATCAAACAAGGAAACAGAACAAAACCCAAAAATACGTCAGGCATTGAGGCGCCCGCCTCAAGGCAGCCATGCGCCCGCCTCAACATGGCAATCCTCGGCCACTGTCTCGGCCCTTGAGGCGCCCGCCTCGCCCCGTGCGGCGCACAGCGCAGCCCCCATTCCGTGCTCAACTGCAACTCTGTTTTTGGACTCCTCCTTGAACCTCACCAACTCCTCCGACTTAGCCCTCCTCTTCCTTGCAGATTTAGGATCCAAACCCAACAATCTCCCACCGGAGACTAAACTAACAAACATAAAAACACCCATCAACTCCCACCACGGAGTAAAGACCTTCGAACACATTTCCCCCTCATCCATATTGGCTTGACACTACCTCACCTCTCCTCAAGTACTAAGGCGAGTTGAAACCAAGCGACGTTTCAACCTCCCCGTGTTAGATCGTTCTTGCCTCCCCAAATCAGCTTCTACCTTGATTTCTCCCCGCAAGTCTAACTTCGCCTTCTCCTTCCAGACCCACCTTCCTCGCAATGCCTCCCCTTGAAACTTGGACACACCTTGTTTCTTGCATCGACTATTCTTGGTCTGAATCCGCTCTCTGTTAGGGCCCTTGGACTTCCACACCACGTTGATCAACTTTGAGTCCTCCCCAACATACCGTTTCTTGATGTCTCCCCTTTTTACACCAACAGGCCGGTTCTTAAGCCTCTTGCTCCCACCGGAACGAATGTCGACATTGTAGGTAGAATACAACATCTTCCCCTTAACCCCATGAGCCAACACCTTAGCCCCTTTTGTGACTTCCCAAGACCCACCAATGAAAGAAACACCGTATCCTTCACTATCAAGTTGTCCCACGTAAATCACCCTCCTCCTCAATCCGAACATGCATCACGTCGTGTAGTTGTAAAACAGCCCCATTAGGTGTCTTCATCATTACATCCCCACTTACCTTTGATCTTCAATGGTTGACCATCACCAAGATAGAGAACCCCAAAATCTCCGGTTTTGTAACGCCTCATTGATTCCGCATCCCCACTAGCATGACAAGAAGCTCCGTAATCCAACACCCAATCTTCACCCGATCGCTCCTCCCTAGATTAATACATCACCACCATCATCCACCACGTGCGCACCACCACTTTTTCCCGACAATCATAACCGATGTGCCCCAATTCACCACAATTGTAGCACTTGACCTTTTTCCCCTTAGGTCCACCCCCTTTTTCTCTCCACCCTAAGTGCGGCCCCATCTACGGACGATTCTCCCCTTTTCTCCTTCCTTCGCAACTCCTCTTGCAGGATGAGATCTCTAACCTCCGTATACACCAATCTTAGTTTTCGACGTACTAATCGTTGTGACAAGAACCTCCAAACTATCAGCAACGATTTTAGAAGAAAACAAGCTAGCACTTCATCGGAGAAAGTAATATCAACACTTTTCAATTGGTCCACCATACCTTTGAAATTGCCGATATGACTTGCCGCCTGCCGCCCTTCGACATCTTCGCATTCGCAAACCTCTTTATCAAATGCACCTTATTGATATTCGACGGCTTCTCATACATGTCCGACAAATTTGTAGCAACTCCACCGTTGTCTTGGCCTCCATAGCGTTCCGTGCAACGTCGTCGGTTAGTGGCACTCCTTACCGCTCCTAACGCCTTCCAGATCCAACACCTCCCAATCCCCTTGTGACATGTCTTCGGGCTTCTCCTTCAAGGGCTTATGAAGATCCTTACAATAAAGGTAGTCTTCAATCCTTGTCTTCCAAAACGTGAAATTCACACCGCCGAATTTCTCGATATGGTTCTTCATCTTGACCGCTTCACCAAAATCCCCAAGAACGCGATTCAAAATTAATCAACTAATGAAAGAATTTTGAATCCACCAAACCAAAGCTCTGATACCAGTTGTTGTGAAATTGGTGCTCTCCGTTTGCAATCAACACAAAGAAATTAACACACCCACACGTACAAGAAAGAAACAATCACACACAAGAACACAAGAGTTGTTTACCCGGTTCATTCACCAACTCGTGAACTACGTCCGGGGGCAATTGCCAAGCCAATATGTTATTAGTCTCTCTAATATGTTGCTACAATGTATTCTAGGCCGGATTTATGTTTATATAGTAGTACAAAGAAGCCCTAAATCTAATTAAGAAGAGTTGGAATCAAACAAGGAAACAGAACAAAACCCAAAAATACGTCAGGCATTGAGGCGCCCGCCTCAAGGCAGCCATGCGCCCGCCTCAACATGGCAATCCTCGGCCACTGTCTCGGCCCTTGAGGCGCCCGCCTCGCCCCCCCCATGCGGCCGCCTGGCGCAGTCCCCATTCCGTGCTCAACTGCAACTCTGTTTTTGGACTCCTCCTTGAACCTCACCAACTCCTCCGACTTAGCCCTCCTCTTCCTTGCAGATTTAGGATCCAAACCCAACAGGCAAATGGGGACCAATTCAGCTGAAAACTACTCGTAGTATGGCTGTTCCAAATGGACAGGCAAATAGGGACCAATTCAGCTGGGTCCATATTTTAAGTTCAGCACAATATGCATCACCTGTATTTATTTAAAATATAATTTTTATACTTATCCATATATATAGAAGTTCAATAATTGAAACTTACACAAGGTTTGTTTAAGTGCTTACTGATGCAATTTCCGTAAAAATTTATTTACTCTGCTTCATTTTCTTCAGCAAGTCCTCATTTTCTGATTTTCCGTATGCAGTTCGCTTAGACCACAGGTCCACAGCTTTGTAGACGGGGGCAATATTGGAGACGGAACAGCTGCCAATCTGAAATTCCATCTTGCTTGAACACGTACACCAGTCACACAAAACCCTCTTTAATTAACAAAGTGAAGTCCATATAGTACTCATTTATTAAAACCTGAATACATTTGTGAGAATAAGGTCTCATGTACAAGCTTTATGGCCATTTAATCAAAAGTCGAGACGCCAACAAATGCTATGGTATTTTTAAGTTGTTTCATGGTACAAATCATCATAAAAAAAAAGGTACACACAAACACGCAAACACTTCAAGTGGTTGAACTTGCAACGCCGTTAACTGCTGTGGTTGATAAGAGCTGTGGCTTTCTTAACCAAGATCTTGGTCAAACCTTTGTTTTGCGTAGGCTATGTAATCAAATTCAATATCGTTCACATAGTACTGCAAAAAAAAAAAAAACTAATAATAATAATAAGATCCATCAACCAAACTCGATTTAATTAATATCTATATATCATGAACTGTAATTTTCTTATAAATAAAACTCAGGAATACATACCGAGATTATTCCCCATAAGCCGCACATCAGATGGTTTGCTAAAGTGTACTTCTCTACATCATGGACAAGATTCTCGACTTCTGCCTCACTGGGTTGATACCCTATTAATTAAACATCAATAGGTGGTCACATTTGATTCTCATGAGAAAAATTCTATGATCGAAAAATAAAATAACAATAATTAAAGAAATTTAAAAAACACGTTAGAAGTTACGCCAGGTGAGCCAACAAAACTAACCTGTGCAACTAAGATAGTTTCGTACAAATCTTTGACGCTCTTGAAAATCTGCAAAGGGAAGTAACAAACAAGCTCGAACAAAATAAATTTCAAGTACTTTATTATTTTTCTTTATGAAAATACTATTTAGTAAGTAAAATAATTTATTCACAACTATTATTTGCTTACCAGGGTACAAATTGTAGTTTAAAATGTGAGGAGTATCTGTTGACAAATCTGATGCCATTTCACAGAAGTGATGTGCGAAGTCACAAGCAATTGGATTGTAACTGGAACTTTCAAAATCCTGTCAAAATCAGCAAACCAACAGGTCTTTTTTAAGCATAATAGTAACAAGTAACTCAAAGCGGACATTTACTCCATGATTAATAGCAATGAAACTGAGCGAAAACTCACGATCAATGTCATTATTCTTGTTTTTTCATCAATCATTATGTTCCCACATTGCAAGTCATTGTGACAAAATCGAATTTCTTGATAGCTCTTTGTTAACTCGGATTCCAACAGACCGATTTCCTCTTCAATAGTATCCAAGCGAAATTCCTTGGCGTGTTCAGCAGTGCAGGTGCTTTTTGCGGTGCTAATATATTTTCTGAAAATGAATATCACAAATCAGAAAAGGCATTTTTTTACTTCTTTGTCGAGCTAAGGAACTCTAATTTTGCTTGCTGAATAATATATACTCTCTGTATACCTGAGTAAATCCCAAATACCCGCTTTCTTTGTACCGGGTATATCAAGATTGTGAAATTCCCTCATTTTAGCTGCTATCAAAGCAGATGTTTCAGGATCACGAACATCACTAAATGACAGGGTCTGAAAATCAGATTCAAAGTTATTAAATTTCACAATTCCGTCAAAAAACTAACATTTTGTTAGTTTTTACACCAATTTGCAACACAATGTAACTGTTAGGAATCGGGTTGCAACTTTTTCAATGTTGGGAACCAAATTGCAAAAATGATACAAACGTAGGTAACCGAGTTGCAGTTTGCCCATTGTTTTATGGCTTGATATTACTTATAGTAAGAGTTGCTTGCTCTGCATTTGTGACAATCAATAAATCAACTCTTTTTTTTTCAAATAAAATGGATTTTTTATTTATTGATAACTTATATGTGTAGAAAGATATATCTAATACTGCTTGAACTAGACCGCCTATCAACTCTCAGTCTTTTTTAGATGCCTAAGAATTTCAATTGAATAATTATGCTAAAGCTTCACCAATTCATTAGTTAATGTAGCTACATACTAGAAAGAGAAAAAAAAATTAAGATTGCTTATGTCCCACAAAAAATAAAAAATTGGTCAATTAATCTTTTAAAATATTATACTCCCTTTCTGTCCCTAAATGAATGTCGAAAAAAAATTCAAATTTGCTCTTGGGACGAAGGGAGTATAAATCAAAAGTCAAAACGAGGAAAATGCTATGTATTAAAGTTTTATACAAGTGAGGACATACCTTTGCATGAATGAACTCCTCAATACGACCTTCTGGAAATTTGCCAAGAAGCTTAGGACCGTGGCCGAGCATAGATATGTATTCAAAGTTCTGGATTTCCTCCTCCCGGTTTATGAAATAATCACAACTTTTACCATATATCCGAACCAACACAGTTCTAACATCATTTTCGGCATTTGCAGGCCAACTTACACGATAAACCATGTTATTTGTGGAACCATTGCTCAAATGTACCATTTTCAATGATTTAATATCGATTGTATCGCCCCATTTTGAAGCCAACAATAAAAGTTGCGTCATCAATCCCTCTGGTAAACTTTTTTCTTCAACAAACTCATTTGAAGTCATCGTCGGCATGGCTATAGATTACTAAACCAATTCTCTGAGAAAACTGCAGATCTAACTGAAAGCAAAAGAACCCTTTTACGTATATATAATTCATGAAATTCACGGACGATAATAGAGAAATTTGCATAAAAAAAAGAAGATCAAAAACAACTTGTGTTTAACACTTACTTCAAATATCTGGCCGCGCTATTGGCCGAGAAAATTGCAGACCTGAAACCAATGAAAGCCTTTTATGCAGTCTTTAGGAAACTGAATACAATACAATGGTTCCAAAGTCTTAATTTATAGAACATTGCTTACTCCTAAATACACTGACAGCTCCGCGAGCGACGACCAAGAATCAGTTTTTAATTTGATAAAGTAAACTACTTAAACACAAGTCGTTTAGATGCCTTTGAATAGTCACAATCAGGTTTAGACACCTTTAAATAGTCACAATCAGGTTTAGATGCCTTCGAATAGTCACACTCAGGTTTAAATGCCTTTAAATAGTCACACTTAGCTTTAGACGCCTTCGAATAGTCACAATCAGGTTTAGACGCCTTCAAATAGTCACAATTAGGTTTAGACGCCTTGAAATAGTCACACTCAGGTTTAGACGCCTTTGAATAGTCACAATCAGGTTTAGACGCCTTCAAATAGTCACAATCAGGTTTAGACGCCTTCGAATAGTCACACTCAGGTTTAGACGCCTTCAAATAGTCACACTCAGGTTTAGACGCCTTTGAATAGTCACAATCAGGTTTAGATGCCATCAAATAGTCACAATTAGGTTTAGACGCCTTCAAATAGTCACACTCAGGTCGAGATGCCTCAAAATAGTCTCAAACTCAGGAGGAATACCTTCAAATAGTTCCCCACCGGTCGAGGCCCCTTCAAATTGCCCTCACACACGAACTACGATCAGGCTTGATTCCCACTCGGGATACGTAGGAATCCTACCAAAGGGTCCAGCGATCAGACCCAAGCGGTCACCTCACACACGAACTACAATCAGGCTTGATTCTCACTCGGGATACGTAGGAATCCTACCAAAGGGTCCAGCCATCCGACTAACAAGGTCATCTTCTCTCTCCCGACAAGCGATCCAGATCGGGACCCTTATTTTTATTGACGACCCCAATCTGGACCGCTCTCCATCAGAGCATATGGGAAATATCGAGGATTCATGCATTCGTAATCTCGAAGACCCGTAACATCCAAAAGGTCCAAACTGACCAGCCAAACCAAAGAATGACCTTTCAGGGATAAAAGGAAATCCAAGGACTTTGCAGGAAATAACAAAAAGGCAAAAAATACATCAACTTGCATACATTTCCGTACAGACACATATGTAAAGAAAAATGTGTCCGTACAGACACTTGTGTCAATACGCTAGAATCATTGCAAAATCTCCACAAAGTCCACAATATTCCCTGAAATCTAGGAAAACCAAAAAATTGTAATTGCATACATGTCCGTACGGACACTTTTGCAATTTTTTGAGTCCTATAAATAGAGGGTTCCCCCTCTCATTTCAAACACACCTCAACCTTCTCCTATCTCCCCCCAGCCTTCAGGCACAAATCTAGAACATTGCTTACTCCTAAATACACTGACAGCTCCGCGAGCGACGACCAAGAATCAGTTTTTAATTTGATAAAGTAAACTAAATACCTTTTACGTATATATAATTCATGAAATTCACCGACGATAATAGAGAAATTTGCATAAAAAAAAAGAACAAAAACGACTTGTGTTTAACACTTAGGCTCCGTTTGTTTTGGGGAAAATGTTTTCCGGAAAACATTTTCCTCATTTTCCGGTGTTTGTTTCGCACCAGAAAATGGGGTAAACTTCATTTTTATCTTATTTTCCGGAAAACATTTTCATTTTTCGGAAAACATTTTGCCGGAAATCATTTTCCGGAAAATGTTTTACGCTAAACAAACGGAGCCTTACTTCAAATATCTGGTCTCGCTATTGGCCGAGAAAGTTGCAGACCTGAAATCAATTAAAGCCTTTTATGCAGTCTTACGGAAACTGAATACAATACAATGGTTCCAAAGTCTTGATTTATAGTAGAACATTGCTTACTCCTACTTTATAATTTGAAAATTATAAAGTAGTTTACTTTATAATTTGATAAAGTAATCTACTTAATTTTATAATTGTCCATTTGTATCAAAAGAAGTTAATTCATTGAAACTGAATACATTGCTTACTCCTACTTTATAATTTGAAAATTATAAAGTAGTTTACTTTATAATTTGATAAAGTAAACTACTTAATTTTATATTTGTCCATTTGTATCAAAAGAAGTTAATTCATTGAACCTTAATTAATATGTATTCATTGATATTTTCTTTGTCATTTTACTGTTATCTAAAGGAATAACTTTCTTGATTCATTCAATTCTAGGATATATACACGTCTAATGCCTAAATTCTAGGATCTAAATTAGTCTCCTATCATGGCCCATGAATAGGATATCTACCTTCCAAACATACATATCAATACAACAATTAGAGCTGTAAAACGAGTCGAATCGGGTCGAGTATCTGCGAGTTCGAGTCGAGTTACAAACTTTTTAAATCGAGTCGAGTTTTAGCCGAGTCGGGTCATCCATGAAACTGAAGCGCCGAACTCGGCTCGTTAGTAAGACCCCGGGACTCGAGGATACCCGCTTTGACCCATTTTCCTTGGAATGACCATAAAGCTTTAAGTTGCATTTATAAAAAAGTAAAAACCTATTTTCAACTATTCTGCTCACCCATCGATTTATATTCCCAAGGAATCTTAAGGAGGGTCTTTTCTTTAATTTACTTCTCCTCCCATCACAATTTATGTGATATCCCCCATCCCACATCGAAAATATGTGGAAATTTAGTGTGATATATAAAAAGTCCATACACTACTAATAAGTATCAAATCATCCATTGGACTTTTGGAGGCCTGTGATGGGTTGTGGTTGACCCAATTGAGGAGGTGCTTAGTGGGTCAGTGCGTGGTGTCTGCGTAGCGGGTCGGGCTTCGGGCTCGAGTCGTTACAAATGGTATCAAAGCAGAACCCCGGCCTTAAAGCTTGTAAGCTAGCCCGGGGGTACGATCTGGGTATTGATTGACCTTGCCAGGGACGGCAAGGGTTTGAGTGAGGGAGAATGTGATATCCCCCATCCCACATCGGAAATATGTGAGAATTTAGTGTGATATATAGAAGGCTCATACACTACTACTAAGCATCAAATCATCCATTGGACTTTTGGAGGCCTGTGATGGGATGTGGTTGACCCAATTGAGGAGGTGCTTAGTGGGCCAGTGTGAGGGGCCTACGTAGCGGGTCGGGCTAAAGTGATATCCCCCATCCCACATCGGAAATATGTGAGAATTTAGTGTGATATATAGAAGGCTCATACACTACTACTAAGCATCAAATCATCCATTGGACTTTTGGAGGCCTGTGATGGGCTGTGGTTGACCCAATTAAGGAGGTGCTTAGTGCGCCAGTGCGTGGTGTCTGCGTTGCGGGTCGGGCTTCGGGCTCGAGTCGTTACAAATGGTATCAAAGCAAAACCTCGGCCTTAAGGCTTGTAAGCTAGCCCGGGCTGGGTATTGATTGACCTTGCCAGGGACGGCAAGGGTTTGAGTGGGGGAGAATGTGATATCCCCCATCCCACATCGGAAATATGTGAGAATTTAGTGTGATATATGGAAGGCTCATACACTACTACTAAGCATCAAATCATCCATTGGACTTTTGGAGGTCTGTGATGGGCTGTGGTTGACCCAATTGAGGAGGTGCTTAGTGGGCCAGTGTGTGGTGCCTACGTAGCGGGTCGGGCTACGGGCTCGGGTCGTTACAATTTCTCTTCTTATCCCTCAATCGAATATATCCCTCCCTCTATTTTGTTTCACCTGCTACTTCTCCTTCCACAACCAATTTCGAATTTCTTCTCCTTTTTTTTCTTCCATTGTTTGGCGCCTTCCGTGATTTTGCCATCCATAGAAAATCGGAGAAGAGTTGGTATTTTTCTGGATTTTAAGCATAAAATTTTCATGGTGGTTGAAAGGACGCCCATTATTAGAGTTGTATTCATAGAGTCAGAGTTGACGGTTTTAAGGCTGTTTCGAGCTACCCGCGAGCTGACGAGTCGAATTTGGGTTAAACTCGGCTCGACTCGATTATGAAATCGAGTTAGCGTTTGCAGCCGAACTCGACTCGATACTGAGTCATGGGCCGAGTCGGATGGCAGTTTGGCAAGTCGAACCCGAGTCGGTTATCGAGTAACTCGCCCGTTTTTACACCCCCTAACAACAATATGAGAGATATCGTAAATCTCTCTCTATTCTATCGCCCCCGCAAATGGAAGCGGGAGAAGGCCGTATCTTTGAGGCTGTCCCGAAAATCATTGAATAGTACGTGCGGAATCCCTTTAGTGAAAATATCAGCTAATTGATAACGGGACGGAACATGAAGAACATGAATTTCCCCTTTCTCAACCTTCTCACGAATAAAGAGAATATATAACTCAATATGCTTAGTTCGTTGTTGTTGTACTGAATTCCCTGATAAGTAAATAGCACTACTATTCACACAATACACCAAAGTGCCTTTTGAAAGAAGAACATGTAACTCGCAATATGTTAGTGTAAACGGGGTGTTACCATTGGCAGAAATATGTTACCCGATATGTTACCCGACTGTTTTGGTTTATAGTTGTATATTTCTTTCCATATTTATTTATATCATAATGTTTAATATTATTTGCAGGATGTATATGTTTTGTGGTCCATATTTCAGGTTATAACAAGGTTGGATTATTTGCTAGAAGCATGGAATGAAGTTGGAGAAGAGTTATGCATAAATAGGGAATTTATGTGTAACTTTGACACAAAGTCTTGCCTTGTTGTTTTGACGGAAAATGTGGTGAATACTAAGTCCAAGGTTGGTTGCTATTTATTAAAGAGTACAAGGCTGAGAATGCATGGGAGTACAAGAGAGTGAAGCTAGGACATGGGCATCAAGCATATTGTTGCTACAATTAAGGAAATGGACCAAGTCATGCTCGAACTGTAAGGAGCAAGCTTGGACACTCTCCCCACTCTTCATGCACGACCAAGACAGCCTCGAAATTTTGTTATTTTGAGTAGCCTTCAAGATATTTGAAGACTATAAATTGGCAAGGTGTGGACACTTGAAGATATGCCAATTACACACATCTTTCACACTCCTTGCACAAGAGACAAAACACATCTTTGGTTCCTTTTGTCCTTTCTCCCATACTTTGTTTTTCCACTCTCAAGTACTTAGGACTTGATTGTGTTTTGGGTAGAATAGGGTTTGTGTTTTTATCTATTCGTTTTCTACTTGTAATAGAGTTAGGAAACTTTCGACTTTGTAATCATTTATATAGTGAAGATAAAGTCTTGGCTTTTGAGCCATCCTCAAGTTATATAATTATATAACTTGAGAAAATTAACTCTTGTGTCTTTTAATTCCGCTGCAAAACTCTTTTAAAGTTGTTTTATTTCGGAGTGTGTGTGCAGCCTTGGTTGTTATCATTAGTGCTATCGTTGGTATTGCATCTTTGATAACACTTGTTATCTAGGTCATGACAATTTCACAATAAATTCTGAATCCAACACGATTCGGCTATGGCATTAGCAACACCTCTATATTCTGCCTCGGCACTTGAACGGGATAAGGAGGTTGTCTCATAGAAGACCAAGAAACCAAATTATTACCTAAAAATAAACAATAACCCGAAGTAGAACGACTGGTATTCGGGCACCTGCCCCAATCTGCATATGTATAAGCAGTAAGAGAAGTACAAGCGGACTTCGAAAGATGCAACCCGAGATTAATTGTACCACGAACATATCTCAGAATCCGCTTTAGAGCAGCCATGTGTTCATGTCTAGGATCATGCATATGCAAACATATATGTTGAACTGCAAAACTGATATCAGGTCGGGTAAATGTGAGATACTGCAAAGCCCCGGCTAAACTGCGATAAAATGTAGGATCCTCATATGGGGAACCGGCCGAGCCAGACCGGTGTCAAGGACGGTTTACAAGAGTGCATACATGCCCGATTTAAAATATCTTCTGCATATTTACTTTGACACAAAAAGAGTCCCCCGTTCTCGTGTGTCAACGCAATACCCAAGAAATAACCAACCGCCCAAGATCCTTCATCGTAAATTCAGAAGCCAAGGCAGCCATAATAGAAACCCGAAGCATGTTAGAAGATGTAACAAGAATTATGTCATCGACATACAGCAACAGATACGCCATATTGGGACCCTTAGAGTACACAAATAGAGAATGATCGGATCGACTGGGGCTAAATCCCATAGTGAAAACAAAATCTGCAAATCTTGTGTACCATGCCCGAGGAGCTTGCTTTAGGCCATACAAAGATTTTTTCAATAGGCAGACATAATCGGGATGAGCCGGATCACGGAACCCCATAAGCTATTGCATGTAGACTGTCTCATACTGACTATGGAGAAAAGCATTCTTGACGTCTAACTGATGAATAGACCAAGAATAGGCAAGAGCCAAACTAAGAATTGTACGGATTGTTGCCGGTTTGACAACCGGACTGAATGTCTCTGAACAATCTACTCCAACTTGTTGAGACTTGCCAGCACCCACAAGACATGCCTTATACCTTTCAAAACATCCGTCAGAATTCTTTTTATGAGAAAAAATCCACATGCAACAAATAATATTAACATTAGATGAATGGGGTACAAGTTCCCACGTCTTATTTTTAATTAGAGCATCATATTCATCAACAATAGCCGTTTTCCAATTTGGGTCGGACAAAACACTCTTAGAATTAGAAGGAATAGGAGAAGGGGTGGACGAAGAAAGAAGGTTGAAGTGATGCTTAGGTTTGACAATCTTACTCATGCTCCTCGTAGTCATTGTTCGAGGGCGAAGCACATGGGCTGGAGTAGAGGCTGATTCCACGGAAGAAGGGGCAGATATGCCAGCTGCTGAAGGAGAAGGAGGCCCAGCTTCATGGGTCGGCTGGGCCGGAATTATATCCGCCTGGCCAGTGGGGCTACAGGTTTTATTGTCCACATGGGCCAGTGGGGTGCCAGGGGTGTTAGTGGGCTGAGTAGGTGAAGTGGGTCGAGCAAGAGTAGGCGAGGACTGGGCTGGAGGAGTGAACCAGCTATGTAGAATTGGGTTAATAGGTTGGTCCAGAAAAGAGTATTCCCGGCTTTTCGTGGATAAATTATTTTCCGATGCAAAGGAAAATATTTTCTCATCAAACACCACATGACGGGAAATAATAACTCGATAAGTTTTAAGATCATAGCACTTATACCCCCTGTGGTTCGGAGGATACCCCAAAAAGACACACGGATTATAGCGAGTGTGAATTTTATGAATAAAAGTGGATGGAATTAACGGAAAACATAAACACCCGAACACCCGTAAGTGAGATTAGGAGGGATCACGATGATAAAGAACTTGTGTGGAAGAGGAGTGATCAAGACCTTTTATGGGAATGATATTAAGTAAATACGTAGACATGGCTAACGCATTATGCCAAAAATATGATGGCATTGATGAGTGGGCAAGAAGAGTACGAATGAGATTATTAACAGTCCTAACCTTTCGTTCCGCTCTTCCATTTTGGGAAGATATGTGGGGACAAGAAAATCGAAAACTCATGCCATTAGTGCAGAAGAAATATTTGAATTGAGTGTTGTCAAATTCCCTCCTATTATCACATTGGAAGCACTTAATAGTGTTTGAATATTAAGGTGAATGGTAAAGTCACCAAGCGTCTAAAATCCAAAAGCCACGACAGTTCAACTTCCAGGAACTTCTCGGCCGAGCAAGGCTAAGCCTCGATTGAGCATACCTGTCCAGGAACAAGCCTTTTCTGTTAGCCTCTGCTCGGGCGAGTCACTAAAGTGCTCGGCCGAGCAACCAGCCTGTACACGGGTGAGTCACCAAAGGTGCTCGGCTGAGAAGTTGCTGTTTTGGTCAGTTGATGTCCGAACAGGCGATGGCTTATAGGGTTTGTGACTTTTGTGAATAGTCACAACAGACTCAACCTACTCTATATATAGACCCTTCTTCCTTCATTTAGTCATCAAGTTGTTATCAATTTAAACACAAGTAATCCAAGTTACAATCATTGTTCACAATCCAATTCTCTCTCTCATTCAAAAGTGTTTTGTTTCGTTCAAAGAGTTCAAGTATCATTTCGTTCTTCAAGTTAGAAGACTAAGAGCAAGTCTGATTTCGGTTCGCCCGTCAAGATTAGTTATAGTGCACACTAACTCTTGGTGAAAAGCGTTGTATCTTGGGACACATTCTCCATTGATCCGTTTGCACAATTACGGAGGCGAAATATTGTCTTAAGGAGATTTGCTTCTGCATACCTCGCTTTATTCTCCTTCTTTTGATTTTCCGTATTGAAGATATCTAAAACAATATACAATAATCTTAAGACAATAATTTCAGGTATTTGTTTTAATTATATCTTCTCTACTTCAACTCCTTTCTTATTTGATTTTTTGTTCTCATAACAGAAAATGGCTAATGGAAATGAATCCGTTAGTAGTGAAACTATTGCAACAAATGCAATAGCGAGTACTTCAGGTGCTAATCAGCTTATGATGCCACCGGCCTCGCAGTACGAGAAATTGGAAAAGTTCAATGGGGCTGATTTCAAACGTTGGCAACAGAAAATGTTGTTCTATCTCACAACGCTTGGACTAGTAAAGTTCTTACGTGAAGAATGTCCCGTAGCGGCGGAAGGTGTCGTAGACAAGGCTGCACAATTGGCTATTGATGCATGGAAACATGCTCACTATCTATGCCAAAACTACATCTTGAATGGACTAGACAACACATTGTATAATGTGTACTACTCCATTCAAACTGCAAAAGGACTTTGGGACTCTCTCGACAAGAAATATAAAACTTAAGATGCTGGAACAAAGAAGTTCTTTGTTGCAAAATTTTTGGATTTAAAAATGATTGATTCTAAAACTGTAATGAATCAGGTCGAAGAGATGCAAGTTCTATTGCATAACATTGAAGTCGAAGGCATGCAATTGAGTGAGTCCTTCCAAATTGCATGTATGATTGAGAAGATGCCTCCCTCATGGAGAGATTTCAAAAACAATCTCAAGCACAAGCAAAAGGAGATGTCAATGGAAGACTTGCTTGTTCATCTTCGTATTGAAGAAGACAATCGTAGTGCAGAAAAGAGAGCCAATGCACGAAACATGGAAGCAAAGGCTAACATGGTGGAAGAATCCCGACCTATGAACAACAAAAGGAAGCATGATGACTCTTCTAAGAAGAAGACAAGTAATGACAGCAACAAACGCTTCAAGTTCAAAGGGAAGTACTGCTTCAATTGTGGAAAAATCGGTCACCGGGCAAAAGATTGTCGAAGCAAGAAGAAGAAGCCTCCCCAAGCAAATATGACAGAAATTGATACTCTCTCTGTGGGTGTCTCCGAAGTAAGTCTGTCTGTTGTTGTATGTGAAGACAACTTGGTATCAAACATCAAGGATTGGTGGGTGGACACCGGAGTTACTCGTCACATATGTGCCGACAAAAGCTTGTTCGCAAAATACAAGAAGATGGAACATGAAGATTTTTTCTATATGGGAAATTCCACAACTTCCAAAATTGAAGTCATTGGGAAGGTGATCTTAAAGTTCACATCGGGAAAAGAGCTTACTCTCAATGATGTGATGCATGTACCCGACATAAGAAAGAATTTAATTTCTGGTTCTTTGCTTAGTAAGAAGGGTTTCAAAATTGTATTTGAATCCGATAAGTTTGTACTTACTAAGGGGGCGTATATGTTGGGAAAGGATACTTGCTAGATGGCCTGTTTAAGGAAAACGTTGTTGTAGTGGACAAGAAGTCCACCTATTTGTACCCTCAAGTTATGAATAAAATTGACAATTCTATTTACTTGTGCGATTCTTCTAATTTATGATATGGTCGTTTAGGACATGTGAATCGTGCTTCTTTGAGAAAACTTGTAGGATTGGGACTTATTCCAAAACTTGATTCAATGAAAGATCACAAATGCGAAATTTGTGTTGAAGCAAAGTTTTCAAAGAAACCTTTTAAGCCAATTTAAACAACTAGCCAACTGTTGGGATTAATCCATAGCAATTTATGTGATTTAAAGTTTGTCCCAACTCGAGGCGGTAAGAAATACTTTGTTACTTTCATTGACGATTGAAGTAGATATTGTTATGTCTATTTGTTAAGTAGTAAAGATGAAGCAATGGATGCTTTCATCACTTACAAAACTGAAGTTGAAAATCAATTTGAAAAGTCAATCAAAGTATTAAGGTCCGATAGGGGTGGTGAATATGAATCAACAGAATCTAGTGACCTATGTTCCAAATTCGGAATCATTCATCAAACAACAGCACCCTATACTTACAAAAAAATGGTATTGTTGAGAGGAAAAATAGAACTTTAAAAGACATGGTTAACTGTATGCTTGTAAGTTCAGGTTTACCACAAAACTTGTGGGGGAAGCGGTGTTATCTGCTAACTTTGTGTTGAATAGGATTCCACACAAGAAAACTGGTTCCATACCATATGAATTGTGGAAAGGAAGAAATCCTTCCTATAAATTCCTCAAAGTGTGGGGGTGCCTCGCAAAGGTTGTCGTTCCACCTCCTAAACGGTCAAAGTTAGGACCTAAGACCGTTGACTGTGTATTTATTGGATATGCAATGAATGGCAGTGCGTACAAATTCTTAGTACATTAATCTGAAATAAATGACATTTATGTCAATACAATAATTGAATCTCATGACGCTGAATTTTTAGAGGACGTGTTCCCTATGAAAAAAGGATATTTGTGAAAATACTCCTAAGAGACCACGTGAAAGCACTTCTGAAAATAATGAGGATGCTGAACCAAGAAGAAGCAAAAGAGCTAAAAATTCTAAACCTTATGGTCCATATTTTATCTCTAATTTTATGATTGAAGATGAGCCTCAATCATATAATGAAGCCATGAACAGCTCTGAATTCACATTCTGGAAAGAAGTTATAAATAGTGAGGTTGAATCCATTTTATGTAACAACACTTGGCAAGTGATTGATCTTCCAAAATGTTCTAAACCGATAGGATGCAAATGGATTTTCAAAAAGAAATTAAGACCGGATGGTTCCGTCGATAAATATAAGGCTCGTCTTGTTGCCAAAGGATATCGTCAAAAGAAAGGATTTGATTTCTTTGACACATATTCTCCTGTTACCAGAATTACTTCATTTCGAATCTTAATAGCCATTGCATCATTGTATAATATGAAAATACATCAAATGGATGTAAAAACGACATTTTTAAATGGTGATTTGAATAAAGAAATTTACATGGAACAGCCCGAAGGTTTCAAAGCAAAAGGACAAGAGCACAATGTATGTAAACTTTTTAAGTCTTTGTATGGTTTGAAGCAAGCTCCTAAACAATGGCATGAGAAATTTGACAATGTCATGACTAGGAATGGATTTATCACAAATGAATGTGATAATTGTGTATATTCAAAGAAATTTGGTAACACATATTTATTTATTTGTATATATGTAGATGACATGCTCATATTTGGTCATGACATTGAAGTTATAAATAAAACAAAGAAAATGTTTACCAATAACTTTGATATGAAAGATATGGGTGAAGCAGATGTAATCTTGGGAATGAAAGACTCTAGAACCTCCAATGGAATTAATTTATCTCCAACACATTATGTTGATAAAATGATTGAGCGATTTAATTTTTCATGGAATTAAAGAGACTAATAATCCATTTCTTCCCCATATAGTTCTTCACAAGAATAATGGGAATGCAAAACAAACCATTAGAGTATTCTCAAATCATTGGAAGCCTAATGTACTTGATGCACTGTATAATGCCGGATATAGCTTATGATGTAAGTAAGCTAAGTCGTTTTACTAGTAATCCTAATAATGAGCATTGGAATGCATTATTAAGAATTTTAGGATATATAAAACGAACTAGAGAGTATTCATTGCACTATAGCAATTATCCCCAGTAATTGAAGGATATAGTGATGCAAATTGGATATCTGATACAGATGAATCCAAGTCTACTAGTGGCTATGTATTTACTCTCGGTGGAGGTGTCATATCATGGAAATATTCTAAGCAAACATGTATAGCTCGATCAACGATGGAAACTGAGTTTATTGCTTTAGATAAAGCTGGTGAAGAAGCCGAATGGCTTAGACACTTTTTAGAAGATATTCCTCTCTGGCCAAAACCAGTGCCTGCTATATGTATACATTGTGATAATCAAGCAGCTATAGCAAGGGCGGAGAATTTTATATACAACGGCAAATCTCGACACATACGTCGTAGACATAACACCGTTAGACAGTTACTCTCAAACGGAACAATTTCTATTGATTTCGTACGATCAAAGGATAACCTAGCGGATCCATTTACTAAAGGTTTATCTAAGGAGAGAATAAACTGTGCATCGCAGGAAATGGGGCTAAAGTCTAAACAAATCTAAATCAACTTGATGGAAACCTAACCTGGCAACTGGAGATCCCACGGACTAGGTTCAATAGGAAAAACTAGTCACGATTGATTTGAGAGAAGCACTTGGAAGTTTATCTTCATCCCATTTCTATAATGCAAAAGTGCTGCCTACAAATTGGTAGAGGTTAAATTATTGCTTTTAATGATGACTATATCTTGTAAACTAGTACAAGTGGGGTAATGTAGGACACTCTTTATAGCACATCACCTATGTAAGTGTGAATATGGCCGATTCGTTGAGAATTTTTCTTAGGCAAATTCTCTAAAGCATTCGCAGAACCAAGAAAGTTCAGGGCCAAAATAATGAACACATAGAGAACCAAAATCTGATATGAAAATTAAATGTGTTTGGTCTATTGTTTAATCTTACAATAACGTCTGACAGTTCAATACGTTACGTACACTGATCAACCAAATAAGCTCGATAGATTCTTACTAAAGAAGGTTCAAAGCGAAAGCCACCTATCTTGATGCATTTATTTTTTTCAGCTATGCTTTTCTTCTTCTTTCTTTTCAGTTTCGACTTCTTCCATTCATGTGGGGGAATATTAGGGTAAATATTAGGGTGAATGGTAAAGTCACCAAGAGTCTAAAATCCAAAAGCCACGGCATTTCAACTTCCAGGAACTGCTCGGCCGAGCAAGGCTAAGCCTCGGTCGAGCATACCTGTCCAGGAACAAGCCTTTTCTGTTAGCCTCTGCTCAGGCGAGCCACTAAAGTGCTCGGCCGAGCAACCAGCCTGTGCACGAGCGAGTCACCAAAGGTGCTCGATCGAGTAGTTGCTGTTTTGGTCAGTTGATGTCCGAACAGGTGCTGGCTTGGAGGGTTTGTGACTTTTGTGAATAGTCACAACTGAATCAGCCTACTCTATATATAGACCCTTCTTCCTTTGTTCAGTCATCAAGTTGTTATCAAGTTAAACACAAGTAATCCAAGTTACAATCATTGTTCACAATCTAATTCTCTCTCTCATTCAAAAGTGTTTTATTTCGTTCAAAGAGTTCAAGTATCATTTCGTTCTTCAAGTTAGAAGGCTAAGAGCAAGTCTGATTTCGATTCGCCCGTCAAGGTTAGTTAAAGTGCACACTAACTCTTGGTAAAAAGCGTTGTATCTTGGGAGACATTCGCCATTGATCCGTTTGCATAATTACGGAGGCGAAATATTGTCTTAAGGAGATTTGCTTCGGCATACCTCACTTTA
This sequence comes from Adenophora triphylla var. japonica, assembly GCA_022495995.1. Lineage (NCBI taxonomy): Eukaryota > Viridiplantae > Streptophyta > Magnoliopsida > Asterales > Campanulaceae > Adenophora > Adenophora triphylla. Next base: position 167,481 of record JAFEMH010001294.1, read on the forward strand.
TTCTCCTTCTTTTGATTTTCCGTATTGAAGATATCTAAAACAATAAACAACAAATAGTCCTCTCAAATTGGATGGTGATATATTTACTAAAAGTTAAAGGAAAATATCTGGGACTTGGGATTTATTACCAATGGGAAAAGTTCACAAAAAATTAGAAAAATCATCTAAACATAAAAGGTAATATTTATGCCCCGAGGTACTCAAGATTGGAGAAGTCCACAAGTCACTATGCACTATATCAAAGGGCAAGAGTGTGGAAGAAGAAGGATAAAATGGCAATTTGACATGTTTACCAAGAACACACGAAACACAAATACCATTTAAATGAGAATCCTTACATGGAATAGAACTTTTATTGCAAAGGGAGCGAAAAATAGGTGCTCCCGGATGACCCAGTCTATTATGCCATAAACGAGAACAAAAAACAGAAAAAAGTTGATGTAAGAGTGGTGGAGGAGCCAGATTTGTTGGTGACTGGATAGAGATCCCCGGTGCTATCACATCTCATTAAATGACCCTCGTTTGAATATCCTTTACAGAAAACCCATAAGGATCAAATTCAATACTCACATTATTATTTGTAGTAAATCGACGAACAGAGATCAAAATTAATCAATTTTGGTGCATGAAGGACATTAGATAGCTTGAGAGGAGGAAAGGGGGGAAAGAGTTTGTTGTCCGTAACCACAAATAGGAATAGTATTACCATCACCAACAGTAATAGATTTATTATGATGACTCAAATTAAAATAAGACGAGAGACTACCTAATAACCCTTCATATGTGAGGTGGCACCGGTATCCATGTAAAGGTTATCATCGAGAACGTTCAAGGATATGGTATACATTGCGGACTCAATATATATCGGCACATAAGAAGACGAAGAAGTTCTTGGTTCATGAACATTATACGCCTGGGCTGGTCTTTGGCCCAAAACTCCATTTTAGCCTTGAGAAGGTTGACCGGCCCAACCATTAGTTGGGTATGGGCATGGGGGAATAGCCCATTGAGGTGGCTGGGACCAACCCTGTTGATAATTCCACCAAGGTGGAGTATTTTGATGTTGCTGCCATTGACGGCCTTGTGCCGGATTTCCACGACCACGGCCCCTGCCGGACTGAGATCTTACACCGCCGCCTTCCTACTGCCGTTCACCATTATTCTGATTCTGTTGGCCACTGCCCTGACTTTGTCCGCTAGATCGGCGACCACCACGTCCAGCATTCTGACCACAACCAGTCCTGTTCCCACGATTCGGACTGCCGCCGCTGCCCGGCGGTTCCTTACCATCCTCAACCCCATCACTGCTGGCAGCAAGAAGAGCCGAATTTGCTTCATTCGTTGCCATGTTTTCTTGATTTTCCTATCGAGATTCTTCCATAACTAACTTCGAGTGAACCTCATAGAAAGAGGGGAAAGGATCACTTTGTTGAATAATTGCCGCCACACTGTCATAACATTCATTCAACCCGACTATAGTTTGTAAAACCATCCTGTTATTCGAAACAGGTGCATCAACATTGGCCAATTGATCCGCAAGATTTTTCAATTCCTTGCAATAGGCCGACACCCCAGGATAATCGTCCAAAAAAACCTGAGAAAATTGGTTCCCAAGTTAGACGGCACGGGAAATGCTTGTTGCCTCGGAAAATACCCTAGAGACGTTCCCATGTTTTCTTTGCCGTCGATCCCAGCTCAAGAGTCGTCTGTGGTCCCATATCATAATTAAATCTCATATAGTTATATCATTGATATCCTTTGACCTGAGATTATCATCGTCTTCCACTCGATGAATATTGTGTTTGATATAGTTTAACGTTATCTTTAACCGGATAACAATAAGGGCTATTATTGGCATGATAGGATTCTTGTTGGGAAGAATGATAAGTCAAGATGGAAATTTGTCCCTCGTAAAGAGAGATGTTTGCTAGGCCACTCGTAAGTAAGATTGATGATGTACATGGACATGTTCGAATGAATTAATGTTATTAATAACATTCGATTGATCAATTTATTTGGTAACGAGAAAGCATTAAACGATATTAGTTGACATGGACCATGACTCATGTTCAATATAACATCTTGTGACAATGGGATTGTGATATGTTCTATGTAGGAAATTAAACTTGATATTATATTATTTGGGTAGGCATGATGGCTTGCTAGATTCCGCTCATGTCTTATGAGGATCGATGTGATCGAACTCATTACCAACATAATATAGTCCTATGGGGTCACACACATCGAACAAATTGTCAAAACTGGAAAATATGGAGTTTTTGTACTGAGGGGACGACTCGTCCCTTGGCCAGAACCAACTATTCCCTTGGCCGGAGACGAGTGTTTCAGAGGTTGTGTCCTGAGGGACGACTCGTCCCATATGGGATGACTCGTACCCAAAGGACGACTCGTGCCCAAGATTTGTACCAATTATTCCCCTTAAGGGGGATGAGTGTATCTGAGGCAGTGTGAAAGGGGACGACTCGTGACCCATAGGATGACTCGTGCCCCTTGGGACGAGTCATCCCGTCGGCGCTGGCAGATACGTAACTGCTTCGAAATTAGGGTTTTCCAAATAGGAAAAGGTATTTATAGAGTATAAATAATGCCTCCCTTTTGCCCTAGCAGTAACACACGAAATTTGGGTTTAGAAAAACACAAATTGAGAGTTTTCAATTGAGAATTGAGAATCAAAACACAACCAATTCCATATTTTTCATAGATTGAAAGGGGTTTCAATCAAGGGATCTAGCAATCCACCTAGGAGAGTTCTAGGGTTCGTTCAACGTGTGGATACACATAAAGGATCTTCGCAATTCAAGATCTTAAGTTCGTGATTCAAGCTTTGTTCATCAAGGATTCACAAGTTTATCAAATTCGGAATTGGAACAAGTTTGTCAAAGACAATGGGCATCAAGGTTGGTTATTCTATTTCATCCTATTTAATTAATCATCTAGAACGGATCCATGGCTTCGGGTTTTCGTGTTAATTTGCTTTCTTCCGCTACGCATGGACCCACGAAACCTAACAGTGGTATCAGAGCCCTGTTCATGATGTTTATTTTAGATAATCATGATAATTATATAATGAGATTATGTGAATTACCATGATGAATATGATTTAGAATATGAATTTGTATAGGTTTTGCTTATGGAAGTAATAGTATATTTTGATATGCCATGATTATGAAGATGAATTGAATGATTAATATGATTAATCTATATTATGGGATATCAATTTAATTAATATGATTATTGTTGATTGATAAATTTCTAGATCTTGAACAAATAGTTTGTTGTAGGGATTGTGTTCATATTAAATGAGATTTTGCATGAATTATTAAACCCTAATTGATTATAAATTTTGATGTAAAGATCAAATATGATTTGTGATGCATCATCCCATGTTCATAATTATGCTCATATAGTTTTCATGATCAACCTTACCATGTTAATTGATATACATGAAAAATTGAACCTTCATTGAAATTTAAGTTTGTTTATGCCACCCATGTTTAAACACTTTTGAATGCACGGATAGTTTTATGTAGGCCACGCCATAGCGAGGTACATTAATTCTATCTTTGTATGATCAAGATGAGGAAACGGTGATTCCTATACGTTTAAAATGGTTGAACTTAATTAGGCTATCAAAACAGTTTTGGGCCTAAGGCATAAGATGAGATTGAAACATGTGACATATGATGTCTATAATCTCATAAAGGATCTAAGACTCATATGGTGATATGATTGATAAATGTTATCTACCTTTTTAGTTTAATTTTGAGCAGTCGTGCCATAGCCGACTTGAAATTAAATTAAAGTTGGGTCTTAGCCTATTAAATTATATTATGCATATTTGTATAAGAAGGTTATATAATTTAGTGGGAGTATTTATGAAATACGTTATTTTATCTCTTAAATGCAATCGGTAATTATATGTGTTCATATGTGTTGCATATCTTTGTAGATCAATGGCATCAAACACTAATCAAACTCTATCACTACGATCAGTCCTTGAGAAGGAAAAGTTGGATGAGAATGGCAACAACTATGTGGATTGGATTCGCAGTTTGAGAATTGTTCACAAACAAGAAAGGAAGTTGTACATTCTCGATGGACCCGTTCCACCCGAGCCTGTGCAAATGCACCTCGAGCTGAAATTGACAAACATAAGAAACATATGGATGATTCTATTGATGTTGGTTGCTTGATGCTCGCTACCATGTGCAAGGCCCTTCAGAAGGACCTTGAACACATGGATGCTTATGGTTTAGGAAATCATTTGAAGGAAATGTTCCAAGTGCAAGCACGTCATGAAAGGTTTGACACCATGAAGGCTCTTCATTCATGCAAGATGATTGAAGGACAAGCTGTTGGGCCACATATGTTGAAAATGAAGGGTCACCTCGAACATCTTAAGAGGCTTGGATATCCTATCCAGTTGGAACTGGCTACGGATATGATATTGAATTCACTCCCTGAAGGTTATAATCAGTTTGTTATGAATTATAACATGAATGGGATGAATAAAACTCTGTCTGAACTGCATGGGATGCTTAAGAATGCAGAGAACAATATCGCCAAGAAAACCAATCAAGTGTTGATGGTGAATAAAGGAAAGGGGTTCAAGAAAACCAAGGTTAAAGCAAAAGTTGCTAAACCGGAGTCAAAGGTTGCCGTTGTTGAGAAGCCTCAACCCAAATCCCAAAAGGATGCAGTCTGCTACCATTGCAAGGAAACTGGGCATTGGAAGCGTAAATGCAAGGCATATCAGGAAGGACTGAAGAAGAAGGGCAATGAGATTGCCACGACTTCAGGTATCTATATGATAGATATTTTACTTTCTACTTCTAGTTCTTGGGTATTGGATATCGGATGTCGATCTCACATTTGTTTAAATATGCAGGGACTAATACTTGCTTTGAACAATTGCTATTATGTTCCAGATTTGACTAGAAACATTATTTCAATTTCTTGTTTGGATAATGAAGGATATGGTTTTCTTATTAAGAATAAGAAATTTTCTATTTACTTAAATGATATGCTTTATTTTATTGCAAATTCATTTAATGGCCTTTATGTCCTTGATGTTGAAAATAATGTTGAAAATGTCTATCATGTAAATAAGAAATCTAAACCAAATAATGTGAACAACACATATATATGGCATTGCCGTCTTGGTCATATAAATGATAAATGCATTTCTAAACTCCACAAAGATGGATATTTAGACTCACATGATTATGAATCATATGATGTTTGCGAGTCTTGTTTATTGGGCAAGATGACTAAGGCACCTTTTACTAAGAGTAGTGAAAGGGCTAGTGATTTGTTGGCTCTTGTACATACTGATGTATGTGGACCAATGAATAGCATTGCTAGAGGAGGATTTCGGTACTTCATAACGTTCACTGATGACTTATCTAGATATGGCTATGTCTATCTAATGAAGTACAAAAGTGAAGCATTTGAGATATTTAGAATATTTCAAAATGAAGTACAAAATCATTTTGGCAAAACTATTAAAGTACTTCGATCCGATCGAGGTGGTGAATATTTAAGCCAAGAATTTGACGATCATCTTAAAAGTTGTGGAATCGTTTCAGAACTTACTCCACCCGGAACACCACAATGGAATGGTGTGTCCGAGAGGAGAAATCGAACTCTATTGGATATGGTTCGATCGATGATGAGTCAAGTTAACCTTCCGATTTTTTTTGGGGATATACACTAGAAACTGCTGCTTTCACACTTAACAGGGTCCCTACTAAATCGGCTCCTAAGACCCCACATGAGATGTGGCATGGAAGAAAACCTAGTTTGTCTTTCATGAAGATTTGGGGATGTGAAGCTTATGTCAAATGTCATAATTAAATCTCATATAGTTATATCATTGATATCCTTAGACCTGAGATTATCATCGTCTTTGTTGGGCCCTACATTTTCAGTCAACATGTTTTGCAACTTACGCCTAAACAACTTGGTACCAACAACTTGGGTTGTTCTGTTTACAACTTGGTTTTTACAGGTTGGGACGCATAACGCTTTTCCTATTTTATAGGGAACGTGCCAAAGACCAGTTCAACCACGATTCTTCAGCAAGCCAACGATTATCTCTTTCCCAACGGATGAGTGCGGATAAATCTCCAAGGATAAACCTCAATTCCGAGTTTGTAGGCCCTCATTGTTATTTAGTTTTATTCTTGAGGTATAAAAGGGAACATACACTGTAAATTCACACACGCACTATACTAGCCTAAGCTCCCTTTTCATACGCTCTTAGCATTGTAATCTCAAGAAAATTCATAGTAAACTTTCGGTCAAGGCAGGAGCCACATCCTCCCGGGGTTTTATGCCGGCGAACAAGTTGTTCAAGGGCTTTCCCTAGTCAACAAATGTCTTGTGTCCATTTCTATTCAACTTGATAGTCATTGTACCTAGATTCATATCACTTTAGTCACTTTTCCCATCATACAAATCTAATTGTTGAAATTTGACCAAAACAATTTGGCGCCGTCCGTGGGAAACTTTGATTATCTAAGTAGAAATGGTTAATCCATCTTCCAGCAGTCAGAGTCGGCCGCTTCCTGTTTCCAATGCCCAAGGCAACCCTCCTCCAAGTGCGAAAACTGTCAACTTGGAGATAATGTCCAACATGGCGGACATGATGAGGAAAATAGGCGATCGGTTGGATGATCGGGAGCGTACGAATACAATGATCTTCAATGCCATTGATAGTCTGCGTAAAGGGAAGCAAGCGGAGACTCAAGTATCCACTCCATTTTCACCTTTACTTCCTAGATCTTTGTTTGGTGCGGTACGGGACCGAGCCATGTTGGAGATATCCCGATGTCCAACACCTTGCCGGCGGAAAGCACGATTGTGACATCCGTTCCAATTGAGCAACCAAGATTCGGCCTATCGGCTAGCCAATCCGCGCTATCATCTTGCTACACTTATGCTACACCCTCGGTGGGGCAAACGGAAGTTTCTTTAATGCTTTCGATACTTTTGCACCTCAAGTTAATAATGCTCCTCTTTTCGCAGAAAACCAACTTGTTAAGGAAATGCAAACCATTAAGGAGTTACTCGAAGCGTGCTGGAGTCAACTTGCCATATCACCAAGTCTCTCCAACTTGCTACAACGAGTCTCGTTTTGTGCCGGCGATAGCCGGTGTGGAGATCCCGAAGAAGTTCTCGGTCCCTCATATGAAGAAGTATGACGGAAGTACCGATCCAGCGAGCACGTGTTCTTTGTATCGAGAGTCGATGGATATCATAAGTATCCCTCCTATGTTTAAAGAAGCATGTTTTGCGGGGCTTTGGCTCAACCTTGTCGGGACCGGCCTTAAAATGGCTAACGGGGCTTCCTCTCAACTCTATTTCATCTTATGCTCAACTTGTCAATATGTTCATTAATCGGTTTTCATGCAACGGGGCATTTGACAAGTTGACTAGTGATCTTTATAGAATTGTACAACGGCTAATGAAAGTCTCAAAGAGTATTTGCACGGGTTCAATAAGGAGGCGGTGACCATACCCAACTTGGACGTGTCCACGGCAACGGAGGCATTCCGCATAGGCTTGAAGAAGAGCTCATTGTTTCTACAACGAGTTGGTGATGACCCTGCGAAACAACTTGAAGAAATCGAGAACCGGGGCCTTGCCTTACATCCGATTGGAGGAAGATAGCTTGGCAATGGGAAATCAGCCAGGAGGACTCCTACTCCTCTATTTGAACCCTCGACGGACGATCGGACTCCCATCACCCTAAGTCCAACAGGGGCAAACCCCTGTTAAAAGCGAACCTTCTAGAATTCATGTTGTAGATGATGATCGGGAAGGTGATGATAATGATTATCCACAAATCTCTGAATACGCTTTTACGTGGACATTGCGGGAATCTTATGCGCCATGGGAAATCTTGGAGATAAAGCGAGATGGCCTAAGAAGAATGACCGATCAACAACTTGGAAGGACAAGTCCAAGTGGTGCGCATTTCATGAAGATTTCGGGCATACCACCGAGAAGCTGTTTCGCTTTGAGGAAGGAGATTGCTCATTTGTTGTCCAAGGGTCTTCTCAAGGATTTGTTGGGCAAGAAGAGGGTCGGGAGTGAGTCCAAAGAACCTGGTTCGGAGGAGCAATCTAGGCCCGAGAAAGTTGCACCCCCTCAGGCCACACAAGGTAGTGAATGTTATTTCGGGTGGGTCTCATATTTGCGGCACAACTTACTCTGCCGCCAAGCGTCATGCCAAGAGCTCTAAGGAAGATCAATCAAAATTGCCTATAAGGCGTCGCGACTTCACAGACGGTCATGTCATTTCTTTTGAAGATGAAGATAAAGACAACACGTTGGACCCTCATCATGATGGTCTAGTTGTTCGGGTGCGGTGCTAATTGTGTGGTCAAGCGGATCTGATCGATGGTGGCGATTCGGTCAACATCATCTTTACTCATGCTCTTGAAGATATGGGTATTCCTTTGTACGAAGTTGTGAAGAACTCATCCGTCTTGGTAGGGTTCGGTGGTGAGGTGAAACAGGACGGTCGGTGAGATCAAGTTGCCCATCTACCTAGAAGGTATGAATTCCATGGAGAGGTTTTGTGTGATCGAATGCTCTTCTTCATACAATGTCATATTGGGAAGGCCTTGGATCCACAACATGAAGGCCGTGCCATCGACTTACCATCAATGCGTCAAGTTTCCAACACCTTGGGGTGTTGCCAAGTTGAAGGGAAACCGGCAAGTCTCTAAGGAATGTTACAAGATCAACATGAAAGCAAGCTCGACCCCTCGGCAAGCATAGCAATTAAAGAAAAAGGCCCGGGATGTTCTTGAAGCGGTGGAGCACGATACAAAAAGCGTTCTGTTGATGCATCAAATCCACGAGGCCCAAGTGCAAGTTGGGATAGACCTACCGTCCGAAATCGAAGAGGAGTTGATGGAGTTCTGAAAAGCCGGAGATCTTTGTTTCGCTTGGAAACATGAGGACATGACGGGGATAAGCAAGGATATTATTACTCACAAGTTGAACATCGATCCGACCATCCGTCACTGTCCGTCAAAAGAAGGAAGTTTGCCCAAGAGCGGAATCGGATCATTAAGGATGAAGTTGAAGAGGCTGCTGAAGTCCAAGATGATCGAGAGAAGTTCGGTATCCAAAGTGGTTGGCTAACGTTGTAGTGGTGGAGAAGAAGAATGGCAAGTGGCGAGTATGCGTGGACTTCACCGACTTGAACAAGGCCTGTCCAAAGGATCCATTCCCTCTCCCTCATATTGATTCTCTTGTTGATGAGACAGTGGCCACGACATCTTGACGTTCATGGATGCATCTTAGGGTATCAACAAATTCAAATGGAACCTTCGGACCAAGAAGATACGGCATTCATGACTCAGGAAGGTATATATTGTTATATTTCTATGCCGTTTGGTCTTAAAAATGCGGGGGCAACCTACGAAGGTTGGTAAACAAGATGTTCAAAGATCAACTTGGCAAGACGATGGAGGTCTACATAGACGACATGGTGGTCAAATCCAAACACATTGAGGATCATGTTGAGCACCTTCTTGAGGCATTCAACATCTTGAAAGCCTTCAACATGAAGCTCAATCCGGCGAAGTGCAACTTCGGAGTTAGAACGAGCAAATTCTTGGGATATATGGTAACCAAGAGGGGAATCGAAGCAAGTCCCGAACAAATCAAAGCCATTCTCAACTTGGAATCCCCTAAAAATATCAAGGACGTACAAAGGTTAACGGGTAGAGTAGTTTGCTTTGAATAGATTTATATCCAAATCATCGATAAGTGCGGGTTATTCTATGAAGTCTTGAGAAAAAACAAACTCTTTCAATGGACCGACCAACATGAGGCGGCTTTCAAACAACTTAAAGAATATTTGATGACGTCACCCCTACTCGCTAAACCCGAACATGGTGAGCCTCTTTATTTATATTTAGCCGTGTGCAGCTGGCATTAGTGCGGTATTAGTGAAGGAAATCCAAGGTGAGCAACATCCTGTTTACTATGTGAGTAAGTCTTTATTAGATGCAGAAACAAGGTACTCTCATCTTGAAAAATTAATATTAGCCTTAACTCTGCTTTGCTACCAAATTACGTCATTATTTTGAAACACACTCCATAAGCGTCAGAACTAATTATCCTATGAGGAATGTGTTAAGGACTCAGGAGATGTCGGGCGGAGTTGGCCAAGTGGTCGATCAAGTTGAGCACGTATGACATATCATACGAGCCAAGAACGACCATCAAATCACGAGGCCCTAGCCGATTTTGTAGGCGACTTCGGTCCAAGTTTGCGGCTGAGGTAGAGCTGGAAGTGCAACAACTTGAAGGTAAAACTATTCCTAGATTTTGGACATTATTCTGAGATGGAGCCTCAAATTCCAAGGGAGCTGGTTTGGGAATAGTCCTAAAATCCCCTCAAGGTGATATCATACCTCAAGTGTATCTTGTGAATTTAATGCAACAAATAATGAAGTGAGTATGAAGCCCTAATCATGGGTTTAACTACGGCTTTGAGTTTGAATATTACACATTTAAATGTATTTGTTGATTCTCAATTACTAGCTAACCGGTTTAATGGCGGTTATATGGCGAAGCATTCCAAGATGACTCTGTACCTCCAACATGTTAAAGCTTTAGCTTCGAGATTTCTATCATTCTCTTTGGAACGAGGTCCCCGAGAGAAGAAAATACGAGAGCGAGACGCCTTGGCCAACTTGGGTTCAACTTGCAAATCAATGTTGCATACTAATATCCCCATTATTTATGTTAAGTACCGGTGATAGACCAAGTTGAAGAAACTCAAGTGGTTACTCCACCTATTGGGACACAAGATGCTAAGCCTTCTTGGACCCAACCCGTCATTGAGTTCCTTCAACTTGGAACTATTCCCCTGATGTTAAGAATGTTAGGTCATTTAAGATTCGAACTTCAACTTTCGTTGTAATAGATAATATCTTTGTTCAAGAAGTCTTTTGCGGGGCACTACTTGAGATGTGTCGATAATGAGCAAGTTGAAGCTGGTACTTAAGGAAATCCATGAAGGAATATGTGGGAACCATTACGGAGGAAAGGCACTTGCATCAAAGGCCCTCGGAACGGGATATTGCGGCCAACCATGCGTCGAGATGCCATGAACTATGTGCGAAATGTGGCCTTTGCCAAAGACATAGCAACATCTTGCATCAACCTGCCGAACCTCTACATCCTATAGTCTCATCTTGGCCTTTCATGCGGTGGGGCATGGATATTGTAGGCAAGTTGCCCAAAGCTCCAGGAGGCAAAGTATTCATGTTGGCTCTAACCGATTATTTCTCGAAATGGATCGAGGCGAAGCTTATGTGCAAGTAAGGGATAAAGAGGTAATTTCATTTTTAAAGAAAAATATCATTAGCGAGGTTTGGTGTACCATCAAAGATTGTATGTGACAACGGGTCACGGTTCATAAGTAAAAAGACCGGGGATTTTTGTGCTCATTTGGGGCATCAAGTTAATCATGTCCACACTGTCCACCCTCGAAGCCAACGGCCAAGTGAATCAAGCAACAAGTTGATCATCAACAACTTGAAGAAGCGTCTAGACCGGAAGAAGGGAAATGGGTTGAAGAATTACCACTTGTGCTATGGGCGAGATAGAACTACTTCTAAAGGAGCCACGGGTAGGACTCCTATTCTTTAGTATTCGGAGGCGAAGGCTGTGATTCCGGTTGAAGCAACGATCCCCACGGCAAGGTATGGCTTATTGACTCAAGATGAAAATAACCTTTTGCTAACTCAAGATTTAGATACAATTGATGAGATCGGGGATTTAGCCAAGATAAGGATGGCGGCTTATCGGGCGAATTTCTAGGTCTTACAACAAGAATGTCGAGTTAGAAGGTTCCGGGTTGGTGATTTAGTTTTGAGAAAAGTATTTCAAAATACAAGAGAATTGAATGCGGGTAAGTGGCTCCCAAGTGGGAAGGCCCATATCTCATCGATCTTTGAAGGCGCAAAGGTGCATGCGGTTGTCAACCCAGTGGAGACGAGAATCCCTAGAAGTTGGAACGCTATCCACTTGAAACTTTATTTCACGTAAGTCCGAGTTATTTATAACTAGACTCTTCGGTACGGTTTAAATTTATGTCAAGTTCAATTACGCATTTCAATTTTTCTACTCTTATTAAAACATTGCGACTTGAGCGTCGGAGGGCGTTAGCTATGCTAACGCCCGGCCCTAACATAAATTTGTTTTGCGAGGTGTAACTTGAGCAAACGGAGTAGGCTCAACATGTTGACACGCCGATACGGGCGATACTTGTTGAGACCTAAGGCTGGAACAGGACAAACATGTTGACACGCCGGTACGGGCGATACATGTTTGAGCTGAGGAGGACAAAGGTCAAGCATGTTGACACGCCGGTGCGGTTGATACATGTTTGAACTGAAGAAGAAAATTTCAACATGTTGACACGCCGATGCGGGCGATACATGTTGGAATTCTAGGCTGGCGAGGTATAGAGCTTGTTGACACGCCGGGACGGGCGATACTTGCTCTATCCCTTCAAACGATTTACCTACGATCAAAGGTACTATTGGTTAAAAGATTTACATCTTTTCTTACGAATTAAGGTTTTGACACCTTCGCACAGGCGCACGTTTTCACACTTCTTTAAGTTGTGAACTATTGGTTGTAACATTTTCATGTTACCTACGGTTTATAACATTTACATGTTATCCAAAGAACAAACAAGCGTCCCTCAGGGACATAACTTACTTTGCTAAAAACCGTTAAATGTTTTTCAAAAGATTTTTTTCAGTTAAAGGACAAGTTGGATAAGCCAACAAGTCCCTAAAAACCTAAAAAAGCTTGAGTACTAGACCAACCTAGTACCCCCAAATAAATTGTCTCGGTTCTTATGAACCATTACAAACCAAAAAACATTGTTTTAAAGGGACACTCCCCCCATTTGTTGTACCAATAAAGGTACACAAATAAAGCAAAAAATTGTTTTCATCCAAAATACCCAAAAACTTTAAAATGTTTTTCAAACTTTTTGGCCTGCTGCCGCCGGTGTTGCGTCTTCCACTTGATCATTTAGAGTAGCCACTATGGTGCTTAAATCCTTGTTAGCATCATCAACTAGAGCCTCTAGGGCCGCGGAATTCACTTCTTCTGCATCCGCTGGCTCACCAATATGGTCCTCCAAAACTTTTCTCTCATCTTCCAAGTTCCAAGCTATGGCCTGTCCATTTTCATATTCTTCAATCATTTGAATACGGGTCTCCAACAAAGTCTTGGTGGCATTGAATTTGAAGTTCCCCTCTGCAACTTCAAGCTCTTTCATATGAGCCTTATTCTCAGCACGAATGGCTTTCACTTCTTCTCCCAAGCGTTCAAAATCCTTCTTCAAACCTTCCACCTCACCTGCATGCTTGTTTGCCTCCCTCTTCAATTTCTCCACTTCCTTGGCACTTTTGGTAGCCTCCTTTTTGATTAACGGCTTCGTGACCAAGCCTCGCCGCTTTGATCTTCAATGCATCAATGTAGGCCACAATCGGGGTCATGAGTTCCTGCACCAAAAAAGATGTTAGTACTTTATCAAGCTCTTTGATAAAATTTAAAGATTCCTTCATCTTTACCTTCTCAACAACAGCCCTAAATTTTTCTCCTAACTTCTCCATGTCCATATCATTGTTTGCATACTGTGGCCTCGGCTTCCACCGGCTTTCTTTTCTTTGCATCCCCCTTCTTCTTGGATGCGGCCACATGGGAGCTAGCCACAATAGACACGAGGGTAGGGGTTTTCCATCCTTCTTTGCCAAGCTTTTTGCTCTGTTGCGGCAAGAAAGGTCGGCGGTAACAGGTTTCCTTGGAGCGAGTGGCTGCAAAATAGAATGAAGAGTTAGAGCAGATTAAAGGGGTTAGAACAACTTGGAGATAGGCAAAGATTTAAAGTATTTGATTAACAGTAGACATTGGGATAGGCTCGGAAAAGGTTTCTTCAAGGTTTGCCTCTCGGGCTTCTTTGGGACCAACTTCCTTGTTAGAATGCGCAACAAATAGAGCTGGTAGTGCCTTAAAAGTTCTCACTAAGGGTTCCAAGTTATACATCTCGCTCACTCTTTCCTCTGTGTTGTCTTTAAAGGGAAAAAGCACATCCACTTTCGCAACTAGGCCAAAGAAAAATTTGGAGAAATAGTTAGTACATTCTTTGAAAACCATCATTAGAGTAAGAAAAATTGCCTACTACCTTGGGACCTCCATTTGAAGTTGGCACCCACATCCTTCACCAGGGTGCTCTTCTTTGCAAAAAAGAACTTGTTCTTCCACCCTCTATCGGCGGGATCAACATTGTCAATTAGGAAAGGCGTCCTACCAACCCTAACCCTAAAACCATATCTCCCTAAACCAAAGCTCCTAAATTCATGCGTAAAAGCAAATTCCTCTAGACCAATTGCTAACTCTGTTTCTGCATTTAGCCTTACTAGGGTTTGAAGGCTTCTCCAACCTTGAGGCATGAGTTGGGCATAGTTAAGCTTGGAAGATACAAAGAAGTGGGTGATTAAAATTGGAAACGGGAATTTTAGGCCAATAGTGAACGGATATTCAGGGAAACATACCCATTCCGGGGAAAAACACTCTGGAGTTAGGTCAGGATGGGTAAAAAGTTCGGTTTCAAAAGCCATGGCGTGATTCCTCTTGATAATTTCTAAATTAACGGCAGGAATGGTACACTTTTCTTTTTCAGGGTTCTTTAACATGTTTTGGGTGAGAAAACCTTCGGGCAAACCCTCTCCACTCTCAATTAAAGTTACCACCTTTCTCTTCCCCATTTTTCAAACTTAAAACAAAGATTCAAAGATGGAACTAGAAAGGAAACAAGAAACTCACCGGCAATTTCTACTTGATTCTCCTCTCCAAAACCGTCTTTTCCTGGTTCTCCTTCTTCTTCCCGTAATCTTTTTGAAAGCTACGTTTTTGAAAGGGAGAGTTGGAACAGGAGTCTTCTTATTTATGGAGGTTGAAAGTGGTTGAGACCTTTTAAAACAAATACACCTTTTTGCCTCGAGAAACTACCTGAAAACCGTCCCATCGCGTCTCTTTTTTAAAAAAACCGTCGTTCCTTTCTTATTTTGGCAAACCTTTTGAATTCTTTTTGTCTCTTTCTATTCTTCTTTTTTAAATTCAAAAAGTTTGGGGGCAATTGTTGGGCCCTACATTTTCAGTCAACATGTTTTGCAACTTACGCCTAAACAACTTGGTACCAACAACTTGGGTTGTTCTGTTTACAACTTGGTTTTTACAGGTTGGGACGCATAACGCTTTTCCTATTTTATAGGGAACGTGCCAAAGACCAGTTCAACCACGATTCTTCAGCAAGCCAACGATTATCTCTTTCCCAACGGATGAGTGCGGATAAATCTCCAAGGATAAACCTCAATTCCGAGTTTGTAGGCCCTCATTGTTATTTAGTTTTATTCTTGAGGTATAAAAGGGAACATACACTGTAAATTCACACACGCACTATACTAGCCTAAGCTCCCTTTTCATACGCTCTTAGCATTGTAATCTCAAGAAAATTCATAGTAAACTTTCGGTCAAGGCAGGAGCCACATCCTCCCGGGGTTTTATGCCGGCGAACAAGTTGTTCAAGGGCTTTCCCTAGTCAACAAATGTCTTGTGTCCATTTCTATTCAACTTGATAGTCATTGTACCTAGATTCATATCACTTTAGTCACTTTTCCCATCATACAAATCTAATTGTTGAAATTTGACCAAAACAGTCTTCCACTCGATGAATATTGTGTTTGATATAGTTTAACGTTATCTTTAACCGGATAACAATAAGAGCTATTATTGGCATGATAGGATTCTTGTTGGGAAGAATGATAAGTCAAGATGGAAATTTGTCCCTCGTAAAGAGAGATGTTTGCTAGGCCACTCGTAAGTAAGATTGATGATGTACATGGCCATGTTCGAATGAATTAATGTGATTAATAACATTCGATTGATCAATTTACTTGGTAACGAGAAAGCATTGAACGATATGAGTTGACGTGGACCATGACTCATGTTCAATATAACATCGTGTGACAATGGGATTGTGATATGTTCTATGTAGGAAATTAAACTTGATATTATATTATTTGGGTAGGCATGATGGCTTGCTAGAGTCCGCTCATGTCTTATGAGGATCGATGTGATCAAACTCATTACCAACATAATATAGTCCTAGCAGTAACACACGAAATTTGGGTTTAGAAAAACACAAATTGAGAGTTTTCAATTGAGAATTGAGAATCAAAACACAACCAATTCCATATTTTTCATAGATTGAAAGGGGTTTCAATCAAGGGATCTAGCAATCCACCTAGAAGAGTTCTAGGGTTCGTTCAACGTGTGGATACACATAGAGGATCTTCGTAATTCAAGATCTTAAGTTCGTGATTCAAGCTTCGTTCATCAAGGATTCACAAGTTTATCAAATCCGGAATTGGAACAAGTTTGTCAAAGACAAAGGGCATCAAGGTTGGTTATTCTATTTCATCCTATTTAATTAATCATCTAGAACGGATCCATGTCTCCGAGTTTTCGTGTTAATTTGCTTTCTTCCGCTGCGCATGGACCTATGAAACCTAACATAGGTAACTACACAGGAAACTGAAGCGGCTAGTACTTCAGTTGGGAGACCTAAGAGAGTAATCAAGCCACCGGTCAGGTATGGGTTTGAAGACATGGCTTCGTATGTTCTTGTTCTTAGTAGTGGAGACCCAAGTACTTTTAAGGAGGCAATAAACAGTCCGGAAAAGGATAAGTGGGTAACTGCTATGGCGGAGGAGATGGAGTCATTGTACAAGAACAATACTTGGGATTTGGTGGAGCTTCCTAAAGGGAAGCGTGCCATTGGTTGCAAGTGGGTTTTCAAGCGCAAGGAAGCAGTATCAGAAAAAGAGGGGGAAAAGTTCAAGGCTCGATTGGTAGCAAAGGGGTACTCGCAGCGAGAGGGGGTGGATTATAATGAGATTTTTTCGCCTGTTGTGAGGCACACTTCTATTCGAATTGTGTTGGGTCTTGTAGCTCACTATGATTTGGTGTTGGAGCAGATGGATGTGAAAACTGCGTTTCTACACGGTGAGTTGGATGAGCAGATTTTTTTCGCCTGTTCTGAACTGCATGGGATGCTTAAGAATGCAGAGAACAATATCGCCAAGAAAACCAATCAAGTGTTGATGGTGAATAAAGGAAAGGGGTTCAAGAAAACCAAGGTTAAAGCAAAAGTTGCTAAACCGGAGGCAAAGGTTGCCGTTGTTGAGAAGCCTCAACCCAAATCCCAGAAGGTTGCAGTCTACTACCATTGCAAGGAAACTGGGCATTGGAAGCGTAAATGCAAGGCATATCAGGAAGGACTGAAGAAGAAGGGCAATGAGATTGCCACGACTTCAGGTATCTATATGATAGATATTTTACTTTCTACTTCTAGTTCTTGGGTATTGGATATCGGATGTCGATCTCACATTTGTTTAAATATACAGGGACTAATACTTGCTTTGAACAATTGCTATTATGTTTCAGATTTGAGTAGAAACATTATTTCAATTTCTTGTTTGGATAATGAAGGATATGGTTTTTTTATTAAGGATAAGAAATTTTCTATTTACTTAAATGATATTCTTTATTTTATTGCAAATTCATTTAATGGCCTTTATGTCCTTGATGTTGAAAATAATGTTGAAAATGTCTATCATGTAAATAAAAAATCTAAACCAAATAATGTGAACAACACATATATATGGCATTGCCGTCTTGGTCATATAAATGATAAATGCATTTCTAAACTCCACAAAGATGGATATTTAGACTCACATGATTATGAATCATATGATGTTTGCGAGTCTTGTTTATTGGGCAAGATGACTAAGGCACCTTTTACTAAGAGTAGTGAAAGGGCTAGTGATTTGTTGGCTCTTGTACATACTGATGTATGTGGACAAATGAATAGCATTGCTAGAGGAGGATTTCGGTACTTCATAACTGTTTTGGTAGAAAAAACAATAGTATAGAATCTTAACTTTGACAAGTGTGTGGATTAAACAATAAGGAGGGGACTGTGGAATTCGACTAAATGGAACAAAGACATGAAAAGAAAGAATGACACCACGATTTGTTAACGAGGAAAACCTTAGAGGTGATAACCTCTTTGGAAAAAACCCCGGGAGTTAGGTCCCCAATCTTAAAAGTTTCACTATAATAATTGAGTTACAACTGTGGAAGATGATGGAGAGGATTACAAGAGAGATGTGCGTAGAGTGTGTGAGCATGAGAGTGTGTGTGTTTTTTCGTCTCCATCTCCCCTTAAATATAAGCAAGTATGAATAGGTAAAAGTTTGTTCCTACAATCTCGAGAATAATCTTATCCTCTTCAACGTCCGTGAGACCAAGTCATCCTTGCCGTTGAAGATATGTTGAACGTGTTTAGAAAACATCCCGTATTCTTCTCTCTTATTCACTGGAAAATAATAAAAATATTAGGAAAAATCAAGTAAGTAAATATTAAAACGATACTTACAGTGGAGTAACATCTTGACATGCAGGAGCAACTGAAGATGTCACCATGCTGAAAAATACCCACAACAATTTGTCCCCAAAAACATTTGGCTATCTTGGCAATTGAAGAGGCAAAATGTTTTTTTCCTAATAAATGCTCAACTGCCAGCTTGCATGATGGGACGGTTAAGGATATGTGGCAGCTAGAAAGGAAAAGAGTCTCGATAGGAACTAGTAACCGTAATTCTTGATAACCATCGTTATCATCGAATCTTCTTCGAATTCTTATCAAATCATACGTCTCCTACTATATTATGGTGAGAGTAGCCTTAAAGGGTGTAGTTTTTATCCCTCTTTCTCAAATACATAGTCACGACGTTCTCCAAAAAAGTGAGTCAGAATCAACGTGTCATTGAATTGGCGACTCTATTAAATCCGTGCTAACATATATCCTTATATGCAGTGACTCGATCCGGCTTTACGACGAATGATATTGTGGCCAAATACAAAGGTAAGATGAAAGCGGAAGAGACCATACCTGAGATGGATAATAAGCTTACCTCGAAAAGAAAAAGGGTAGACCAGATCTCCGGCGTGGAGAAGCAAATTTGGAATGAAGAAGTGTTGGAGAATCAGGTAGGAGTTAATTTGGATCTTTGGTACATTGATTTTCATTTTGGTAAAATGTCTTTTTTTGTTCGTTGATGAGAGATTGTCTCGATGGCTAAGTTAATGTCCAAAGAAATCAGGATATGGAGGGAAAAATGTGATACCTTTGATATGAGTAGGGTCGAATACGAGAAGGATTTGAAAGAAGCTGCAAGGATAATGAGGGAAAAGGGATTGGAAATCAGGGAAAAAATGAAGAGATTTTAAAATGGCGGTCCAGGCTTGCAAGTGTCGATATCAGGCATGAAAGGGAGATGGAAGCACTTCGGGATGACTTGGTACATGAAACTGCGAAAGAAGTTTTTGAAACTAGAATCCAAATGATTGAGGAATATCAGGCAGGAGAGCATGTGAACTAGATCCTGGATGATGAAATAGCATCTTTGCAGCGGATCCATGATGAAAAGATGAATGATGGATCCAAGGATCTTGAACAGGTTGATGATGCTCATGACAGCAACATGGAATGACTTTCAGGATGGAAACACAAAAAGTAGGATGCTTAATAAGGAAGATCAGAGGTTTGGAGAAGTTACTCCCAAAGCAACACCCGAGGCAGACGCCATCTGAAAAGGTAAAATAAGTTTGTTCTTGGTTTTTTGTTGGTTTAACTGGGGTGGAATCCCTAAAGACAATTTTAATTTTTGTTTGGTTATGTAATAGATCCATAAGGACCAAAGACAATTTCTCTTATGTGTTAGGTTGGTCCAACACTTTTGCATTTTAACTTTGGTAGTTTGGATGTTGTTTTTAACTTTTTAAGGATGTTTTTAGGGTAACTTTAGCTTAGTTGTGGTTTAGTAATTTTCAAGCATGTCAAGGCTTGTTTTCTTTTGGATGGTCATTTGTTATGCTCGTAAGGTGACATGTTAGTATGTCAAAGCGGTAGATACTTAAGATGACACGTACATGTCATAACCATAAGAATAAAACATGAGATCAATCATTTAACTGAGTGGGAATGGGTAAGCTATATGAGTTTACCCATATAGGCCCACCCCACACCTCAATTAAAGAGATAACTTGCGCTCCAGGCGAAGGTGTGGTAACCTAACATCTTAAGAAAGAGGTAATTAACTCTTTAAACCTTAGAAGGGATTATGTACCTTTACTTGAGAAGAGATGGCCAGTCTCTGACGGAGGAGAATTCGTTGTTCTTCTGACTTTGCGTACTTTCGATATGTCCCCATTTCCGTATGTCAACACCTCATAAGACAAAGACATGTTAAAAATGGACGTCAACTATGTTGACGCCTCTCCACAAGTTGTGTTAGCGACATCTTGATTTGTAATGAAGTAAGAAAATAGTAAATAGGAAAATGGAAGGTTACAAATAAATAAAGGATTGTCCATACCTGGGATGAGATGAGTTTAAGGGGAGCATTGTTTAGATGTAATACCTTTTAAGGTGAATGGCATTCCAACTTCGTGGTATCATTTGGCCATCCAAGGTTGACAGACGATATGCTCCTTTCCCGGCCTGTGCATCTATTAGGTAGGGTCCTTCCCACTTTGGGGCGAGCTTGCCTGCATTGAGCTCCTTTGTATTTTGGAATGCCTTTCGTAGGACTAAATCTCCTACTTGGAACCTTCTAACCCTTACGTTTTTGTTGTAAGATCTGGCTACCCTTTGTTGATATGCTGCCATCCGAACTTTGGCCATGTCCCTTAGTTCGTCTACGGTATCCAAGTCATATGTCAAGATGTCTTTATTATGTTCAGATGTCAACAAACTATATCTGGTCGTAGGTACAAGTACTTCGCCGGCTGAATAACCGATTCCGTCCCAAATACAAGTGAATAGGAGTTTGACCAAGAGCGTTCTTAGATGTTGTCATGTCACCCATAGAACCATTGGCAACTCTTCTCGCCCATCGTCCTTTCTTCCGGTTCCGCCTCTTTTAAGTTGCTTATGATTATTTTGTTGCTAGATTCTCGCCCGTCCATTGGCTTGAGGGTGAACAGTGAAGATGTCACCATCTTGACTCCCAAGATGTCAAGAAATCTTGGGTTTTCTTACTAATGAATTGGGAGCCGTTATCACAAATTATCTCTCAAGGTATCCCAAATCGGCCGAATATATTTCTTTTGATGAAAGAGATTACTTCTCTGTCACGAACTTGTACGTACGCCGCCTTCTACCCATTTAGAGAAATAGTCTGTCATAGCTAATAGAAATACTCTTCCTCCCGGTGCCCCGGGTAATTTTCCTACGATGTCCATTCCCCAAACCATAAATGGCCATGGCGACAGGATAGGATGCAATAGTTCACTGGCCGGGTGCAGATGTCCCCATGTCGTTGACAGGAGTCACATTTCTTTGCATAGTCTCGCGGCGTCTCTTCTCATTGTGGGCCAAAAATAGCCCATCCTCGTAGCCTTGGTATGCACTTCGCCCCGGTATGATTTCCACACCTGTCCTTCATGCAGCTCCTTGAGAACCCGATGGGCTCCTGGCCTCGCTTCTAGACATCTTAAGTAGTGACTGCAAAGCAGATTTTCTAAACAAAAGGTTATCAATAAGTAAATACTTAGATACTCTTACCCCGAAGGCTCTAGCATTTTTCTCCTCTACTGATCGTATCATCTAAGAGATACTTGATAATAGGAGCCGTCCAAGAAGTTGCTATTGAGGGGAAGGTACGTCGACATCTAGAACGAACACTCAAGATGATCAATTGCCGGGATGTCAACATGCACAATTGGGATGCTTGTCTCAGTGAAATGCTTTTGAAGGCCGAACCTAAGTTTGCCAGAGCATCTCGCTTGAGAATTTTCCTCTCGTGGAATCTCGCTCCAAAGTAAATGTTTTGAATTTGGCCGCCGAATTTTTACAATTTCCAAATATGTCGTCATCTTTGCATTTTTTGCTATGTAGGATCCGTTGTAATGGTTAACAATTAGCAAAGAATCCATAAACACCCGGATATGCTTGACATCTAGGTCCCGGGCCGCCGTTAAACCCGCAATTAATGCCTCGTATTCTCGCTTCATTATTAGTGGCCTTGAAACCGCAATGATGGATTGTGGTATTATGTCCCCTTGTGGCGATTTTAGTACAACACCAAGACCCGTACCTCTCATGTTAGAAGCACCATCTCGTGTAGAGAGTCCAGATCTTCAGATGTCATCATCTTGAAGTTGCCGAACCTCCAATTCCACCTCTTGTTGCATGGTTGGACTAAAGTCACCACAAAATCGCCTAGAGCTTGAGATTTTATTGCCGTTTCCGGGCTCATATTTAATGTCGTATGTGCTTAATTGTACGTACCACTTCGCCATTCGACCCGACATCTCTCGGTTTTCTCATAACATTCTTAATAGGATAGTTAGTGCGTACAATTATAGTATGTGTTTCAAAATAGTGCCTTAATTTAATAGAAGCAATTATCAAAGCTAAAATTAACTTCGTAAATGAGAATACCCGGTCTCTCGCATCTAAAAGTGTCTTACTTATATAGTAGATGGGTTGCCGACTACCATCTCGTTCGCCACCAAGACCGCACTAACAGCGCCTTTCCGATACCGCTGTGTAAATGTAAAGATGTTCCTCCTCCCGAGGCTTCGCCAATAATGGAGGTGTCGACAGTAAGTTTTGAGCTCCCGAAAGGCTTCTTCATGTTGGCTCTCCCACCGGAACTTCTTGTTCTTCCTTAGGATGTCATAGAAAGGTTTGCATCGATCCGAGGATTTTGAAATGAACCCGGTGAGTGCAAAGCAATCTTTCCCGTCAATCTTTGGACGTCCTTGACAGATTGAGGTGACGACAGGTGTTAATAATAGCACGTATCCGTTCCGGGGCAGCTTCAATGCCTCTTTTAGTAACCATGTAACCCAAAAACTTCCCCGCGCTTCATTCCAAAGTTGCATTTAGCTGGATTAAGTTTCATATTGAAACAATCCAAGATGTCAAAGGCTTGAGATAGGTTGCTTATGTGATCTTCGGCTTTCTTGGATTTTACTACCATGTCGTCAATATATACTTCCATTGTGTCCCCAATCTGATCTTTGAACATTTTGTTGACGAGCCTCTGATATGTTGCACCTGCATTTTTTAGTCCAAAAGGCATAGCAATATAACAATACATACCTGTTGGCGTTACGAAGGCGGTGACTTCCTGGTCAGATGGTTCCATCTGGATTTGCTGGAATCCTGAAGATGCATCCATGAAGGTGAGGAGCTCATGTCCGGATGTGGCATCAACTAACGAATCTATGTGAGGCAGAGGGAAAGGATCTTTTGGATAGGCTTTATTTTAGTCGGTGAAGTCAACACAGACTCGCCATTTCCCATTCTTCTTCTCAACTACAACCACGTTTGCTAACCATCTTGGATAATCTACCTCTCGGATCATGTTGGCTTTGAGTAAGCGCTCTACCTCTTCCTTGATGATCCGGTTTCTTGTTTCGCAAATTTTCTTCGTTTCTCGGTGCACCGGTTTAAAACTAGGATCGATGTTAAGTTTGTGAGTGATGACATCTTTGCCGATGCCGGTCATGTCATCATGTCTCCAAGCAAAACTCTTTACTCGCTTTTTAATAAGTCCACAAGCTTCTCTTCTATATCTCGATGGGATGTCACCGCCAATAAGTACCTTGATGTCCGGTTGGAAGGGTCTAGCAATACTTCTTTCACATCGTTCTCCCTAGCTTCCAGACTTCACGTACTTTCCTCTCGTAATTGCTATGCTTGTTTTGGAGATGTCGACGCCTTCATTGAAGTTTTATAACATTCCTTGGCCACCCGCCGATCACCGTATATTTTGGCGACACCCCAAGGTGTTGGGAACTTCACACACCGATGGTAAGTGGAGGGGACAGCCTTCATCCCATGAATCCATGGTCTTCCAAGAATGACATTGTAGGATGTTGCACAATCAATTACACGTAACCGCTCCATGGTGTTGAGGCCCTTTGAGTATATTGGAAGCTTTATTTCCCCCACCGTTTCTTTGACTTCACCACTGAAGCCTACCAATACTGAGGATTTCTTGATGATTTTCGATTCTGGGATGTTCATTTCCTTGAGGGTGCTCAACATAATGAGATTGACAGAGCTACCCCCATCAACCAGGATACGCCGGATTATACAATTGGCGATCTGCAAGGAAATAACTAGGCCGTCGTGATGGGGTTCCAGCAAGTTATCTTGATCACTCTCATCAAAGGTGATTGGATCATGGCAGGGTGTCGACATTCTTGGTTGTCTTTCTGGCCTCTCCTCTTTTGACTCCTTAGCATGTCGTTTTGCGGCAGAATAAGATGTGCCACATATTTCTGAGCCTCCATTAATGAAATTGATCACCTTTGTTGATGCTGGGGGAGAAGCTGGTCTCTCGACTTCATGAGGAGCTTCCGCACTTTCAACCTTCTTTTTTCTGGATCTCAGCAACTCCTTAAGATGTCCCTTCGAGAGCAAGTAACTGATCTCCTTTCTTAGTGCGATGCAATCTTCAGTAACATGCCCAAAGTCTTTATGGTAAGCGTACCATTTTGATTTGTCACGCCATCCCGTAGGCTTATCCGTCTTCTTTGGCCATCTCGGCTTTGTCCCCTAGGTTGCCCATTGCACAGTACACCCGAAATGTCAAAGAAAACAATAATCAGAAATGTTAGGCACATTATCACTATCTTCATCCTCACCGTCTACTGAATTAATTTTGCTAGTATCAATTCTTGGGTAAGGATTGGAACGGTTGTTCCTGCGATGGGATGATTCAGTCTTCCTGTCAGGGTGGTCATATGTCGATAACTTGTACGAGGACTTTGATCTTCGCAGCTCATCTTCCTCCAATCTTATGAATCCCAATGCCCTGCTCCTGACTTCTTCCAATCGCTTACAAGGAGTCATCACCAAATCTTGATAATACTGTGAATCTTTCTTCAGTCCCATTTTGAATGCTTCTGTGGCTGTTGACATGTCAAGATTGGGAATTTCCAGGACTTCCTTATTGAACCGGTGAACATAATCTTTTAGAGTTTCATTAGGCTGTTGGGTCACATTGTAGAGGTCACTTGTCAGCTTCTCAAATTGTCGACCACAAGAGAATTGGTTATAGAACATGTTGATAAGCTGGGCGTATGAACCAATTGAACCTAGGGGCTGCCTAATCAGCCATTTGAGAGCTGGTCCAACCAAGTTCGATCCAAATCCTCTGCATAAGAAAGCCTCTCGGAATTGAAGTGGAATATGGATTATGTCCATCTTCTCCTGATAGTGAGCAACATGCTCCTCTGGGTCTGTGGTGCCGTCATACAACTTCATAGATGGGACGTTGAAATGCTTCGGGATGTCGACATTTGCAATTGCTGGGACAAACCGAGATTGATTGTAGCAGTTTTGAGTCACTGGTTGGATTGGAGGAGTTATGCCGGGCACGTTCATTATCAGCTCCCTGAGATCCTGCATCTGTTTGGCTAGTGGGTTTCCTGCAAAAGGGTCATCCATAGGAATACGATTGAAATTATTATTATTTAAAAGATTATTCAGCAAACCAAAGTTATCTGTGGTAGTTGTGACAGTGGTGTTGTCAATAAATGGAATGAACGGGGTGAATCCTGCTGAAGGTGGCGTCATTAGGGTGTCCCCGGGTAAGGATGTCAGCTGAGGAGTTTGAGGTGGACTATTCATTGGAATAAATTCATTCTGGAGCGTAGATCCTTCGGTGTTGTCGAAGTTGAGGTTCCTTGCACGCAATGGTGAGACGTTTTCAAGCCGCGAAGCGATGAGCTGTTGATCCCTCTGCATCTTGATCATGGAATTGGCCAACACCTTGGAATTGCTATCTTGTTGATCCAACCTCTGATTCAACTTGGTTAGGATAGTCCGGATGTCAGCATCTACATTGGAAGAAGTCGCTTCCTTTTGTGGAGTCTTTGTAGGTTGAGTTTGCTGAGGTCCGTTCTGAGGAGGTGGCGGCAACAAGCTGGTTCTACCTCCTGATGTTGGAGTGACGACGGTACCCTTGCCGGCGGCGGACACATTGGGAGGTGCAGACATGATGAATTCGCTCAGGAAATGATCCAAATAACCGATAAACCACGAGGCCCCTCAGTGGGCGCCAAATTATTTTGGTAGAAAAAACAATAGTACAGAATCTTAACTTTGACAAGTGTGTGGATTAAACAATAAGGAGGGGGCTTAGAAAAATATCCCGTATTCTTCTCTCTTATTCACTGGAAAATAATAAAAATATTAGGAAAAATCAAGTAAGTAAATATTAAAACGATACTTACAGTGGAGTAACATCTTGACATGCAGGAGCAACCGAAGATGTCACCATGCTGAAAAATACCCACAACAATAACGTTCACTGATGACTTATCTAGATATGGCTATGTCTATCTAATGAAGTACAAAAGTGAAGCATTTGAGATATTTAGAATATTTCAAAATGAAGTACAAAATCATTTTGGCAAAACTATTAAAGTACTTCGATCCAATCGAGGTGGTGAATATTTAAGCCAAGAATTTGACGATCGTTTTAAAAGTTGTGGAATCATTTCAGAACTTACTCCACCCGGAACACCACAATGGAATGGTGTGTCCGAGAGGGGAAATCGAACTCTATTGGATATGGTTCGATCGATGATGAGTCAAGTTAACCTTCCGATTTCTTTTTGGGGATATGCACTAGAAACTGCTGCTTTCACACTTAACAGGGTCCCTACTAAATCGGCTCCTAAGACCCCACATGAGATGTGGCATGGAAGAAAACCTAGTTTGTCTTTCATGAAGATTTGGGGATGTGAAGCTTATGTCAAATGTCATAATTAAATCTCATATAGTTATATCATTGATATCCTTTGACCTGAGATTATCATCGTCTTCCACTCGATGAATATTGTGTTTGATATAGTTTAACGTTATCTTTAACCGGATAACAATAAGGGCTATTATTGGCATGATAGGATTCTTGTTGGGAAGAATGATAAGTCAAGATGGAAATTTGTCCCTCGTAAAGAGAGATGTTTGCTAGGCCACTCGTAAGTAAGATTGATGATGTACATGGCCATGTTCGAATGAATTAATGTGATTAATAACATTCGATTGATCAATTTACTTGGTAACGAGAAAGCATTGAACGATATGAGTTGACGTGGACCATGACTCATGTTCAATATAACATCGTGTGACAATGGGATTGTGATATGTTCTATGTAGGAAATTAAACTTGATATTATATTATTTGGGTAGGCATGATGGCTTGCTAGAGTCCGCTCATGTCTTATGAGGATCGATGTGATCAAACTCATTACCAACATAATATAGTCCTATGGGGTCACACACATCGAACGAATTGTAAAAAATGGAAAATATAGAGTTTTTGTACTGAGGGGACGACTGGTCCCTTGGCCAGAACCAGCTATTCCCTTGGCCGGGGACGAGTGTTTCAGAGGTTGTGTCCTGAGGGACGACTCGTCCCATATGAGATGACTCATGCCCTAAGGATGACTCATGCCCAAGATTTGTACCAACTATTCCCCTTAAGGGGGACGAGTGTATCTGAGGCAGTGTGAAAGGGGACGACTCGTGCCCCATGGGACGAGTCATCCCGTCGGCGCTGGCAGATACGTAACTGCTTCGAAATTAGGGTTTTCCAAATAGGAAAAGGTATTTATAGAGTATAAATACTGCCTCCCTTTTGCCCTAGCAGTAACACACGAAATTTGGGTTTAGAAAAACACAAATTGAGAGTTTTCAATTGAGAATCAAAACACAACCAATTCCATATTTTTCATAGATTGAAAGGGGTTTCAATCAAGGGATCTAGCAATCCACCTAGAAGAGTTCTAGGGTTCGTTCAACGTGTGGATACACATAGAGGATCTTTGTAATTCAAGATCTTAAGTTCGTGATTCAAGCTTCGTTCATCAAGGATTCACAAGTTTATCAAATCCGGAATTGGAACAAGTTTGTCAAAGACAAAGGGCATCAAGGTTGGTTATTCTATTTCATCCTATTTAATTAATCATCTAGAACGAATCCATGTCTCCGGGTTTTCGTTGTAATTTGCTTTCTTCCGCTGCGCATGGACCCACGAAACCTAACAGAGGTAACTACACAGGAAACTTAAGCGGCTAGTACTTCAGTTGGGAGACCTAAGAGAGTAATCAAGCCACCGGTCAGGTATGGGTTTGAAGACATGGCTTCGTATGTTCTTGTTCTTAGTAGTGGAGACCCAAGTACTTTTAAGGAGGCAATAAACAGTCCGGAAAAGGATAAGTGGGTAACTGCTATGGCGGAGGAGATGGAGTCATTGTACAAGAACAATACTTGGGATTTGGTGGAGCTTCCTAAAGGAAAGCGTGCCATTGGTTGCAAGTGGGTTTTCAAGCGCAAGGAAGCAGTATCAGAAAAAGAGGGGGAAAAGTTCAAGGCTCGGTTGGTAGCAAAGGGGTACTCGCAGCGAGAGGGGGTGGATTATAATGAGATTTTTTCGCCTGTTGTGAGGCACACTTCTATTCGAATTGTGTTGGGTCTTGTAGCTCACTATGATTTGGTGTTGGAGCAGATGAATGTGAAAACTGCGTTTCTACACGGTGAGTTGGATGAGCAGATTTTCATGGAGCAACCACATGGGTTCACGGAGCCCGGGCAGGAGCGTTTGGTTTGTAGATTGAAAAAGTCACTTTATGGGCTGAAGCAGTCTCCGAGGCAGTGGTACACTAGATTTGACTCCTACATGATACGTATTGGCTACAAGAGGTGTGAGTATGATTGATGCATTTATGTGAAGAGCCTTGATGATGGTTCTTTTATTTTTTATGTTACTATATGTGGATGATATGCATATCGCTGGTAGAAGTAAGAACGAGGTCAATCAGTTGAAGGCCTTGTTGAGTAGAGAGTTTGACATGAAGGATTTGGGGGAAGCCAAGAAGATTCTTGGGATGGAGATTCGCCGAGACAGGAAATCTAGGAGATTATGGTTCTCTCAAGCCGGCTATGTGGAGAAGGTGTTGGAGAGGTTCAATATGCGGGATGCAAAACCTGTGAAGAAACCATTGGCGAGTCATTTTAATTTATCTGTCTCAGATTTCCTGAGTTCGACTGAAGAAATTTAGAGTATCTCAAAGGTTCCCTATGCAAGCGAAGTGGGATGTCTCTTGTATGCTATGGTTTGCACTAGGCCAGATTTGGCGCAAGCTATTAGTGTGGTTAGCAAGTATATGGCGAATCCGGGTAAACAACATTGGGAAGCAGTTAAGTGGGTTCTTAGATACTTGAAGGGCACTATGGATTATGGTATCATGTTTGGAGGTAAGAGTGAGGAGCTTTCTATTGTGGGATATGTTGATTCAGTCCATCATTGCATTGTCCTATATGTTGGAGGTCTATGATTCAGTCCATCATTGCATTGTCTACAACGGAAGCGGAGTACATGGCAGCGGTTGAAGCTGCAAAGGAAGCCTTATGGCTTCGGGGTTTGGTCAACAAATTGGGTATTCAGCAAGGTGGAGTGAAGTTGCTTTGTGACAGTCAATGCGCGACTTTTCTGGCAAAGAATCATATTTATCATCAACGGACGAAACATATTGATGTTCGGTTCCACAAGATTCGGGAGTTGATTGATATGGGTGAGGTTGTGTTAGATAAAGTTCACACCACGGAGAATGCTGCATATATGTTGACGAAGCCAGTTACTACTGACAAGTTCAAGCATTGCTTGGATTTGTTACACATCTCTAGCTGCTAGAGATAGGGCGGTTCGAGCTGGTTCCTTGTATCTTCTGTTGGGTTGGGTGAATACTCGCCAAGGTGGAGATTGTAGGATGATGGCTCGTGTTCTACAGCTGAGGCGGGCGCCCCACCAAGATGGGGCGGGCGCCTGGAAGTCAGTCGTAGTAG
This sequence comes from Adenophora triphylla var. japonica, assembly GCA_022495995.1. Taxonomy (NCBI): domain Eukaryota; kingdom Viridiplantae; phylum Streptophyta; class Magnoliopsida; order Asterales; family Campanulaceae; genus Adenophora; species Adenophora triphylla. The sequence goes on from JAFEMH010001294.1 coordinate 197,554, forward strand.
CCTTGGGATGTTGCTTTGAGGCGGACGCCTGGTGTAGGACGGGGCGGGCGCCTGGGATGCCGTAGCTGGGGGCCATGAGCTGAAGGTTTGAGGCGGCCGCATGGTTCAGGCGAGGCGAGCGCATCAAGGGCAGAAGCTATGGCCGAGGTTGGATCGTCGCCAGGCGGGCGCCTGAGGAATGCCCAGGCGGGCGCCTCAATGTGACGGGGTGGGTTTTGGACCTACAGGCTTTTGTGTTAGTTTTCATAGTTGGGTTAGGGTTTGTGTCTTATATAAATATATATAGATTGTAACCCTATGAAACTGTATGATACATTGCACATATAATACAAAGGCAAAGTTCAAAACCCCAATCGATTTCCATCTCTTTTCGATTGCTTGTGTGTTCTGAGTTATTGTTTAATTGCTTCCGCTGCGATTGCACAACAGTTACAATAGGAAACGTGCCAAATTATAGTTTCGTTTGTATTGATAAGATACAATGCACATGTATAGAAAATAATGGAGATAACAATATTATCAGCATAATGTGATTCCAAGTTCTGCTTATTATTATTCTCGATTTTTCTATTTGAAATTGTGATGAAAAGGACTAACTATACCAAATACTCATTTTGCAGCTTGCACATAAATTCTTGAATATTGATGATACTATTTCTCACACAAAACCCTCTTGAATTAACAAAGTGAAGTCCATAGTACTCATTTATTAAAACCTGAATACATTTGTGAGAATAAGTTCTCATGTACAAGCTTTATGGCCATTTAATCAAAAGTAAAGACGCCAACAAAAGCTATGGTATTTTTAAGTTGTTTCATGGTACAAATCATCATAAAAAAAAGGTACACACAAACACGCAAACACTTCAAGTGGTTGAACTTGCAACGCCGTTAACTGATGTGGTTGATAAGAGCTGTGGCTTTCTTAACCAGTACTGGTCAAACCTTTGTTTTGCGTAGGCTATGTAATCAAATTCAATATCGTTCACATAGTACTGCAAAAAAAATAATAATAATAATAATAAGATCCATCAACCAAACTCGATTTAATTAATATCTATATATCATGAACTATAATTTTCTTATAAATAAAACTCAGGAATACATACCGAGATTATTCCCCATAAGCCGCACATCAGATGGTTTGCTAAAGTGTACTTCTCTACATCATGGACAAGATTCTCGACTTCTGCCTCACTGGGTTGATACCCTATTAATTAAACATCAATAGGTGGTCACATTTGATTCTCATGAGAAAAATTCTATGATCGAAAAATAAAATAACAATAATTAAAGAAATTTAAAAAACACGTTAGAAGTTACGCCAGGTGAGCCAACAAAACTAACCTGTGCAACTAAGATAGTTTCGTACAAATCTTTGACGCTCTTCAAAATCTGCAAAGGGAAGTAACAAACAAGCTCGAACAAAATAAATTTCAAGTACTTTATTATTTTTCTTTATGAAAATACTATTTAGTAAGTAAAATAATTTATTCACAACTATTATTTGCTTACCAGGGTACAAATTGTAGTTTAAAATGTGAGGAGTATCTGTTGACAAATCTGATGCCATTTCACAGAAGTGATGTGCGAAGTCACAAGCAATTGGATTGTAACTGGAACTTTCAAAATCCTGTCAAAATCAGCAAACCAACAGGTCTTTTTTAAGCATAATAGTAACAAGTAACTCAAAGCGGACATTTACTCCATGATTAATAGCAATGAAACTGAGCGAAAACTCACGATCAATGTCATTTTTCTTGTTTTTTCATCAATCATTATGTTCCCACATTGCAAGTCATTGTGACAAAATCGAATTTCTTGATAGCTCTTTGTTAACTCGGATTCCAACAGACCGATTTCCTCTTCAATAGTATCCAAGCGAAATTCCTTGGCGTGTTCAGCAGTGCAGGTGCTTTTTGCGGTGCTAATATATTTTCTGAAAATGAATATCACAAATCAGAAAAGGCATTTTTTTACTTCTTTGTCGAGCTAAGGAACTCTAATTTTGCTTGCTGAATAATATATACTCTGTATACCTGAGTAAATCCCAAATACCCGCTTTCTTTGTACCGGGTATATCAAGATTGTGAAATTCCCTCATTTTAGCTGCTATCAAAGCAGATGTTTCAGGATCACGAACATCACTAAATGACAGGGTCTGAAAATCAGATTCAAAGTTATTAAATTTCACAATTCCGTCAAAAAACTAACATTTTGTTAGTTTTTACACCAATTTGCAACACAATGTAACTGTTAGGAATCGGGTTGCAACTTTTTCAATGTTGGGAACCAAATTGCAAAAATGATACAAACTTAGGTAACCGAGTTGCAGTTTGCCCATTGTTTTATGGCTTGATATTACTTATAGTAAGAGTTGCTTGCTCTGCATTTGTGACAATCAATAAATCAACTCTTTTTTTTTCAAATAAAATGGATTTTTTATTTATTGATAACTTATATTTGTAGAAAGATATATCTAATGCCGCTTGAACTACACTGCCTATCAACTCTCAGTCTTTTTTAGATGCCTAAGAATTTCAATTGAATAATTATGCTAAAGCTTCACCGATTCATTAGTTAATGTAGGTACATACTAGAAAGAGAAAAAGAAATTTAGATAGCTTATGTCCCACAAAAAATTAAAAAAAAAAATTGGTCAATTAATCTTTTAAAATATTATACTCCCTTTCTGTCCCTAAATGAATGTCGAAAAAAAATTCAAATTTGCTCTTGGGACGAAGGGAGTATAAATCAAAAGTCAAAACGAGGAAAATGCTATGTATTAAAGTTTTATACAAGTGAGGACATACCTTTGCATGAATGAACTCCTCAATACGACCTTCTGGAAATTTGCCAAGAAGCTTAGGACCGTGGCCGAGCATAGATATGTATTCAAAGTTCTGGATTTCCTCCTCCCGGTTTATGAAATAATCACAACTTTTACCATATATCCGAACCAACACAGTTCTAACATCATTTTCGGCATTTGCAGGCCAACTTACACGATAAACCATGTTATTTGTGGAACCATTGCTCAAATGTACCATTTTCAATGATTTAATATCGATTGTATCGCCCCATTTTGAAGCCAACAATAAAAGTTGCGTCATCAATCCCTCTGGTAAACTTTTTTCTTCAACAAACTCATTTGAAGTCATCGTCGGCATGGCTATAGATTACTAAACCAATTCTCTGAGAAAACTGCAGATCTAACTGAAAGCAAAAGAACCACCCTTTTACGTATATATAATTCATGAAATTACCCGACGATAATAGAGAAATTTGCATTAAAAAAAAAAAAGAAGATCAAAAACAACTTGTGTTTAACACTTACTTCAAATATCTGGCCGCGCTATTGGCCGAGAAAATTGCAGACCTGAAACCAATGAAAGCCTTTTATGCAGTCTTATGGAAACTGAATACAATACAATGGTTCCAAAGTCTTAATTTATAGAACATTGCTTACTCCTAAATACACTGACAGCTCCGCGAGCGACGACCAAGAATCAGTTTTTAATTTGATAAAGTAAACTACTTAATTTTATAATTGTCCATTTGTATCAAAAGAAGTTAATTCATTGAAACTGAATACATTGCTTACTCCTACTTTATAATTTGAAAATTATAAAGTAGTTTACTTTATAATTTGATAAAGTAAACTACTTAATTTTATATTTGTCCATTTGTATCAAAAGAAGTTAATTCATTAAACTTTAATTAATATGTATTCATTGATATTTTCCTTGTCATTTTACTGTTACCTACCCATCCCTCTCTTTAAAAAAATAAAATAGATATAATGGTGTATCTAAAGGAATAACTTTCTTGATTCATTCAATTCTAGGTTACGTGTATATACACGTCTTTTTAATGCCTAAATTCTAGGATCTAAATTAGTCTCCTGTCATGGTCCATGAATAGGATATCTACCTACCAAACATACATATCAATACAACAATTAGAGCTGTAAAACGAGTCGAACTGGGTCGAGTATCTGTGAGTTCGAGTCGAGTTGCAAACTTTTTAAATCGAGTCGAGTTTTAGCCGAGTCGGGTCATCCATGAAACTGAAGCGCCGAACTCGGCTCGTTAGTAAGACCTCGGGATTCGAGGATATCCGCTTTGACCCGTTTTCCTTGGAATGACCATAAAGCTTTAAGTTGCATTTATAAAAAAGTAAAAAAAAACTTTTTTCAATTATTCTGCTCACCCACCGATTTATATTCCCAAGGAATCTTAAGGCACAAAATCTGGGGAGAAACGCGTTTCTCCGTCGCTTATGGAGAAACGGGGCTTGTTATGTCGCGCGACATACCTAGCCACAAAAACTGGATATCACTTCCTCGAACACGGATATCCAGAAGCTTTGGAAAGGATATCCAGAAGCTTTGAAATGGATATCCAGAAGCTTTGTAAAGAATATCCAGAAACCAATTTTTTTTTCTGGATATCCTTTACAAAGCTTCTGGATATCCATATTCAATGTTCTGGATATCCAGAAGCTTTGTAAAGGATATCCAGAAAAAATACTTAGTTTCTGGATATCCTTTATAAAGCTTCTGGATATCCATTTCAAAGCTTCTGGATATCCAGAAGCTTTGTAAAGGATATCCAGAAACTGGCTACTTACGTCGCGCGACATAATAAGCCCCGTTTCTCCATACGCGACGGAGAAACGCGTTTCTCCCCAGACGCACTCATCTTAAGGAGGGTCTTTTCTTTAATTTACTTCTCCTCCCATCACAATTTCTGATTTCTTCTTATCTCTCAATCGAATATATCCCTCCCTCTATTTTGTTTCACCAGCTACTTCTCCTTCCACAACTAATTTCGAATTTCTTCTCCTTTTTTTTCTTCCATTGTTTGGCGCCTTCCGTGATGTTGCCATCATAGAATATCGGAGAAGAGTTGGTATTTTTCTGGATTTTAAGCATAAAATTTTCATGGTGGTTGAAAAGACGCGTATTAGAGTTGTATTCATAAAGTCAGAGTTGACGATTTTAAGGCTGTTTCGAGCTACCCGCGAGCTGACGAGTCGAGTTTGGGTTAAACTCGACTCGACTCGATTATGAAATCGAGTTAGCCTTTGCAGCCGAAGTCGACTCGGTATTGAGTCATGGGCCGAGTCCGATGGCAGTTTGGCGAGTCGAACCCGAGTCGGTTATCGAGTAACTCGCCCGTTTTTACACCCCTAACAACAATATGATATCGTAAATCTCTTTCTCTCTATTCTATCAGTCCCCCGCAGTCGAAGCGGGAGAAGGCCGTATGCTGAGACTGTTCCGAAAATCATTGAATAGTACGCGCGAAATCCCTTTAGTGAAAATATCAGCTAATTGATAACAGGACGAAACATGAAGAACACGAATTTCCCCTTTCTCAACCTTCTCACGAATAAAGAGAATATCTAACTCAATATGCTTAGTTCGTTGTTGTTGTTGTACTGGATTCCTGGATAAGTAAATAGCACTACTATTATCACAATACACCAAAGTGGCTTTTGAAAGAGGAACTTGTAACTCAAGCAATATGTTAGTGTAAACTGGGGTGTTACCACAGGTGTTACCATCGGCAGAAATATGTTACCTGATATGTTACCCGACTGTTTTGGTTTATAGTTGTATATTTCTTTCCATATTTATTTATATCCTAATGTCTAATATTATTTACAGGATGTATATGTTTTAGGGTTCATATTTCAGGTTATAACAAAGTTGAATTATTTTCTAGAAACATGGAATGAAGTTGGAGAAGAGTTACGCATAAATAGGGAATTTATGTGTAACTTTGACACAAAGTCTTGCCTTTTTGAAGGAAAATGTGATGAAGACTAAGCCCAAGGTTGGTTGATGTTTATTAAAGAGTACAAGACTGAGAATGTATGGGAGTACAAGAGAGTGAAGCTAGGACTTGGGCATCAAGCATATTGTTGCTACAATTAAGGAAATTGACCAAGTCATGCTCGAAATGTAAGGAGCAAGCTTGGCCACTCTCCCCACTCTTCATGCACGACTAAGACAGCCCCAAGGCTGTTATTTTGAGTAGCCTTCAAGATATTTGAAGACTTGTTGGGTATGCATGTTTTAACCCTCCTATTTTGTATTTGATTTGATTGATACCATAACCTCCTGTCTATTTTAAGGACTTTAGGACCCTATGTAATGAAGCTTAGACTTCAAATTTTTTAGCTAAGTCCATTTTATAGAATAGGTTAATCTTAGGCTTGAAGACTGGCACAAGTTTCATTGGAAGCAAGGTTGTAGTTCCTGAAGTATTCAAAACCGCACCATGAACCGCACATGCAAACCGCAAGTGCAGTTCAAGTCTTGAACTTGCTTCCTCATCCAACCGCATGCAACCGCCCTTGAACCGCACCTGTGCAGTTCATGTGCGACCGCATCCTTGCAACCTCCTGGTGTAGCAAAACCGCACATTCCTAACCGCGTCTCACCAACCGCATCCAATGATTGGCTACTTGGAGTGAACAACTTTTTATCCGTTGGAATCCACGTCGCATATCAAAAGTCAACCACCATATCTTGTCACGTGATTCAATGTCGAGAGAAAAGATCCGCAAGGATCTTGAAAAGGTGACAGTGTCCTAACCTCATTGCTTGCAAATGAGCCTGACAAATTTTACCTGCAAAGAATCGGTACTCAAAGGACAAAAGTGGTTGCCGTGTGGACCAATAGGATTGCATCAAGTACCGTCCTTCAACAAACCGTATCCAACGGCTAGTTTCTTGATGCTTGGGTATAAATACCCCCAATCTTCACCATTTGAAGATTGCTTGAAAAATTGAGAAATTGTTGTGTTCATAGAAGCCGAAGCTCGCCTTAAATTATTCAACCCTTTCAATCTTCATCTTCATACTTCAAGAAATATTCCTAGCCCGTAAATCAAGCCTTAACACTTTCAAGAATCATTGTGCTCTACATCTCACGCATCTAAAGAGCCTTGATCTTGTTCTCACACACTCACCTCACTTGTTCTAATCACATAGATTAAACACTTGAGATACACCGGTTATAGTTTTGGATTTGTTCTTCATAGAAAAGATTTTATTGTACTTTGTAATCTCACAATACTTAATATAAAATCTCTCTTAGAAATCCAAGACTAACCATCTTGGCAGTGGACGTAGATCGTTTATCGATTGAACCACTCCAAATAGCGTGTTCTTACTTTCTCGCATTTATATTTCTTGTGCTTGCTAATTATTTATCTTTGTCTCTCGTTTGATCTTTATTTAGTTATCCATTATTGTGAAATAGTGTTTGGAGTTAACAAAGTCAAAACCACACGTGTTTGTAAACCGCTCTTCCCAAAACCGCACCACCAAAACCGCATTTTACAAACCGCCTCTCAAAACCGCTTTACACTCTATTATTCCGCTGCATTTTACACTATCACTTGCGCCTATTATCAACTCGCTAGAGGATTTTGTAAGCAAGAGGTTCACTTTTAAAAGAGGGCGAAAAATTTTAAACAGCCTATTCACCCCCTCTAGCCGTATTTTCACCCTTGTTGCCACCTTTGGGACCAACAAGTGGTATCGTAGCCTACACATTTTAAAACCATCGTTTTTCAAGCTTAATACCTTGTGTGCCGATTCGATATGGCAACCTCAAAGACAATGACTACCGTTAACTATTCACACATTCCAATGTTGGACGAAGACCACTTTGACATCCTGGAAGTGCCGAATGCTTATTCATTTGGAAACCATAGATGAGATGCTAGTGGAATGCGTGATCAATGGCCCTCTAATTCCAATGAAGGCTAATACCGATGCAACCACCAATGCCGAAACTCCAGAGGTCAAAAAGCCAAAAGATGAGTGGTCGGATGAAGAGAAGAGAATAGTTGCTTTGGACAAAGAAGGCGAGGTTCATCATTTCGGAACCCTCCCCGTATCAACTCTACAGTAAAGTGATGTACCTCAAAACCGCAAAGCGATGTGGGATGCCATAGAGAGCTACCTCGAAGGTGATGATGAGTGCAAGGAAAACAAATTATACACTGTTGAAAGATCCTACAACAACTTCAACGTAAAACCCAACGAAACCTCGTTGCGCCAAACCTACGATCGCTATGTTGAGGTAGTTAATGCTTGTAGATCTCTTGGTAAAACTTTAACCGATAAGGAAATCAATATGACTTTCATATCTCGCTTTAGGTTCTAGATGGGTAAATAAGGCTACCTCTCTAGAAGACTCCAAAGTATCGGGTACTTGGTCATTAAGTAACTTGTATGCCAATCTTAGAGTCTATGAACTTAAACTAAATCATATTGAAGAGATAGAAGGAAAAACCAAATCGCTTTCTATGTCTCGTAGTGGAACATGAAGAGAAACCATCCACATCCAATCAAACCACCGATCCTTCCATATCAACCTCATCACTCATCGAGATGGATGATGATGATTTTGCCATGTTTGTGAAAAGATTTCAAAAATTTAGAAAATCCTCAAAACCTTTCACAAAATCATTTTCAAAAGGCAAACCTCCCGCAACATTTTCTAGGGCCGCAGATACAAAGAAGAAGAGTGACTTGGTATGCTACAACCGTAGGAAACCCGGCCACTTTGCATCCGAGTGTCCACACCTAAATATGAATATATGAAAAAGAAAACTTTTCCTTCGAAATTTTCTCATCGTAAGGGAATGGTTGCGAGGAGGAAGAGAATTCCAAGGAATTAGCAACTTGGATTGAAACAGATTCTCGAGGATGGAAGTGACGGTGAAACCGAAGAGGTTAACCTCTCGCTTAGTTGCAGACGCCCGATGACTCGATTCTGAATCATTTGAGTTGCATGATATGGAGGAAAAGGAGGTTTTTGCAAAACTTCCAAATTATAAATTGGATGATGATATTAAACTTACTCCTAGCGTTAAGATAGGAAATTGTTCGTATTCACGTCCCATTTTCTCATCTAAAACTTCTCCACCTTCAAAAGCTATTCCAAAGAAAATTTTGAAAAAGGTGGTGGAAGAGATTTCTCCCATGAAACATGAAAAGATGTTCAAGGAAGCTGAAATGGTGATCCATCAGTTCTCAAATCTTAAGAAAGCCTTAAGCTTAGCTCATGATGAACTTAATCAGTACAAGACGGAGAAAACTGTGATGAGGTCTGAAATTTCTAATCTTAAGGACCAAATCAAACAGATGACTCCTCTTGCTGATCAAAACCGCATCCTTGAAACTAAGGTTGCTGCACTTCAACTCAGGAATGATGACTTGGTAACCCAAATCGACGATCGTCAAAAGATTATTGATTCGTGGCTCAAGTCTCAATCCACCAAGGATAAAATCTTGGACTTCCAAGTTCCTCCTGGAACTAAGGATGGTCTAGGGTTTGGATCTGAGGAAGAGGAGAAGTGTGCATCCTCGAGTGAAAAGGATGAGGAAATTTTGGAACTAACTAAAGAAATTCCCAAGGGGAAGCATGCTAAAGGAAAGGGTAAAGGAAGACAAGTAAATTATGTCTACCCTAAAGGAAAGCAATATGGGAAGAATTACGTGTTAAAACCTAAGAATTACGTGGAAGCACTGAAGAGGAAATGGCTTATGGAATTGGTAGAATCCCTGCTCCAACCGCTTCTGGTGGAAAAGGCGGTTCGCTAACTCCGGGTCGACCGCGCTTCTTCTTCGACCGCTCCTCCTGCCCTTCAAAAGCAGGAATAGCGTTCCCAGAAATACGTGGTCAAACCAAAGCCTGTTCCCTTTGTATCAGTGGAATGTTAGGCTGGAACCGCTCCTCCCAAACCGCTTCCTTGTCCAAAACCGCATGCAACTCCTAAGAAGAGTAAGGAGTTAGTAAAACCTCATGAAGCTTGTAGCTATTACAAATGTTACGTGTGTGATGGTTTAGGTCACAAGGCGAGAATGCCTTTGCGGTTCACATCCAATGCCAGGAAGAGCAAACCTCCTTCTGCCAAACAGGTGTGGGTCGTAAAGGGTTGCTAACCAGGGACCCGAGGAATAAAGGGGACCTCGTTCTTAATGTTTACATTTCAGGTCCTCTGCTTCATGGTAGTCACTCCAAGGATAATGAATGGTATCTTGACGGTACATTTGCTCAAGACATATATTTGGAGATAGATCATTACTTGAAGATGTCGTTGAAGCAAGTGGTCCATCTGTAACCTTTGGTGATAACAACAAAGGCAAGACCATTGGATATGGTGTGATAAGGAGAGGAAACCTAACTATTGAGAAGGTTTCTCTTGTCGATGGACTCAAGCACAACCTCCTTTCAATTTCTCAATTTTGCGACAAAGGAATGCTTTGCAACTTCACGTCATCAAACCGCTTTATCAAAGATAGCATTTCGTCACCCTACTCACGAGGATTCGTAAGAGTAATATTTACATTATTGATCTAAATTACGCATGTAGTATTACTAATCTCTGTTTTGTAGCTAAGAATGTGAGCGAAAATAGTTGGCTATGGCACAAGAGGTTGAGCCACCTGAACTTCAAGTATCTTGCAAAGATTGGTAGGGAAAACCTCGTTCGTGGTTTACCCAAAGTGGCTGACCACCATCCGGAGAAATGCGGTGCATGCCGGCTTGGTAGCGGTCCGCGTCGTCTTTCACCAGCAAGACCGCTCCATCAACTTCAAGATGCTTACAATCGCTTCACATAGATTTGTTTGGACCCGTAACCACCGCCGGCATTGGAGGAAATAGATATACTTTAGTGGTGGTGGATGATTACTCAAGATATACGTGGGTTGAGATGATGATTTCCAAAGATGATTGCTATGAGATTCTCACCGCACTATTCGGACGGCTCCAAACTCAAAAAGAAGATGACATCGTTAGTGTTCGATCGAGATAATGGAACAGAATTCAAGAACAACGGTGTTGCTCGGTATTGTGATGACCATGGGATTGATCACAATTTTTCCCAGTGGTGTTCCACAACAAAATGGGGTTGTGGAAAGGAAGAATGGGACGTTGATTGAAATTTGGAAAGACAATGATATACGAAGCGAAGCTACCTCAATATTTTTGGGTGAAGCAATCAATACCGCATGCTTCACTCAGAACCGCTCCCTCATCAACAAAACCTATAATAAGACTCCTATGAGCTTTGGCGAGGAAGAACCCCAACATTGCATTCTTCAAGATCTTTGGTGCAAATGCTTTGTCCTCTACAACGGAAGAGAAAATAGAGGTAAATTCGGGCCAAGGCCGACGAAGGTATTTTTGTTGGGTATGCTAAACATTCTAAAGCTTTTCGTGTTTTCAATAAAACTAGTTTAAAAATAGTAGAGTCTGTCCATGTTACTTTTGATGAGCATTCTCTCCTTGAGCCACATTTGGCTCCAAATGTTGCGATGATTTTGTTGAGCATAATGAACCCGGGTGAACCATCTCAAACCGCACTTTGAACCTCAACCGCAAAATCCAGCACCCTCAACTGAAATTCCCCAAAACCGCAATTTTGAAACCGCACCTGAAGATCCCTCTCCAGATGCAACTCCAAGGGAAGAAGAAGTTGAGAATTCCCTATCCGGCTTATAGAACCTCTTCGTCAACTAACCTTCCATGACTTATTTGAAGGATCCAACGATGTTCCAATTGAAGATCTTGACAAACCTCGATCCAACCGGACTTACCCCGGAGGTTCATGAAGTCGGCAGTCACCCCCTCACTAATGTGATTGGTGATCTGTTTTCCGGTGTTCAAACAAGGAGATCAAATTATGACGAGCATACTTCTCTTTTATCTCAAGTTGAACCCAAGAAGATTGATGAAGCACTCCAAGATTCCAGTTGGGTTGTTGCTATGCAAGAAGAACTCAACCGAGTTTGAAAGATGCAAGGTCTGGACTTTGGTACCTAGACCTCGGGATCAAGGAGTGATAGGAACTAAGTGGGTATTTAGGAATAAGATGGATGAGAATCGAAGCATCACTAGGAAGAAAGCAATGTTGGTTGCACAAGGATATAGGCAAGAAGAAGGAATTGATTATGATGAAACCTTTGCTCCTGTTGCAAGATTGGAAGCTATCGAGAATCTTCTTAGCCTACGCCTCTTTTAAGCGTTTCAAGTTATATCAAATGGACGTAAAGAGTGCATTCCTCAACGGCGGCTGCAGAGACCGTGTATGTTGCCCAACCCCTGGATTTGAAGACTCCAAATTTCCCAATCATGTCTACAAACTCCAAAAAGCTTTGTATGGACTTAAGCAAGCTCCGAGGGCATGGTAGGAGACTCTTTCTAAATTTTTACTAGAAAAGGGATTTAAACGTGGTAAAATTGATACAACTCTTTTTATTGCCAAATATAATGAGCATACTTTACTTGTTCAAATTTATGTCGATGATATTATTTTTGGTTCTACTAATGAGTTAATTTGTAAGCGTTTCGAGAAGCTAATGAAAAGCAAGTTTGAGATGAGCATGATGGGAGAATTAACATTCTTCCTCGGGCTTCAAATCAAGCAATGCGAAGAAGGTATCTTCATCAGCCAAGCCAAGTACACCAAGGAGCTAATAAAGAAGTTTGGATTAGAAAATGCTAAAGCATATGATACTCCTATGGCCACCGGCAATAAGCTAGATAAGGATCTCAAAGGTAAGAAAGTTGATCAGACTTTATATCGAGGTATGATCGGCTCATTACTTTACTTAAGCGCTAGTAGGCCGGATATTATGTTTAGTGTACGTGTATGTGCTCGCTATCAAGCGGATCCTAGAGAAGCACATCTTATTGCGATCAAGCGTATAATCCGCTATTTATGCGGAACCACTAACCTTGGACTTTGGTATTCCAAAGATTCGAACTTCGATCTTGTAGGTTATTCGGATGCAGATTATGCGGCTTGTACTATTGACAGGAAAAGCACTAGTGGTACTTGTCATTTCCTCGGGAATAGACTAGTTGCTTGGGCCAGCAAGAAGCAAGCTTCGGTTTCGGTGTCAACCACGGAGTGAGTATATTCTTCTTTGGTAGTTGTTCTTTGTCAAATCCTTTGGATGAAGCGGCGGTTGGTAGACTATGGAATCCATGAAGGAATTGCCCCATCATGTGTGACAACACTTCAACTATTTCGAGTCTCCAACAACCTGTCATGCATTCCAAGACCAAGCATATTGATATCAAGTATCATTTCCTCAAAGACCATGTGGAGAAGAGGAATATCCATTTAGAGTATGTGGGGACGGACAACCAGATTGCTGATATCCTCACAAAGGCTCTTGACTCCAAGAGGTTTTCTTTCCTCAGAGGAGAAATGGGTATGCTTGAACTTAAATAAATTCCATTCTTTTTATTAACTAACTTGGTTGTTGAGTATAGTTTCAATTCCACTGTTGAACCGCGTGTACCAAACCGCAAGGATTCTCAAACCGCACTGCAGCCAACCGCTTCACTTAAAACCGCATCTTTGCGGTTCAACCGCTGATCTCAACCGCAGTTCAACTTGGAGTATTTTCTATCTTTACTTTTACTTATAGTTATTTAAAAAAAAAAAAAAAAAAAAAAAAAAAAAAAAAAAACTGTTCAAATTCCTTTTTATTTATTTTTCAGTCCTTTTTTTTCTTTAAGGGTTTATTTGCAAATGTTTTCCCACAAAAATTTAAATTTTGAGAGCATTTAATGCGAGGGAACATTAGCATTAATTAGGCTTCATGTCAGCCGTCATTGGTTGATGGGTTGAAGCTGAAAGGGTGTAACCAGTGCAGTCTTTTCAACTGCCAAACCCTAAACCCTTTCCTTTAAATAGAAATCATTCTCATTTTACCAACCTTTTTGCAAACTGTCATCTCTGCACCGTACCTCTGTCAGCCTTTCTACCAACTCACTTTCTCTCTAACCTTCAAAACTTCATAAGTTTCTAAGTCTTTCTTCATCAATGGCACCCAAACCCATAGAAGACATGGTATGATTTCTTGAACTTAACCTTTTTTATCTTCTGCAAATCATATATGTTCATCTCGTTTTCTGCCATTGCTGAACCCTTGAAAGCTTCGAACACCCATAAACTAACTATTGTTCATATGTTCTTCATTTCTTAATCATTTTGCATAAAATTTGTTGGGTTGTGTTCGGAATCTTGCCTAGATTAAGAATATATGCTTTATTTCATGATCTACACATATTTTGGGTACTGATTTTGAATTTTAAACTTCTTTAGTTTCGAAACCCACTTTATGATTTCTCCATTTTAAGGTGATTGAGTAAAGTAGATGTTTTTATTGTTATATTATGAATCTACTGCTCAATGTGATCATTTTGACATGTTATTTGATCATTTTGGTTAACATTTTTTCAAAATCTTGTTCTTGGTGTTCTTCGTGTTCTTCATGCACTCAAGTAAGCTTGTTCATCATGCTTTTTCGAAAAATTCTTATGTTTTGGCTTGACCTAATTTTCAAACCTGTTTTTCCATACTAGAAAAATTCTGAAAATTTTACTTTGTTACATGTTTAAACCGCATGCCATTGAACCGCTTTATTCAAAACCGCATGCTATGTTTTGAAACCGCACTTATAATTGCTTAATTCTCGTTTCAAAACCGCATCCCTGAACCGCATATTTTTCATTTTCAAACCGCATGCTAAAAAATTACTTAAGTGTTACTAAGTATATAGGCTGGACACCATAAATTTCCTCTCTAAGCACCGCTTGCAGTGTGGGATAATTTTGGATTACAATGCCACGTGCTAAGTACATACTTTTGTATTTTTCTTATTTGTTTTCCTACCTGTGTTCACAGTTTCCTTGTGGTTGGAAATTTTCATTTCCAAAACCGCACTATTGCCAACCGCATGTGTGCCCCAACCGCTTGTGAACTGTGATTTTCCTAAAGTATTCTAACTTGTATGTTTTCTTTGTAGAATACCAAGTACTTTCTACCAGGTTGGGAAATCAATGAACCTGAGTTGCGGTCTGATGCTCTTGGAAGAGAGATGATTAGGAAGATGCAAGCTTCTGGAATCCTTCCCCTCTTCAACAAACAACAAACCTATACCATCCCCTCCTTCATTGACCAATTTTATGAAACCGTTATCGAGGGAGTGGCGAGCTTTCGAGATGGAACCAAGAGACCCAGCTTAGTGGGAATTGTTGAAGGGTTTAAGGTCTCAATTGACTACTTGGACATCGAAGCACCTTCGATTTCCATGTGTGCAGTGCTCCAGTTGAAGTGTCCCAAGAGGTTCGGGATGCTACTGCTCAACTCTTCTTGGAACCACTGGCTTCTTTAGCGGCAACTACAAGAAGATAGCTAGGAAAGAGTTTGGAGAGATGATGAGTCATTTATGTTACTTAGTAGGGAAGTACGTGTGTGGGAAGACAGGAAACCACAACAACTTCACCTCTTCTCGATGGCATATTCTTTGTGCCATATACAACGGAATGAAGCTCCATTGGCCCAAAATCTTGATGAAAGAGGCGGCCGGCGGTATTGATGCCTACCAGTTGAAGACCAAGGATGTGCATACCAGGTGGAGACCGTTTGGTAGACTGCTAACCGCCATCTTTGGCAACTATCAGCACTTGGAAGATATGAAGACAACCACTCCTGATATCTGCTATCATTGGGGAGTTGAAGAATCTTTTGGGCTCAAGGCTTGCCACTCCTTCAGATTCTCTTTTGGCAATGAAGACTACAAAGCTCTGTATGATGCTGATACCTTTCAACCCAAGGAACATTATGTGGAGATGACTCCAGCGACCGCATCAAAAGCCATTGGCAAAGCTATCAAAAAGGTCTCAAGGAAAAGAAAAGCACCTACAGAACCCCTTCTTAAGCCAACTTCAACCGCGCCAACCCAACCGCGTGGTTCAGCTGGTGCAGGCCCAAGCCAGAAGAAGCCAAGGAAAGGGAAAGAGAAGATGACCCTTCTGGATGAAGTGGTTGAAGAAGAAGAAGAAGAGGAGGATGCAACTATTCCTCCATTGATTGCCAAGGCCAAGAAGGCAAAAGAAACTCAGGATGAGCTAGCCAAAATGACTGATGAGGAGTTAGTGCCTTACTATGAAGGCGAGATTGAGAGGATAAAGAAGAAGCAAGGCGAGAAGGGTCTTGCCTCAGGAAAAACTAAGGATCCTATTCCCCAACCGCCACCTTCTCAACCGCCCCAAACCAAACCGCTTGCCCAAACCCCACCTCAATCTCCTATCCTCTCCCATCATTCCTCACCAACCAAAACTCTATCACCAAAACCGCTTTCTCCTCCACAACCACAAAGAGCTGCAACCGCTCAGGGGGAGAAACCAAAGAGGGTCAAACACTTAGCCCAAAAGAAGACCCCAACCAAAGGCCCCAAGCGGTTTCTTAAAAGAGTTAGAAATCAACCTTCCCCTTCTCCATCCCCTTCTAAATCTTCTTCCTACTCCACTTCCCATACACCGTCCCAATCCCCTTCTAAATCTCATTCTTCCTCCTATCAATCCAAATCACCAACTCCCTCACCTCAGAAAACAAACCGCTCCCCATCTATCCAAAATTCAAACCGCGCCCAATCACCACCTTACTCACATCACACTCCAGCCATCTCAATCTCCAACCTTAACCGCGACAGAACTCCTTCCCCAAACCGAGTCAATACCCCTCCTCCTGAAAATTCTCCTCCTCATAAATCACCTTCTCCTGACCGCCTTCCTACTCCGCCTCATCAAACCTCACCCATTCCTGAAACCGCACCCACTCAACCGCAAAGAACTCCTCCTGTTTACGTCCATACCGCCCACACAAGTTCCTCCTCGATTCTAATCCCATAACTTCTGGGATTCCAACCACCAACATTCCACCCTCAACCGCACCTATCTCAACCGCACCAATCCCCTCTTTACCTATCCCAACCGCTTCTATCCCTTTACCCCAAACACAACAAATTCCTCCCTCAACAATTTCACCTTATACAGTCCACCGGTAGCCTTTTTCAAACCCTCCTTCAACCCATTTCCCAAACCGCACCTCCAACACAATCTCAACCGCCTCCCTCAATCACCCAAATTCCTTCAACTCCAACCGCACCCTCAGACTACCTTCAAATTCTTTCAACCCTTCAACTGATTCAATCACAGTTGATTGTAAACCAAGGCCACATGCTAAAAGCCCGGCTGAATCCAACTTGGCCTTAACCGCATCCAATGCCAACCTGGAAGCCTCCAACCGCTCTCTACATGCCAAGGTTGATGCTCAAGCCTTGAAATGGCCATCATGAAATCCCAATTGATTGATGCCATTAAGGGGAGAGAGTGTCTACGTGCTGTCAAAACCGCAGCCTAATGAATGCTTCCAAGCCTTTAAAGAAGATCTAGCCACTGGAGTGCTCAAAGCCGTGGGTGATCTTTGTTTCAAAATCTCAACTTCATGAAATGCTCACAAATCTTTCCAGTGAGTTTGTCACCTCCACCAACTCTGCACTGATAGCTTTCATGAAGACCCTCCAAGAAACCCAACCGCTGCAAGCCTCAACCTCAGCCGCTCCTTCCCAAACCGCTCTAGATGACTTGCGGTGAAAATTTTTCTGAACTGGACTCCACTTAAAGATAGAATAAATGTTGATCTCAACATAGTGGGAGACAGTATCAAAGAGCAAGTAAGGCATTTTGATGATGATATCTCCTTGATTTGAGAACCTCAAAGCGAGGCTTCAACCTCAAGCTAGACAACTCCATCAAAGAATTGAAGTCCAACTGAATGTATTTGTTGATGCGGAACCGCTTAGAGATGCTCTCTCTACTCAAACAGTAGCCATTCAGGATGAGATCTTCACATTCTACAATTCCTTGAAGGTCTGCATTGAAGGATTCACTACTCAGATCAAGGAAAGTGTTGATGGAAACACTAGATCTGTTGATGCCGTTGGAACCGCTGCTGCTGATTCTGTAACCGCACTGCGATCTGTTGAGACTACTCTTGCCAGACAGGCTGAAGACCTCAGAGCCCTCAGAAGAAATATCAGAGGTGAAAGCTCAGCCTTCAGACCTTCTGAACCGCAGCTGCCCCAGCAAGAAGTCAATCAACCAAGAGAGCAAGCACGCCATCAACATCAACCGCGCCATCATCAACCGCATCATCAACCGCGTCAGCATTAGGATTTCTCATTTTGTAATTCCTTTATCCTTTTTTTGCTGAACTCCTTTTTGATTTGTTGGACCACACTCCATGTAATTTTTGTCCAACTTTCTTTTGTTTTTGAAACCTTTGTATTTTGCTTCTCTACCATTGTAAGTGTAACCGCATTGGTAGTAATGAAAAATGCATCATTGGTTCCAAAACCTTGTTCATATCAAACTACTTGTTTGTAGAACAATGAAATCTCTTATGGTTTATAAACTCATTCAAATATTTTCTAACTTAAAATCACTATTTTGAATTGATGTTTAAACATTCAGTTTGAACCGCACTTTGAACTTAAACTCACAATTTCTTAAGTGCGAATGCATTTCTATACTTTCCACATTGTAAGTTTTCATCTTTTAGAAAGTATAGAAATCTATAGCTTAAGCTAAGTGTGTGCATTGACTTGGGACATGAATTACCATGTTAATTCTTATGGACATGTTCTTACCAAGTACAATGTTTGCTTTTGTTATAGTAGGTAATGGCATCAATCAAATAGGGAGATTGTTGGGTATGCATGTTTTAACCCTCCTATTTTGTATTTGATTTGATTGATACCATAACCTCCTGTCTATTTTAAGGACTTTAGGACCACTATGTAATGAAGCTTAGACTTCAAATTTTTTAGCTAAGTCCATTTTATAGAATAGGTTAATCTTGAGGCTTGAAGGCGGCACAAGTTTCATTGGAAGCAAGGTTGTAGTTCTGAAGTATTCAAAACCGCACCATGAACCGCACATGCAAACCGCAAGTGCGGTTCAAGTCTTGAACTTGCTTCTTGAACCAACCGCATGCAACCGCCCTTGAACCGCACTGTGCGGTTCATGTGCGACCGCATCCTTGCAACCTCCTGGTGTAGCAAAACCGCACTTTCCTAACCGCGTCGCACCAACCGCATCCAATGATTGGCTACTTGGAGTGAACAACGTTTATCCGTTGGAATCCACGTCAGCAATATCAAAAGTCAACCACCATATCTTGTCACGTGATTCAATGTCAGAAAAGATCTGCAAGGATCTTGAAAAGGTGACAGTGTCCTAACCTCATTGCTTGCGGTGGAGCACGATCGGCTTTACTGCGGCTGTACTCAAAGGACAAAAGTGGTTCTTTGTGGACCGATAGGATTGCATCAAGTCTTGTCCTTCAACAAGTGTATCCAACGGCTAGTTTCTTGATGCTTGGGTATAAATACCCCAATCTTCACCATTTGAAGATTGCTTGAAAAATTGAGAAATTCTTTGTGTTCATAGAAGTGAAGCTACGCCGAAATTATTCAACCCTTTGAATCTTCATCTTCATACTTCAAGAAATATTCCTAGCCCAGAAATCAAGCCTTAACACTTTCAAGAATCATTGTGCTCTACATCTCACAGATCTAAAGAGCCTTGATCTTGTTCTCACACACTCACCTCACTTGTTCTAATCACATAGATTAAACACTTGAGATACACTGGTTATAGTTTTGGATTTGTTCTTCATAGAAAAGATTTTATTGTACTTTGTAATCTCACAATACTTAATATAAAATCTCTCTTAGAAATCCAAGACTAACCATCTTGGTAGTGGACGTAGATCGTTTATCGATTGAACCACTCCAAATAGCGTGTTCTTACTTTCTGCATTTATATTTCTTGTGCTTGCTAATTATTTATCTTTGTCTCTGTTTGATCTTTATTTAGTTATCCATTATTGTGAAATAGTGTTTGGAGTTAACAAAGTCAAAACCACACGTGTTTGTAAAACTGCTCTTCCCAAAACCGCACCACCAAAACCGCATTTTACAAACCGCCTCTCAAAACCGCTTTACACTCTATTATTCCGCTGTGCATTTTACACTATCACTTGCAGTCTATTATCAATTGCTAGAGGATTTTGTAAGCAAGAGGTTCAGTCTTTAAAAGAGGGCGAAAAATTTTAAACAGCTATTCACCCCCCCTCTAGCTGTATTTTCACCCTTGTTGCCACCTTTGGGACCAACAAGACTTTAAATAGGAAAGGTGTGGACACTTGAAGATATGCCAATTACATACATATTTCACACTCCTTGCACTAGAGACAAAACACATATTTGGTTTCTTTTGCCCTTTCTACCATACTTTGTTTTTCCACTCTCAAGTACTTTGGACTTGATTATGTTTTGGGTAGAAAAGGGTTTGTGTTTTGATCTATTCGTTTTCTACTTGTAATAGAGTTAGAAAACTTTCGGCTTTGTAATCATTTATATACTGAAGATAAAGTCTTGGCTTTTGAGCCATCCTCAAGTTATATAATTATATAACTTGAGAAAATTAACTCTTGTGTCTTTTAATTCCGCTGCAAAATTCTTTTAAAGTTGTTTTATTTCGGAGTGTGTATGCAGTCTTGGGTGTTATCGTTAGTGCTATCTCAAGTGCTATCGTTGGTATTGCTAACATCTTTGATAACACCTGTTATCTAGGTCGTGACAATTTCACAAACACCACATGACGGGAAATAATAACACGATGAGTTTTTAGATCATAGCACTTATGCCCCCTGTGGTTTGGAGGATACCCCAAAAAGACACACGGATTATAGCGAGTGTGAAGTTTATGAATAGAAGTGGATGGAATTAACGGAAAACATAAACACCCGAAAACCCGTAAGTAAGAGTAGGAGGGATCACGATGATAAAGAACTTGTGTAGAAGAGGAGTGATCAAGACCTTTTATGGGAATGATATTAAGTAAATACGTAGCCATGGCTAACACATTATGACAAAAAGATGATAGCATTGATGAGAGAACAAGAAGAATACGAATGAGATTATTAACAGTCCTAATCTTCCGTTTCACTTTTCCATTTTGGGAAGATATGTGGGGACAAGAAAATCGAAAACTCATGCCATTAGTGCGAAAGAAAGATTTGAAATTAGTGTTGTCAAATTTCCTCCTATTATCACATTGGAAGCACTTAATAGTGTTGGAATATTAGGGTGAATATTAGGGTGAATGGTAAAGTCACCAAGAGTCTAAAATCCAAAAGCCAAGACAGTTCAACTTCTAGGAACTACTCGGTCGAGCAAGGCTAAGCCTCGACCGAGCATACCTGTCCTGGAACAAGCCTTTTCTGTTAGCCGCTGCTCGAGCGAGTCACTAAAGTGCTCGGCCGAGTAACCAGCCTGTGCACGGGTGAGTCACCAAAGGTGCTCGGCCGAGCAATTGCTGTTTTGGTCAGTTGATGTTCGAACAGGTGCTGGCTTGGAGGGTTTGTGACTTTTGTGAATAGTCACAACTGACTCAACCTACTCTATATATATACCCTTCTTCCTTCATTCAGTCATCAAGTTGTTATCAAGTTAAACATAAGTAATCCAAGTTACAATCATTGTTCACAATCCAATTCTCTCTCTCATTCAAAAGTGTTTAGTTTCGTTCAAAGAGTTCAAGTATCATTTCGTTCTTCAAGTTAGAAGACTAAGAGCAAGTCTGATTTCGGTTCACCCGTCAAGGTTAGTTAAAGTGCACACTAACTCTTGGTGAAAAGTGTTATATCATGGGAGACATTCGCCATTGATCCATTTGCACAATTACGGAGCCGAAATATTGTCTTAAGGAGATTTGCTTCAGCATATCTCGCTTTATTCTCCTTCTTTTGATTTTCCGTATTGAAGATCTCTAAAACAATAAACAACAATCTTAAGACAATAATTTCAGGTATTTGTTTTAATTATATCTTCTCTACTTCAACTCCTTTCTTATTTGATTATTTATTCTCATAACAGAAAATGGCTAATGGAAATGAATATGTTAGTAGTGAAACTATTGCAACAAATGCAATAGGGAGTACTTCATGTGCTAATCAGCTTATGATGCCACCGGCCTCGCAGTACGAGAAATCGGAAAAGTTCAATGGGGCTGATTTCAAACGTTGGCAACAGAAAATGTTGTTCTATCTCACAACGCTTGGACTAGTAAAGTTCTTACGTGAAGAATGTCCCGTAGTGGCGGAAGGTGTCGTAGACAAGGCTGCACAATTGGCTATTGATGCATGGAAACATGCTGACTATCTATGCCGAAACTACATCTTGAATGGACTAGACAACACATTGTATAATGTGTACTACTCCATTCTAACTGCAAGAGGACTTTGGGACTCTCTCGACAAGAAATATAAAACCGAAGATGCTGGAACAAAGAAGTTCTTTGTTGCAAAATTTTTGGATTTTAAAATGATTGATTCTAAAACTGTAATGAATCGGGTCGAAGAGATGCAAGTTCTATTGCATAACATTGAAGTCGAAGGCATGAAATTGAGCGAGTCCTTCCAAATTGCATGTATGATTGAGAAATTGCCTCCCTCATGGAGAGATTTAAAAAACTATCTCAAGCACAAGCGCAAGGAGATGTCAATGGAAGACTTGCTTGTTCGTCTTCGTATTGAAGAAGACAATCGTAATGCAGAAAAGAGAGCCAATGCACGAAACATGGAAGCAAAGGCTAACATGGTGGAAGAATCTCGACCTAAGAACAACAAAAGGAAGCATGATGACTCTTCTAAGAAGAAGACAAGTAATGACAGCATCAAATGCTTCAAGTTCAAAGGGGACTACTTCAATTGTGGAAAAAACAGTCACCGGGCAAAAGATTGTCGAAGCAAGAAGAAGAAGCCTCCCCAAGAAAACATGAATGAAATATATACTCTCTCTGTAGGTGTCTCCGAAGTAAGTCTGTCTACTGTTGCATGTGAAGCCAACTTGGTGTCAAACATCAAGGATTGGTGGGTAGACACCGGAGTCACTCGTCACATATGTGCCGACCAAAGCTTGTTCGCAAAATATAAGAAGATGGAACGTGAAGATTTTCTCTATATGGGAAATTACACAACTTCCAAAATTGAAGGCATTGGGAAGGTGATCTTAAAGTTCACATCGGGAAAAGAGCTTACTCTCAACGATGTGATGCATGTACCCGACATAAGAAAGAATTTAATTTCTGGTTCTTTACTTAGTAAGAAGGGTTTCAAAATTGTATTTGAATCCGATAAGTTTGTACTTACTAAGGGGGGCATGTATGTTGGGAAAGGATACTTGCTAGATTGCCTGTTTAAGGCAAACGATGTTGTAGTGGACAAGAAGTCCACCTATTTAAAGTTATGAATAAAATTGACAATTCTATTTACTTGTGCGAGTCTTCTAATTTATGGCAATGTCGTTTAGGACATGTGAATCGTGCTTCTTTGAGAAAGCTTGTAGGATTGGGACTTATTCCCAAAACTTGATTCACTGAAAGATCACAAATGCGAAATTTGTGTTGAAGCAAAGTTTGCAAAGAAACCTTTTAAACCAATTGAAACAACTAGCCAACTGTTGGGATTAATCTATAGTGATTTATGTAATTTAAAGTTTGACCCAACTCGAGGCAGTAAGAAATACTTTGTTGCTTTCATTGACGATCGAAGTAGATATTGTTATGTCTATTTGTTAAGTAGTAATGATAAAGCAATGGATGCTTTCATCACTTACAAAACAGAAGTTGAAAATCAACTTGAAAAATCTATTAAAGTATTAAGGTCCGATAGGGGTGGTGAATATGAATCAACGGAATCGAGTGACCTATGTTCCAAATTTGGAATCATTCATCAAACAACTGCACCCTATACTCCACAGTAAAATGGTATTGCTGAGAGGAAAAATAAAACTTTAAAAGACATGGTTAACTGTATGCTTGTAAGTTCAGGTTTACCACAAAACTTGTGGGGGAAAGCATTGTTATCTGCTAACTTTGTGTTGAATAGGACTTCACACAAGAAAATTGGTTTCATACCATATGAATTGTGGAAAGGAAGAAAGCCTTCCTATAAATTTCTCAAAGTGTGGGGGTGTCTTGCAAAGGTTGTCGTTCCACCTCCTAAACGGTCAAAGTTAGGACCTAAGACCGTTGACTGTATATTTATTGGATATGCAATGAATAGCAGTGCGTAAAGATTCTTAGTACATTAATCTGAAATAAATGACATTTATGTCAATACAATAATTGAATCTCATGATGCTAAATTTTTCGAGGACGTGTTCCCTTTGAAAAAGGATATTTGTGAAAATACTCCTAAGAGACCACATGAAAGCACTTCTGAAAATAATGAGGATGCTAAACCAAGAAGAATCAAAAGAACTAAAATTGCTAAAACTTATGGTCCAGATTTTATCTCTAATTTTATGATTGAAGATGAGCCTCAATCATATAATGAAGCCATGAACAGCTCTGAATTCACATTCTGTAAAGAAGATGTAAATAGTGAGATTGAATCCATTTTAAGTAACAACACTTGGCAAGTGGTTGATCTTCCAAAAGGTTCTAAACCAATAGGATGCAAATGGATTTTCAAAAAGAAATTAAGATCGGATGGTTCCGTGGATAAATATAAGGCTCGTCTTGTTGCCAAAGGATATCGTCAAAATGAAGGATTTGATTTCATTGACAAATATTCTCATGTTACCAGAATTACTTCAATTCGAATCTTAATAGCCATTGCAGCATTGTATAATCTGCAAATACATCAAATTGATGTAAAAACGACATTTTTAAATGGTGATTTGAATGAAGAAAACATGGAATAGCCCAAAGATTTCAAAGTAAAAGGACAAGAGCACAATGTATGTAAACTGGTTAAGTCTTTGTATGGTTTGAAGCAAACTCCTAAACAATGGCATGAGAAATTTGACAATGTCATAACTAGGAATGGTTTTATCACAAATGAATGTGATAAGTGTGTATACTCAAAGAAATTTGGTAACACATACTCCCTCCGTCCCACTATAGTTGACACCCTTGAGGTGGGCACGGGAACTAAGAAGAAACAATTAAATAAAGAAAATATGTGGTAGAAAATGAAAAGAGAGAATGAGTGGGGTAAATAGTGGTGTTGGTTGAATAAATTGAGTGGTGGAAAATGAAGAGAGAGAATTAGTGGTGGGGTCCATCTAATATAAAAATATAAAAACTAGGTTATTTTTGGAAGGTGTCAAGTGAGATGGGACGGTCCAAAATGGAAAGAAGTGTCAAGTATAGTGGGACGGAGGGAGTATGTATTTGTTTGATTATATGTAGATTACATGCTCATATTTGATCATGACATTGAGGTTATAAATAAAACAAAGAAAATGTTTACCAATAACTTTGATATGAAAGATATGGGTGAAGCATATGTAATCTTGGGAATGAAAGTCTCTAGAACCTCCAATGGAATTAATTTATCTCAAACACATTATGTTGATAAAATGATTGAGAGATTTAAATTCATGGAATTAAAGAGACTAATAATCCATTTCTGCCCCATATATAGTTCTTCACAAGAATACTGGGAATGCAAAACAAACCATTAGAGTATTCTCAAATTATTGGAAGCCTAATGTGCTTGATGCAGTGCATAAGGCCGGATATAGCTTATGTTGTAAGTAAGCTAAGTCATTTTACTAGTAATCCTAATAATGAGCATTGGAATGCATTATTAAGAATTTTAGGATATATAAAACGAACTAGAGAGTATTAATTGCACTATAGCGATTATCCTCCAGTAATTGAAGGATATAGTGATGCAAATTGGATATCTGATACAGATGAATCCAAGTCTACTAGTGGCTATGTATTTACTCTCGGCGGAGGTACCATATCATGGAAATCTTCTAAGTAAACATGTATAGCTCGATCAACGATGGAATCTGAGTTTATTGCTTTAGATAAAGCTGGTGAAGAAGCTGAATGGCTTAGACACGTTTTAGAAGATATTCCTCTCTGGCCAAAACCAGTGCCTGCTATATGTATACATTGTGATAATCAAGCAGCTATAGCAAGGGTGGAGAATTTTATATACAACGGCAAATCTCGACACATACGTCGTAGACATAACACCGTTAGACAGTTACTCTCAAACGGAACAATTTCTATTGATTTCGTACGATCAAAGGATAACCTAGCGGATCCATTTACTAAAGGTTTATCTAAGGAGAGAATAAATTGTGCATCGCAGGAAATGGGGCTAAAGCCTAAACAAATCTAAATCAACTTGATGGAAACCTAACTTGGCAACTGGAGATCCCACAGACTAGGTTCAATAGGAAAAACTAGTCATGATTAATTTGAGAGAAGCACTTGGAAGTTTATCTTCATCCCATTTCTATAATGCAAAAGTGCTACCTACAAATTGGTAGAGGATAAGCTATTGCTTTTAATGATGACTATATCTTGTAAACTAGAACAAGTGGGGTAAGGTAGGATACTCTTTATAGCACATCACCTATGTAAGTGTGAACATGGCCGATTCGTTGAGAATTTTTCTTAGGCAAATTCTCTAAAGCACTCGCAGAACCAAGAAAGTTTAGGGCCAAAATAATGAACACAATAGAGAACCAAAATCTGATATGAGAATTAAATGTGTTTGGTCTATTATTTAAGCTTACAATAACGTGTGACAGTTCAATATGTTACGACTTCTTCTTCTTTCTTTTCCGTGTCGACTTCTTCCATTCATGTGGTGGATTGTTGGAATATTAGGTTAAATATTAGGGTGAATGGTAAAGTCACCAAGAGTCTAAAATTCAAAATCCACGACAGTTCAACTTTCAGGAACTGCTCGGCCGAGCAAGGCTAAGCCTCGGCCAAGCATACCTGTCCAGGAACAAGCCTTTTCTGTTAGCCTCTGCTCGGGCGAGTCACTAAAGTGCTCGGCCGAGCAACCAGCCTGTGCACGAGCGAGTCACCAAAGGTGTTAGGCAAAGCAGTTGCTGTTTTGGTCAGTTGATGTCCGAACAGGTGCTGGCTTGGGTTTGTGACTTTTGTGAATAGTCATAACTGACTCAACCTACTCTATATATCCCTTCTTCCTTCATTCAGTCATCAAGTTGTTATCAAGTTAAACACAAGTAATCCAAGTTACAATCATTGTTCACAATCCAATTCTCTCTCTCATTCAAAAATGTTTTGTTTCGTTCAAAGAGTTCAAGTATCATTTCATTCTTCAAGTTAGAAGACTAAGAGCAAGTCTGATTTCGGTTCGCCCGTCAAGGTTAGTTAAAGTGCACACTAAATCTTGGTGAAAAGCGTTGTATCTTGGGAGATATTCGCCATTGATCCGTTTGCACAATTACGGAGGCGAAATATTGTCTTAAGGAGATTTGCTTCGACATACCTCACTTCATTCTCCTTCTTTTGATTTTTCGTATTGAAGATATCTAAAACAATAAACAACAAATAGTCCTCTCAAATTGGGTGGTGATATATTTACTAAAATTTAAAGGAAAATATCTGGGACATGGGATTTATTACCAATGGGAAAAGTCCACAAAAAATTAGAAAAATCATCTAAACATAAAAGGTAATATTTATGTCCCGAGGTACTCAAGATTGGAGAAGTCCACAAGTCACTATGCACTATATCAAAGGGCAAGAGTGTGGAAGAAGAAGAAGGATAAAATGGCAATTTGACATGTTTACCAAGAACACACGAAACACAAATACCATTTAAATGAGAATCCTTACATGGAATAGAATTTTTATTGCAAAGGTAGCGAAAAACAGGTGCTCTCGGATGACCTAGTCTATTATGCCATAAACGAGAACAAAAAACTGAAAAAAAGTTAATGTAAGAGTGGTGGAGGAGCCAGATTTGTTGGTGACTGGATAGAGATCCCCGGTGCTATCACATCTCATTAAATGACCCCCGTTCTAATATCCTTTACAGAAAACCCATAAGGATCAAATTCAATACTCACATTATTATTCGTAGTAAATCGACGAACAGAGATCAAATTTTTAATCAATTTTGGTGCATGAAGGACATTAGATAGTTTGAGAGGAGGAAAGGGGGGGGAAAGAGTTTATTGTCCGTAACCACAAATAGGAATAGTATTACCATCACCAACAGTAATAGATTTATTATGATGACTCAAATTAAAATAAGACGACAGATTACCTGAATATCCTGTCATATGTGAGGTGGCACGGGTATCCATGTAAAGATTATCATCAGGAACGCTCAAGGACATGGTATGCATTGTGGACTCAATATATGTCGACACATAAGAAGACGAAGAAGTTCCTGGTCCATAAACATTATACGCCTGGGCTGGTCTTTGGCCCAAAACTCCATTTTAGCCTTGAAAAGGTGGATGGGCCCAACCATTAGTTGGGTATGGGCATGAGGGAATAACCCATTGAGGTGGCTGGGGGACCCTGTTGATAATTCCACCAAGGTGGAGTATTTGGCTGCTGCTGAAATTGACGGCCTTGTGCCGGATTTCCACGACCACGGCCCCTGCCGAACTGAGAACTTTCACCGCTGCCATCCTGCTGCCGTTCACCATTATTCTGATTCTGTTGGTCACTGCCCTGACCTTGCCCGCTAGATCGGCGACCACCACGTCCAGCATTCTGACCACAACCAGTCCTGTTCCCACAATTCTGACCGTCGCCGCTGCCCGCCGGTTCCTTACCATCCTCAACCCCATCACTGCCAGCAACAAGAAGAGCCGAATTTGCTTCATTCGATGCCATATTTGCTTGCTTTGCCTTTCGAGATTCTTCCATAACTAACTTCGAGCGAACCTCGTAGAAAGAGGGGAAAGGATCACTTTGTTGAATAATTACCGCCACACTGTCATAACTTTCTTTCAACCCGACTATAGTTTGTAAAACCATCCTGTTATTCGAAACAGGTGCATCAACATTGGCCAATTGATCCGCAAGATTTTTCAATTCCTTGCAATAGGCCGACACCCCAGGATAATCGTCCAAAAAACCCTGAGAGAACTGGTTCTCAAGTTGGACGGCTCGGGAATGTTTGTTGCCTCGAGAAAAATACCCTAGAGACGTTCCCATGTTTTCTTTGCCGTCGATCCCGGCTCAAGAATCGTCTGCAGCAAATCGAGGGAGATGGTCCCATTGATCCATTGAAGAACTAGGGAATCCAACTTAGCCCATAACTTCTTGTCGGATGTCTCCTCATTGGCCTTTTTGTCCGGCGACGGAGTTTCAATATGATCAATAACATCAAAAACCCAACAGTGGATTCGAAACAATTCCGCCC
The DNA here is from genome assembly GCA_022495995.1 of Adenophora triphylla var. japonica. Taxonomy (NCBI): domain Eukaryota; kingdom Viridiplantae; phylum Streptophyta; class Magnoliopsida; order Asterales; family Campanulaceae; genus Adenophora; species Adenophora triphylla. The sequence goes on from JAFEMH010001294.1 coordinate 226,687, forward strand.
ATGACACATATTTTCATATTTTCCCGTTTCCGGCTCAAGAATTAGGGGTATCCAATTCTTAATTTTTCCAACCGTAAAGGCCGAGTGCAACGACGGAGGACCCATGAATAGCACGTCACAGAGAGAGGGACGATTTAGGAAAACTGGGAGAAAGAGAGGGTATGCAGATTAGGGCACAACGGGCACAACTGATACCATAAAGAAATAACTTCCTTGATTCATTCACTTAAATAAGAGGTTACATATATACACGTCTAATATACACGTCTAATGCCTAAATTATAGGATCTAAATTAGTCTCCTACCATTAATAGGATATCTAACTACCAAACATAAGGATATACCAATATATACCTATCAATACAACAATATATCAATACAACAATATGGATTCACTAAATCTTCGCTAAGTTGTGTGGCATATGCTGTGTTTCATAAAAAAAATGCTGTGTTACATATCTTTCTTGTAAATAAGAATAATAATAGAAATAGTGATAAGAGTGACTAAAAGCATACTCCCTCCGTCCCATAAAAGCTTTCCCATTTTGAATAGTAGCAAGTCAATCGACGCCTATCAATCTATTCATTCTAATAAAATTTTAATAATTGCTATTGATAAATCATTTGGTTATTTTATGGATAACAATTTTTAAATTTTTATTATGATAATTAAATTGATATTAAAATTTGGTCAAAGTTGAACTTGATTGAACCGAGTTCGTATTAACCGGATAAGGTATTATGGGACGGAGGAGGGAGTATATAAACTATGGTGTCTTGACCACATAATATTTAATGTATTGGCCTCTTTTTCTGGACGTCTTTTATTCTCTTCTTGACTATCAAATTGGAATCTTGTAAATGCAACTTTTTCAAAGCTTCTTATCTTCAAACCATTCAAGTTGCTATATAAAAACTCATAAAGTAAAGACAGATTTGTGACCCATTTTTTTCAGAATAAAATTAGTAAACGTATTGTTATGAAAGATAAAAGATAAATTTAGAAGTATGAATTAAATATTTCATAAAACTAAAATATTAACCCACTTCAACTTACTCCCCCCACCTCCATCTCCCCCCTTTTTTTTTTTTAATTGAGTTTTTATATTTTATCAATAATAGATAAAATGTCACGAGGCTACATCAATTGACTTATAAATAGACTAACACGTGTAATTAACATGATTCGAACTTTCTATCTTCACTATAAAAATTAATATGGAATACCAACATAACTAAAATTCTTTGGTTCCTCCCCTCACCTCACCGCACCGCACACCCAACTCACAAACCGTTTACCAAAGTTATAATCTCTACATGTATTAAGATTGGAAAAACTCAACTCGAGCAATGCTAGGAACACAAAATAAAATCACAAATTCTTGCTTATAAAATGAATTAACAATATTTTATTGATTGCGATGATAAACCCGTACCCCCTAAAATAGAAAAAATTGCACAAGGAGAATGGAACTTTATTATGGAAATGATTTGTTGAATCCACCCTTCTAAAAATCCACATGATTGCTTATGTGCTTCACTTAAAGACCATTAGTGTCATAATCGTAGATCAAAAGAACTTTCTGGTTAGGGAAAAAAATTTGGGTAGGGTCGAATCGATTAAATTCGAGATCTTCTTATTGTCTATGGTTTAGGATTGTTATAGGGCAAGTATATAAGCAACGTTTCGCCTCCAAACTTATTTATCTCATATTTACAAAATATAGTGCAAGATTATAGTTTGTCAGTGCCCCAGACGTAGCTAATTAATTGATGAACTGGTAAACAATTCTCTTGCATTTTGTATTGCTTTGATTGCGTGTTCATATTTTTACTGTGTGCATGGGTGCTATGTATTATCTTAAATTGCTTTACAGAAATTGGGATCTATTTTTCACAACCGGTATCAGAGCTTCAAGTCTAAGGTGATAAGGTTTTAGCAAATCAAGATGGGCAACTTTTCACAACCGGTATCAGAGCTTCAAGTCTGAGGTGATAAGATTTTAGCAAATCAAGATGGACAACGACAAACAAAAAGGTTGATAATAGTAATGTATTGGCCTCTTTTTCTGGACGTCTTTTATTCTCTTCTTGACCATCAAATTGGAATCTTGGAAATGCAACTTTTTCAAAGCTTCTTATCTTCAAACCATTCAAGTTGCTATATAAAAACTCATAAAGTAAAGACAGATTTGTGACCCATTTTTTTTTCAGAATAAAATTAGTAAACGTATTATTATGAAAGATAAAAGATAAAAGATAAATTTAGAAGCATGAATTAAATATTTCATAAAACTAAAATATTAACCCACTTCAACTTACTCCCCCACCTCCACCTCCCTTTTTTTTTAATTGAGTTTTTATATTTTATTAATGATAGATAAAATGTCACGAGGCTACATCAATTAGCTTATAAATATGCGGCCATGGAGAACCGTGAGGGAGAGGAAGAAGAACCCTAGATTTACATTTACGGAGGAAATGCAACTTTTTCATAGATAAATTTAGAAGCATGAATTAAATATTTCATAAAACTAAAATATTAACCCACTTCAACATACTCCCCCCACCTCCACCTCCCTTTTTTTTTAAATTGAGTTTATATATATTATCAATGATGAGGCTACATCAATTGGCTTATAAATATGCGGCCATGGAGAACCGTGAGGGAGAGGAAGAAGAACCCTAGATTTATGGAGGAAATGCAACTTTTTCATAGATAAATTTAGAAGCATGAATTAAATATTTCATAAAACTAAAATATTAACCCACTTCAACTTACTCCCCCCACCTCCACCTCCCTTTTTTTTAAATTGAGTTTATATATATTATCAATGATGAGGCTACATCAATTGGCTTATAAATATGCGGCCATGGAGAACCGTGAGGGAGAGGAAGAAGAACCCTAGATTTACGGAGGAAATGCAACTTTTTCATAGATAAATTTAGAAGCATGAATTAAATATTTCAAAAACTAAAATATTAACCCACTTCAACTTACTCCCCCCACCTCCACCTCCCTTTTTTTTTAAATTGTGTTTAGATATATTATCAATGATGAGGCTACATCAATTGGCTTATAAATATGCGGCCATGGAGAACCGTGAGGGAGAGGTAGAAGAACCCTAGATTTATGGAGGAAATGCAACTTTTTCATAGATAAATTTAGAAGCATGAATTAAATATTTCATAAAACTAAAATATTAACCCACTTCAACTTACTCCCCCCACCTCCACCTCCCGTTTTTTTTTTAAATTGAGTTTTTATATTTTATCAATGATAGATAAAATGTCACGAGGCTACATCAATTGGCTTATAAATAGGCTAACACATTTTCTTAACATGATTCAAACTTTCTATCTTCACTATCGCTATGAAAATTAATATTGAATACCAACAGAACTAAAATTCTTTGGTCCCTCCCTTCACCTCACCGCACACCCAACTCACAAACCGTTTACCAAAGTAATAATCTCTATATGTATTAAGATTGGAAAAACTCAACTCGAGCAATGCTAGAAGCACAAAATAAAATCACAAATTCTTGCTTATAAAATGACTTAACAATATTTTATTGATTGCGATTAGGGGTGGACATGGTTCGGTTTGGTTCGGTTTGGAAGGAATTTGGAGACCAAACCGCTAGTACTCGGTTTGGGAAAATCCCAAATCAAACCGAACCATAGAAAATTTCAAACCAAACCAAACCAAACCAAACCACCTCTAAGCCGGTCTGCCTGCCTCAAACCACGATTTCATAAACTGCTCAAACCGTGAACCGAATCGCGGCCTGTACCGCTATCAGAACTACAAACCTGTCCAACTAAAAGCGTTTCTCTTTACATATTTTTTTTATCAAATTAGCAATCATATATATTAAACATAAAACACAAATATTACTATCCTAATAGGAATGAGTTTTAGTAAACAGAAAGTTCATTGTTCTAACAAGTACAACAAAAGAAACCATCTCAAAACAAATTACAAGACATTGTCTAAAATAAAGATACAAAATTACAAATTCAAGATTCACTGCCCAAACCGCGATCTCGGTCCGAATCGGCCTTGTCTGTTCGGCTGGTTTCTTGAGGTTCCAGATCAAGGAAATTCCGAACCGAACCACACGATTTATTAAATTTTCAAACCAAGCTAAACCATTTATAGAAAAAAACCAAATCAAACTGCGTGGTTTGGTTCGATTCGGTTTCAAACCGCGGTTTGAACCGAACCATGTCCACCCCTAATTGCGATGATAAACCCGTACCCCCTAAAATAGAAAAAATTGTTGGAACAAAAACGATCCATCAAACCATGAACCGACTCATAACTAGATTAAGAAGAGAAGAAGAAGAAGAAGACGAAGACGGAAGCGTATACCTTGAGATTCCATAATTGTTCTTGTTCTTGTTCTTGATGAAGATATGAAGATAGTCTTGATTTGCAAGAGTAGATCTTCTAAACGATGAAAGCTTTTTAGCCTCTTTTGCTTCAAGACTTATAAGAATTTGACCGAATGAGAATGAAAATAACCAGCGATTCATAGGCTTGATGGATGCGCTTATATGAATCCAAGCAAGACTTCATTTAGGGACTACACCTATTGATATATAAGATATTACCATTATGCCCATCATTTAATGGTATACTTATATTATGGAATTCTACATATTATTTAGAGTTCTATACTTTATACCATATATTATAATATTGATCATTATATTATTAAGTATTTATATGTTACATTAATCCATGTTCTTACAAAAATTGCATAAGGAGCATGGAACTTTATTATGGAAATGATTTGTTGAATCCACCCTTCTAAAAATCCACTTGATTGCTCATGTGCTTCACTTAAGGACCATTAGTGTCATTATCGTAGATCAGAACAACTTTCTGGTTAGGGATTTAAATTATTCATAAAAAAAACTTGGAAAAAAAAAAGAAAACTATAGATGATTGAACTACAGTGGCAATGACTTTGGTGTACTTCAACCTAATTTTACCGGGGTTATAATTGTTGGGATATAGTTCACCGGTTAGTAGACTTAATAATTAGGAGGAAATAATGTACGGGAGCCAAAAATAGGTTGGCACGATAAGTGCGCAAGTCTTTTTGGTTTATATTCAACAGTAAGGATTAGACAGCAAAAATCATGGTCATGGTTAAAACTATGGGCAAGCCATGAAGCTAGTTGATGGGTGCTGCTGATTCTAACAGCCAAAATCATGATCATGGTTTAAACTATGGGCAGATCATGAAACTGGCTAGTCTAATTTCGGGAAAAAAAATTTGGGTCGGATCGAATTGATTAAATTCGAGCTTTTCTTATTGTCTACTCCCTCCCTCCCGTCCGAAAGGACAAAATTTGTGTCTTGCACGGGAATTAAGAAAAGTGATGTAGGAAAGAGAAAAAGTGTATAGTGGAATAAATGTTGTGAGTGAAAGGTGATGTAGGAAAGAGAAAGTGGGGTAGGGAATAGTTAGTGGATATTTATTGTGAGAGTATGACAAGTGGGTCCCACAAATAAAGAAGTAATAAAAAACTTTTCATTTTTGGGTTGTGCCCTTTCAAATGGGAAGCCCAAAAAGGAAATTTTTGCCCTTTCGGACGGGACGGAGGGAGTATGGTTTAGGATTGTTATAGGGCAAGTATATAAGCAATGTTCCGCCCTCAAACTTGTTTATCTCATATTTTACATATTATAGTGCAAGATTCTGGCTTGCCGGTACCCCAGACGTAGCCAATTAATTGGTGAACTGGGTAAACAATTCTCTTGCGTTCTTTATTGCTTTGATTGCGTGTTCATATTTCTGTTGTGTGCATGGGTGTTATGTATTATCTTGAATTGCTTGACAGGAATTGGGACCTATTTTCGACAACTGGTATCAGAGCTTTGAGTCTAAGGTCATAGGGTTTTAGCAATCAAGATGGGCAACGACAAATAAAAGGTTGATAAGTTCGACGGATCATATTATGGTTTCTGGTGGATGCAAATAGAGGATTTCTAATACGGTAAGGCTCTCTATAAGCCTTTAAAATGAGTAAAGCCTGAAAGCACTAAGCAGGAGGATTAGGAGGTTTTAGATAGGAAAATCATGTGTGTTTTTATCTCGACTATGGTTAAGAGTATTGCTAAGAAAACCAAGAAGATGAAGACCACCAAGGAGATTATTGATTTTTTGTTTGAGAAGTATGAGAAGCCATCAACAGCCGGCAAGGTTGACATGGTGCGATAGTTATTCAATTCGAAGATGGAATAAGGGTCATCAATATCAGACCACATCGATGATTATCAAGACATTCTTGACTCATTGACTGCGTTGTAGATTACGTTTGAGGATGAATTCCAAGCATTAATAATGTTGGGTTCTTTGCCAGAAAGCTCGAGTGGAACGATTACTGTGTTATGTATTGCAGCAGGGAAGAACAAATTGAATAGCGAGGATGTCAAGGAATTGTTTATTAGCGAGGAAAATTGTCGTAAGAAATTGGGCATTGTCTCTACTTCAGGAGCGGTTTTAGCTGCAACTAGCAAGGGGAAGTCGGGTACAAACAGTAAGTGGATATCAAAATCGGGTAAGAACGTAGTTGGTGTTGGGTCTAAATCTAAGGAAATTTCAAAGGGAAATCAGGATCCGATAAAGTGCTATAAATGTGGGGAGATTGGGCAGTTCAAAGAATTGTTCCTTGATGGGGAAGAAGGCAGTAAATATAGTTATTGAAGATATAGAAGATGTACTGGTTATTAGTGTTAGTAATTCACTAGAATCATGGGTGTTGGATTTAGGGACATCATTCCATTCCTGCGGACGCGCAGAGGAGATGTATAACTATACTTCCAGAGATTTTGGAAAGGTATATCTGGCAGATGGGGAACCTTTACAGATCAAAGGGATGGGGGATGTCAGAATTGAAACATCAAGCGGATCGGCTTTGCAACTATATGGCGTAAGACACATTCCGGGTTTGAAAAAGAACTTGTTATCGGTTGAGCAGCTAGATGAAGAAGGTTTTGAAGTGACCTTTAGCTGCAGGAACTGGGTTATTACTAAGGGGACCGAGGAGGTGGCTCGAGGTAATAAGGTGGGTACATTGTATATAGCTAGAAACAACCAAGGATTGTATCGCTCTGTAGGGTTTCCGAGGGTCCATGCGCAGCGGAATAAGCAATAACTCGAAAAACCCCAAGCCCTAGAATCTGTTCTAGATGAATAATTAAGAAAGATGAAATAGAAGTACCAACCTTGAATGCTTTTGCCTTTGATAAACTTGACCCGACTCAGTTGAGCGACCTTGTTAATCCTTGATGAACGAACGGGAATCACGAACCAAAGATCTTGACGAGCGAAGATCCTCTATGTGTATCCACGCGATGAACGAACCCTAGAACTCTTCTAGGAGGATTGCTAGATCCTATTGATTGAAACACCTTTCAATCAATGAAGAACAATGGATTTGGTGGTGTTTGATTCTCAATTCTCAATTGAAATCTCTCACTTTTGATGTTTCTCTCAAGCCAAAACGTTCTAATGACGGCTAGGGCAACCAGGGGAAACTATTTATACGTTACAAATAAAAGCCCTTTGCGAAAACCCTAAAATTAGGTCATTTACGTATCGGTCCGGGCAGACGGGACGACTCGTCCCCAGGGGCACGAGTCGTCCCCTTGGGACCTTCCAGTGATCTGGTGTCCCCCTCATGGGGGCACGACTTGGCTTTGCTCACGGGACGAGTCGTCCCTTTGGGCACGACTCGTGCCCCAGAGCACGAATCGTCCCTCAGGACACCCCGGCGATCACAGCGTCCCCTTCGCAAGGCACGACTTGGTTGATCGTAGGGGCAGTCGTCCCACGAGCACAGAAAACCCATTTTCTTCATTTTTGACAATTCGTTCGATGCGTGTGACCCCGTAGGACCATACTATGTTGGCAATGAGTCCGATCACATCGATCCTCATAAGACATGAGCGGACTCTAGCAAGCCGTCATGCCTACCCAAATAGTATAATATCAAGTTCGATTTTCCTACATAGAACATATCACAATCCCATTGTCACACGATGTTATATTGAACATGAGTCATGATCCACGTCAACTCATATTGTTCAATGCTTTCTCGATTACCAAGTAAATTGATTAATCGAATGATATTAATCACATTAATTCATTCGGGCGTAGCCCATGCGCTACATCAATCTTACTTACGAGTGGCCTAGCAAACATCTCTCTTTACGAGGGACAATTTCCATCTTGACTTATCATTCTTCCCAACAAGAATCATACCATGCCAATGATAGCCCTTATTGTCATCCGGTTAAAGACAACGTTAAACTATATCAAACATGATATTCATCGAGCGGAAGACGATGATAATCTCGGGTCGAAAGGATATCGATGATATGACTATATGAGATTTAATTATGACATATGACCATGACATAAATCTCATAATGGGTCAAGTCCAGTACCTTGTTCTCTAACAAGTACCCATGAATCTAATGTGCATCTCCATGCATATAATCATCACATGATTATCCATTAGACTTCATACTAGTGCTTCATAAGTACTAGGGACACGATTATTATAACTAAACATGCAAACACATATAATAATCAAAGAAGCAATCTCATATATAAATGAACAATGACATTACATAAAGGTCTATCTCTATAGGCCTAGGGCACTAACACCTACACGCTCTTGCGGGTGACAAGGGTGATACAGATTTATGGCACTGTCAATTGGGTCACATGAGTGAAAAAGGGATGAGGGTACTCTGTTTGAAGGGAAGACTATTGGGCTTGAAGACAATGAACGTGGGTATATGCGAGGATTGTGTCTTTGGAAAGCAACCATGGAATAATTTCTCAAGGAAGGGTAGGGCTTTAAGGGAACAAAAGTAGGAGTTGGTCCAAACAAATTTGTGGGGGCCATCACCGGTTACATCTTTGGGTGGCACAACATATTACATGACTTTTATTGATGACTCTATAAGGAAGGTCTGAGTTTATTTTTGAAACACATAAATGAGGCATTCGAGATGTTAAAAAAGCGAAGGGCCTTGGTGGAGACACATACCACTACTACATTTCTGACCTAATGTAACGCCAATTTTCGTTGCATTAGGGCCCAAAAACCGTTACATTAGGCCTAATGTAACGCCAAATGGCCGTTGCATTCTCTTGCGTTGCATTAGGTCTAATGCAACGACATAGTAAGCTAATGTAACGCCAGAGCTTTGGCGTTGCATCAGGTAAATACCTGATGCAACGCCAATTTTAAAACTATATGAACACCTAATGCAACGCCAAAAAGAACCTAATGTAACGCCAATTTAAAAAGTGGTTGAATACCTAATGTAACGCCAAAAATTAGATGAGTCCATAATTTCACAATTTTATTAATTTTTTTAATTTTCTTTTTTCAATATATATATATATATATATATATATATATATATATATATATATATATATATATTTTAAAAAATATATATATTTATTCTCAAATCAATCCCTTAACTTTTTTTCTCAAATCAATCCCTTAATATTTTTTATTCTCAAATTAGTCCCTTCACTTTTTTTATATTCAAAACAATTTTTGCATTTTTCAAAAGTAACACTTTGCTCCACCACCATCCACCACCGTCCACAACAATCGACAACCATCCTGACAAATCCAACCCGATCCTGACTTATTATGCGTATAAATTACATAACCTAAATATTCGGACTCAAAATTGATTATACGAAACACAAAATTTTCAATACAATTTTCTAGATTCAAGGAAATTTTTGCCCTTGGGTTCACAAGATGAAGCATAGTCAAGAAAGCGTGGCAAAGTCGGTGTCCGAGACTTTGAAGGATTTACAAGAAGCGTATGAAGCACGCTCTTGTATTTCCCATTGCTAAGTATACATTTGCCATATAAAAACAATTAATAGAATTATTTAAGAATTAGTACGGTGAAGAGATGACGGAAAGACGGAGTGTGCGAAGAAAGAGAAGGAGACGGAGATGACCAGATCTGTGGCCGGAGTGTGCGGAGAGAAGGATACACCGTTGGGTTGCCGTTGCGTCGTCGGAGACGATGAAGGGTAGTGGCGTGGGTTGGGGAAAGAAAAGACGAGGAAGGAAGGCTGCCATGGATTACTCGATGGGGAGAGTCGAATTGAGGGGAAAGGGAAGGGTGGGATTAGGTGGAGTGCAGTGGAAGAGAGAGAGACGGAGAGAAATTGCGGGCATGGATTAGGCGGCACAGTGCGGAGCGGAGAGAGAGAGAAATGAGGAGAGAATTAAACTGAATGAAAAGAAAATGAAAATAAAGAGAGAGAAATGAGGAGAGGAAGAGAGATTTATTGGTTTTAATTTGATTAATTGTGGACCGTTGGATTGAATGTGTAAATAGTTGGATTTGATTTTGCTTTCATGTCAGCGTGATTATATGAGAACCAATAAAACAATGCCACGTGGCATTGTTTTATTGGGTCTCAAATAATCACGCGGATCATGAGCTAAACCAAATCGACCATTCAACATTCAATCAACGATCCACAATTCTAATAATACATAATATCAAAAAAGTAAATATTTTTATATTATATATTTTTATTTCTTTAAAAATTATTAGTAATAATACTTAATAATAATACTAATAATGATGCTATTATTAATAATACTTAATAATAATACTAATAATTTAAACTATAAAATAATATTATGCCTAATATCAATAATATTTATTAATGAATTATTAATATTAATTAATTAATATTAATAATAGTACTAATAATTAATTATGCCTAATAAATTTTTAAAAAAACTTTCTTACCAAAAGAAGTCTAAAATATTTATCTCAATTCAGAAATAAATTTTAAAGAAAAATAATACTTAATAATAATATTAATAATAACTAGTAATAATACATAATATCAAAAAATTAAATGTTTTTATATTATATAATTTAATATATTAATAATAATTATTATATAATTAATAATAATTTAATAAATTAATAATTATTATTATATATTTAATAATAATAATGTTATTAATTAATAATAATACTCATTAATTTAATAATTTAAACTTCTAAGAAATATTAATATACGTAAGTAATAATTGATAGAAATATTTGGTTAATTTCTAACTTATTTTATATAATTTTTTTTTTTGAAAACTTCCTTACCAAAAAATGTCTAAAATATTTATCTCAATTCAAAAATAAATAAAAAAAAATATATATCCTATAGGGTATACCCTATACTCTATAGGGTATACCCTATACCTTATACCAAAAAATGTCTAAAATATTTATCTCAATTGAAAAAATGTCTAAAATATTTATCTCAAACCAAAAAATGTCTAAAATATATATCATATAGGGTATACCCTATACCATATACCACATAGGGTATACCTATGATAAGTATAGGGTATACCACATACCATACCTATGCCATATACCTTATACCCTATAGGGTATATCCTATACCACATAGGGTATACCCATACTATAAGGTATAGGGTATACCACATAGGGTATAGGGTATACCTATACCATATCATACCACATACCTTATACCACATATCATACCACATATACCATAGGGTATACCTACATATATACCTATACATAGGGTATACCTTATACCACATAGGGTATACCTATACCATATGCCTATACCATAGTATAGGGTATACCCTATACCCTATAGGGTATACCCTATATCATATGTCCTATACCCTATAGGGTATAGGATATACCCTATACCCTATAGCGTATATCCTATACATATACCTATATGGGGTATACCACATACATAGGGTATACCACATATCTATAGGGTATACCACATACTACATATACCACTATAGGGTATACCACATACCCTATAGGGTATACCCTATACCGTATACCCTATAGGATAGGGTATACCACTATACCTATGCGCCACTACCTTATACCCTATATCCTATAGAGTATACCCTATACCCTATAGGGTATACCCTATACCCTATACCATATACCCTATAGGGTATAGGATATATCCTATACCCTATAGGGTATATCCTATACCCTATACCCTATAGGGTATACCACATATCTATAGGGTATACCACATACCTATACCTATAGGGTATACCCTATACCTATAGGTATACCACATACCATATACCTATACCCGATGGGGTATACCTATACCATATGCCCACATACCTTATACCCTATACCACATAGAGTATACCACCATACCTATAGGGTATACCACTATACCCTATACCATATACCCTATACCTTATAGGGTATACCCTATACCCTATAGGGTATACCCTATACCATATACCCTATACCTTATACCCTATACCCTATATGGTATACCCTATACCTATACCTATATAGGGTATACCTATACCATATACCACATACCTTATAGGGTATACCACATACCACATACCGTATGCCACATACCTTATACCACATACCTATAGAGTATACCCTATACCCTATACCCTATAGGGTATACCCTATACCCTATACCATATACCTATACCTTATAGGGTATACCCTATACATATGGGTATACCCTATACCATATGCCACATACCTTATACTATATAGGGTATACCTACCCTATACCCTATAGGGTATACCCTATACCATATACCTTATACCTTATAGGGTATACCCTATACCATCTATACTATGACCTATACCTTATACCCTATACCCTATAGGGTATACCCTATACCCTATAGGGTATACCACATATTTATACCATATATACCTGATACCCTATAGGGTATACCTATACCATAGGGTATACCTATACCTATAGGGTATACCCTATACCCTATACCACATATAGGGTATATCACATACCATATAGGGTATACCTATACCATATATACCTTATACCTATACCTTATAGGGTATACCTATACCTATAGGGTATACCCTATATACCATATGCACCTATACCTATAGGGTATACCACATACCCTATAGGGTATACCCTATACATACCCTATACCCTATAAGGTATGCCTACATACATACCCATAGGTATACCATATATATACACTATATGCCCATACCTTATACCCTATGCCACATAGGGTATACCTATACCTACATACCCTATACCTTATAGGGTATACCCTATACTACATAGGGTATACCCTATACCATATGCCCTATACCTTATACCTATACCTATAGGGTATACCTATAGGGTATAAGGTATAGAGTATAGGGTATAGGTATAGTGGTATAAGGTATAGGATATGGATATAGGTTATAGGTTATAGGGTATAGTGTATAGAGGCATAGGGTATAGGGTATAGGTATAGTGTATAGGGTATAGTGTATAGGGTATATGGTATAGGGTATAGGGTATAGGATATAGGATATAGGATATAGGTTATAGGGTATAGTGTAGGGTATAGGGTATATGTTATAGGATTTTGGCGTTGCATTAGTAATTTAGGCGTTACATTAGGATTTTGGCGTTGCATTAGTAATTTAGGCGTTACATTAGGATTTTGGCGTTGCATTAGAGTCGTTACATTAGCTCTGGCGTTGCATTAGATGCGTTACATTAGCTCTGGCGTTGCATTAGATGCGTTACATTAGCTCTGGCGTTGCATTAGCCGTTACATTAGCTCTGGCATTGCATTAGATGCGTTACATTAGCTCTGGCGTTGCATTAGATGCGTTACATTAGCTCTTGGCGTTACATTAGATGCGTTACATGCGTTACATTAGGTCAGAAATGTAGTAGTGTACCGGACTCAAGGTCAAAAACTTGAAGTCTGATAATGGTGAAAACCCCATGTGGGACATCACAACATAACACTTTTGCAAAGAGGATGCACAGAACATTAAATTAACGAGTCAAGGCTATGAGATTGAAGTGTGGACTTCCGAAGATGTTTTGGGCAAATGCAGTTAACACATCAGCTGTATTGATTAACACGGGACCATCAGTCCTGCTGGGGAATGGAATTCCAGAGGAGGCGTGGAGTGGTAAGCAGGTAAATATGTCTTTTCTTCGCATATTTGGTTGCATTGCATATGTTCATGTTAATTTTGCGAAGAGAACTAAATTGGATGCTAAGTCTTTGAAGTGTACATTCATTAGATATGGCGGGGATAACTTCGAGTATAGATTTTGGGATGAACAAAATCGGAAAGTTATTCGTAGTCGGGATGTCATATTTAATGAGAAGCTTTTATATAAAGACCAAAAGAGTGTAAGTACGTCTGATGAGATTAGTTCGAAACCCGAAACTGTTGAGCTAGAGGATATTCCTGGCTCGGGTGGGAGCAATGAGGTTCATGTTGACCAAGATCGGGGGGTCATTGATGATGAACCAAGTACTATAGGACCGGTTCCGCTGCGCAGATCCACAAGATTACGTGGGTTGCCTGATAGGTATTCTCCTTCAAATTTCTATTTGTTGTTAACAGATAGTGGTGAGTCGAAAAGTTATGCGAAGGCTAGTCGTAGTGAGCTTAGGGACAAGTGGAAAGCTACAATGGATGATGAGATGCACTCATTGATAGACAATGATACTTGGGAGTTGGTAAAACATCCTGAGGGGAAACGGACATTGCATAACAAAGGTTTAAAATATCAAAAAGGAGGCAAATGGAAACATTCATTACAAGGCAAGGTTGGTTGTAAAGGGCTTTGAACATAAGTATGAGATTGACTATACAGAGGTCTTCACCCTGGTTGTGAAGATGACTACTATCATAATGGTTCTGGGCTTAGTAGCTCTAGAGAACTTGTTGTTAGAGCAAATGGATGTAAAGACTGCCTTTCTTCATGGGGATTTGGAGGTTGTAATTTACATGGTACAACCATAGAGTTACTTGTCTAAGGGTAATGAAGAGTTGGTTTGCAGATTGAAAAAGAGCTTGTATGGCCTGAAACAAGCTCCTCGGCAGTGTTACAAGAAGTTCGATGGATTCATGCATGACATTGAGTTTGTTAGATGTAAGGCGGATCATTGTTGCTACTTCAAAAGGTTTGACAGCAGGTACATAATTTTGCTTTTATATGTGGACGACATGTTAATAGCGGGCTCTAGTGATAGAGAGGTAAATAGATTGAAGGGAAAATTGTCAAAACACTTTGAGATGAAGGATTTGGGGGAGGTCAGTCATATTTTGGGTATGCAGATTGTCCAGGATAGGAAGGCGGGGAAGTTGTTTCTTTTGCATGCTAAATATGTCAAGAAGGTCTTGGGGAGATTCAGCATGAAGGAAGAAAAGCCAACGAGTACACCATTGGGTATCCACTTTAAGCTATCTAACAAGGACTCGCCTAGGGACAAGGAGGAACATGCTCAGATGGAGAAGACTTCGTATGTTTCGGCGGTGGGGAGTTTAATGTATGCCATGATATTTACAAGGCCAAATGTTGCTCATGCTGTGAGAGTAGTCGGTCAGTTTATGAGTAATCCAGGGTAGGAACATTGGGAAGCGGTTAAATCGATTCTAAGGAATTTGAGGGGTAACATTGGTATGGTTTTATGTTTCGCGGGCAAGGGTGTCGAGTTAGCAGGTTATGTGAATGCGGATTTGGCATTAAGTGATCTTGATAGCAGGAAAAGTACTAGGGGTTATGTGTTCACATTGGGTGGTAGACAATTTCTTGGGCTTCTAATTTGCAGAAGGTTATGGCACAGTCGACTGTTGAAGCATAATATGTTGCAGTGGCTATGACAAGCAAGGAGATGGTATGGTTGCAGAGTTTCTTGAGTGAACCTAGGAAGGGTCGGGATGATAATGTGCTTTACAGTGACAATCAAAGTGTTATTCATCTTGCGAAGAATCCATCGTTTCATTCTACAATAATGCACATTAAGCTGATGTTTCACTACATCAGGTACCTCTTGGAGCAGAACATCTTAAAGATTGAGAAGATTCAAGGATCAGAGAACCCGACTGACATGTTTACAAAGGTTGTAAACCTTGACAAGTTGAAGCTACTAATAGCTTCAACTGAGCTTGGAAACTAAGAGAGGAGGTCGGCACTGCCATGATCGAGGTGATCAAGGAGCCACCGAGAACGATTTGATGGGAGCAGATACGGGGCTTGATACGGTTGATCTTTAGGTAGTTGTTGGGATAGAGTCCAACCGGGTTACTAAACTTAATAATAACAAGGGAACAATGTACGGGAGCTAAAAATAGGTTGGCAGGGTAAGTGCATAAGGATTGTTTGGTGTATATTGGGCAACAAGGATTGGACAACGAAAATCATGTCCATGGTTTAAACCATAGGCAGACCATGAAACTGGCTGATGGGTGTTGCTGATTCTGACAGCCAGAGTCATGGCCATGGTTTAAACGATGGAAAGGCCCTGAAACTGGCTGGCCTAGTTTCGGGAAAAAATTATGGACCAGGCCGAATTGATTAAATTTGAATTTTCCTTGTTTTCTAGGGTTTAGGACTGTTCTAGAGCAAGTATATAAGCAATTTTCTGCCTCTAAACTTGTTTTATCTCATATTTTACAAATTATATTGCAAGATCCTGGCTTGGCTGTTTCCCCTGACGTAGCCAATTAATTGGTGAACTGGGTAAAAAAATCTCTTGTGTTCTTTATTGCTTTAATTATGTGTTCATATTTATGTTGTGTACGTGGGTGCTATGTATTATCTTGGATTACTTGGAAGGAATTGAGATTTATTTCCCAACAATAGTGTTTTTGATAAATTTCAGAGAGAAAATCATAATATTTTCTTGTTATTCAATCTCAAATATCACAAAGGCATAAGCCCTATATTTATACACATTCCTATGTAAATATTAATGTCCTTTTACTATTAAATTGAAAATCTCTCTCCATTTATAATTTTTAAGTGAATTATCATTTTATAATAATATATATTCTGAAAACTTGAATTTTAATACAAATTCATAGCGTCTTATGAAAAACGTGTTTTTTCTAAAGGTTAGAAAACACGTGTTTTTGAATCGGGATGGACCGGATTGGTGGCATTTTTGTAAATAATTGACATTTCTTTTAAAAGGCGCGGTGACATCTTTATAAATAACTAAAATTTTGAGCACACTATCAGCATCGGTTATAAGGAGTGTTAGCACATGTACCTGCCACTAAAAATCACTACCACTGCCATTAAACATGTATATGCAGTATTAGTACATGGTACACAAAAACACTAACATTGGCATTCAATTGATACAACTGGCGTTAGTTACAAAAAATGTTAGTGTACGTGTTTTACTAGTAAACTGATTGAGTGATATATCATGTGTTTTGATAAGTACCATCATACGTGTTTAAAAGTGACAGCACATGTAGGAAATAATGCAGTGTTAATATTAATAGTGTTAGCACCAGAGTTAACGAATGTAACTTCAATTGATAACCTTCAATATTTACGAAAATGTCACTGCGCACTTTTTTAAAAAGTGTCGGTCATTTACAAAAATATCATCGATCCGATTCAGCCATGGTTCAAAATATGTTCTTTCATTGATTATGAAAAAACTTAATTTTTTTTTGAAAATTTTGTAATAAAAAATAGTAGCGGAGATAAATAATTACAACTATTATTGCCCCTATAAACTCTTAATTTTGCAGGTACATATTAAATTTTAAAGGAGGAAAATCAGTTGGATTGTAAAATAAAATAAAATACAATGGACATTATTTTAAAGTGAACCTCAATTTAGGGAGGAAGAAAGTATATGCATATTTCTTTTATCCGGCTTTAATATTTTTAGTTTTACTTGATACGAAAATTAAGAAAAAGTAAATATTGCGAGTATTAAATATAAAATAGGAAAAAGAAAGTAAGTAAATAGTTTTTATTATAAGAATGATAACTACGTCTTATTATTAATTTAGGTAATAAAACAACTAAAAATATTAAATTAAGATAGACTAAAAAATAAACACTTTAAAATGGGACGAATATAATACTACAATTTACGGAAGCCTTTCTTCTTCTGAACAAAAAAGTCAGCAGCAGGGTAGGCAATTTCAAGAATAAATCTGGTAGCTAGTCAATTTAATTTTAGTGATTCTGACGTTTCATCTCATACTTCCCTCCGTTTAATTTTATTGGTTTGACTTGACGTATAAATTAAGAAAAATAAATGTTGGTAGTATTAAAAGTAAATTATGTGATAGAAAATAGGTAAAGAGTTTTTATTATTAAAATAATAAGTAGGTCTCATTATTTATTTTATATAATAAAACAATTAAAAACCTAAAGAGTTTTTCTTGTGTGAAACTAGTTTTAGGATAAGTTATCCTAGAACCTGTTTTGCGAAAGTGTCTTTTCTAGTACAATAAAGTGTCTGTTGCAATATAAACAAAGTGTCTGTTCTATTATGACACTAATAAACACATTTAAATCGATTGTAATGTTAAATAATGTGGTGATATTGTTGAAAAATAGTGTCTGTTGTAGTGTTAAAAAGTACCTGTTGTAGTATTGAAAAGTGCCTCTTGTAGTATTGAAAATGTCTGTTGTAATATTGAAAAGTGTCAAGTGAATTAAAAAACACATGCCTGTTGTAGTGTTAAAATATGTCTCTTGTAGTATTCAGAAGTGCCTTCTGCAATATCAAAAATATGCCTCTTGTAGTATTCAGAAGTGCCTTCTGCAATATCAAAAAATACATGCCTGTTGTAGTGTTAAAATATGCCTCTTGTAGTATTCAAAAGTGCCTTCTGCAGTATCAAAAAGTGTCAGGTGAGTTTCAATTATTTATTACAAAAGTGTAGTGTTAAAATGTGACTGTTATTGTGTAGAAAACTGCCTCCTATAAGTTTCAATTATTTACAAAAATGTCATCGCACATTTTGAGAAATTCTATTTATTTACAAAAATGTCACCGCGTCTATTTAAAAACACGTTCTACGCTCAGACGAATATAGAACACGTTTTATAAGAAATTTTCACAAATTCAAATCAGGACAGACTAAAAGAAAAAAAAAATTAAGATTGAGATTGAGACGGAGGGAGAACAATTTGCTGAATTATTTCCGGTGATTGATTGCTGAAGATGAGGTCAAAGAAATGATTGAGTGATCCCGAAATTACGGCGTTCTAACATCTTCTGAACAAAAAAAGTCAGGGTAGGGTAGGCAATTTCAAAATCAGGTAACTAGTCAATTTTAGTGAATTATCTGACGTCTCATCTCTTTCCTCATCTACTCTTAACAGTTAATAACTGACAGATCGGAAGTCTTTCTTTTTTTATTTTTTAACAAGGCCTGCTGGCTTAGTTCATAGTTTTCAACTTAGAGATCATGAGTTCGATCATCCCAGAAGTTAGAGGAAAGACTTTCTCTCCCTAAAATTTATCTTCTAAGCGCTTCTGTGAATGCATATGTGTGTGTGTGAGTAGTGAAAAAAAATTATTAAAAAATGGCATTTTACATTGTTCACATGCTCATCCCTAATATCAGTACCAGATACATCTTTTAACTTACTATAATAATCAGTCTAGTCTTATCTAAATCTTTTCACCCCAAATTAAAACTTGAACGCTAATTCGATTCGACATTTAAGAAATTTCCATCAAATAATATTTTGATTTGCGCACTAGACATATTAGAGAATTCGGGTAGATAAGTAACCACCCACCTAACTCCCTAAAATTCACGAAACAACCTAGTGTATTAAGAATAATTGCATCCTTTTTGTTGTGTTTTTGTTGTGAGATTATTGAAAATTCGTCATTTGAGATTGAATTACAATTGCTGGAAAAAACAACATATAAACAAACACATGCTTTCAACAAATGAGAGAATACTACGACTCTCGATATAAGAGAGATATTTATTACAAGACAAACAAACATTAAAAATCCATAAATTACAAATCAAATAAAAATAAAATCAACAACACAATTATTTATAATCTCAACGCGTTAATATTAAAAATAAAAATGTTGTTAATAAAGTATACCTTTGAACAGAAAAAGAAAAAGAAGGGAAGAAATTTGGATTTATTTATTTTTATTAAGTACGATTAAATGGAGCCTTGAAAATAATTGGATTAATGATGCCGGTGCTAATTATTCTTATTCTATGATAGAATTCACGGCAAAAGCTAAATTTACGGAAGCCTGTCTTCTTCTGAACAAAAAAGTCAGCAGCAGGGTAGGCAATTTCAAGAATAAATTTGGTAGCTAGTCAATTTTAGTGATTCTTACGTTTCATCTCATACTTCCCTCCGTTTAATTATATTAGTTTGACTTAAAATATGAATTAAGAAAAATAAATGTTATAAGTTTTAAAAGTAAAATATGAAATAGAAAATGGGTAAAGAGTTCTTATTATTAGAATAACTAGTATTACCCACCCGTGCAAGGCACGGGTCACTGTTACTTTCTAATTATTGATAGAACTTATTTTTACTTCCTTACTATTGTAGAAAATAAAATTAAAGTTTAAATTAAAATAAAAATAAAAAGGAATTAATGATCGTAAAATAAGAAGACATTTTCTTAACCGCATCCCAATCATTACTCTCTTCTCTAAAACTCAATTGAACCCACCATAAGAATAGTAGCAATTAATTTTTTTTCGTTTCAAGCAGTAGTAATATTTTCCATTATAAGTATTCAAATTCATTTCAAAATAATATTCAAATTTATTTGTATCAAAACAAATTTAGATATTCATCTTGAAGCGGAGTGATTACCGTATATAAAGCATTTTTTATTTTTATTTATTTTTAGAGAAAAAGACAATATCTTCTAAATTTTATAGATATAATAACATAAATTATCTTCATTTGCATGAAACCATATTATGCAACCCACACCCACACCATCAACTGCCAAGCCACTACCCTCTCACATCCACCCGTCCACCCTCTCCATCTCACCTCACCCATTACTCTGTTCCTTTAACCAAAACCCTCATCCATTCCCAACTTACTTTTTTGTATTTACTTTTCAGCTCTATAAAATTCTGACTTTTTTTCTTTTTGTATTTACTTTTCAGCTCTATAAAAGACACATCAAATTATATAATCCCAAGTCGATATATTTAAAAACATGATTTTTTAACCAAAACCCTCATCCATTCCCAACTTACTTTTTTGTATTTACTTCCCAAGACCCACCAATGAAAGACACACCATACACTTCACTGTCAAGTTGTCCCACAGAAATCACCATTCTCCTCAAATCCGGAACATGCATTACGTTGTGTAGTTGTAAAACAGCCCCGTTAGGTGTCTTCATCATCACATCCCCCTTACCTTTGATCTTCAATGGTTGACCATCACCAAGATAGATAACCCCAATATCTCCAGTTTTATACCGCTTCATTGATTCTGCATCCCCACTAGCATGACAAGAAGCTCCAGAATCCAACACCCAATCTTCACCCGACTGCTCCTCTCCTAGGATTAATACATCTCCACCATCATCCACCACGTGTGCACCACCATCTTTACCCGGACAGTCATAACTGATATGACCTAATTCGCCACAATTGTAGCAATTGACCTTTTTCCCCTTTTTAGGTCCTCCCCTTCCCCTATTTCTCTCCACCCTAAGTGCAGCCCCATCTACGGAAGATTCTCCCCTTTTCTCTTTTCTTCGCAACTCCTCTTGAAGGATGAGATCTCTAACCTCCGTATACACCAATGCTGTTTTCGACGTACTAATCGTTGTGACAGTAACCTCCCAACTATCAGGCAATGATTTTAGTAGAAAACAAGCTAGCACTTCATCGGAGAAAGTAATGTCAACACTTTTCAATTGGTCCACCATACCTTTGAAATTGCCGATATGACTTGCCGCTGTCGCCCTCTCGACATCTTCGCATTCGCAAACCTCTTTATCAAATGCACCTTATTGATATTAGACGGCTTCTCATACATGTCTCCGACGCGTTTGTAGCAACTCCACCGTTGTCTTGGCCTCCATAGCGTTCCGTGCAACGTCGTCGGTTAGGGCACTCCTCACTGCTCCTAACGCCTTCCGATCCAACGTCTCCCAATCCCCTTGTGACATGTCTTCGGGCTTCTCCTTCAAGGTTTTATGAAGATCCTTACAATAAAGGTAATCTTCAATCCTTGTCCTCCAAAACGTGAAATTCACACCGCTGAATTTCTCGATTGAGTTCTTCATCTGATTGCTTCACCAAAATCCCCAAGAACGCGATTCAAAATTAATCAACTAATGAAAAGATTTTGAATCCTCCGAACCAATGCTCTGATACCAGTTGTTGTGAATTTGGTGGTACCCCGTTGCAATCAAGACAAGAAATCAACACATCCACAAGCACAATAATGGAAGAAACACACACACAAGAACACAAGCGTTGTTTACCCGGTTCGTTCAACACATGAACTACGTCCGGGGGCAATTGCCAAGCCAATATTGTATTAGACACCTTCTAATATGTTGCTACTACAACTACAATATGTTCTAGGTCGTAACTATGCTTATATAGTAATACAAGGAAGCCCTAAATCAATTTAAGAAGAGATCTTATCAAAATAGGAAACAAAATAAAATCTGCTGCAGAAAATTCGGGCCTAGCGCGGCCGCCCTCATGCTCCTGCGCGGTCGCCCTCGAATTTCCAACGAGCCATCAAGTTTCTGCCCAAGTGCGCGGTCGCGCACCATCACCTGCGCGGCCGCGCAAGTCTCCAGAAACTTGCTCCGTTTTGAACTCCTCTTTGATCTCACCAACTCCTCCGACTTAGACTCCTTTTCTTCCTCATAGTTTAGGACTCCAATCCCAACAGTTTATCATGTATAAATTTGTATCCTTCGGTCAGAATTTTAGCATGTATAAATTTGTATGAAATCTTAAGTTTTAAATCAAATTTGTATGACTCAAATCTGTAAGAAATCTTACTAAAGTTATAAATATATAAAAAAAAAATAACAATAACATATTAGAATAGAAATTACCTTTATGATTACTTCTCAAATTTGTATGCCTCAAATTCTTAAAGAAAATTACACATTAAAACGACTTGTTAAATCATAACCCAACAAAATTGAGCAATTAAAAAAATAGGAAAGAAAATCAAAGCCAAATTTGCTTAGCCCCAATGAAAGAAAAATATTACACAACCCAAATCAATTTGAATGTGAAGGAGTGTTTACTGGACAAAGAAACTTGTGAATTCTAAAAATGAGACTAAACATTGCTGCTACTTGAAAGGATATAATTCCTCCGTCTCAAAATAAATGTCCAAATTTATTTTGACTAAAAAACTAAAATATATAGTATTCATTTTGGGACAAAGGTACTAATACATACTGCACAATCAAGGTGAACTATGAATCTGAAATTCGTATAAACCACAACATAAATTGTTATTTTGACTAATAAACTAAAATATATATTCATTTTGGGACAAAGGTACTAATACATAATGCACAGTCAGGGTGAACTATGAATCTGAAATTTGCATAAACCACAACATAAATTGTACTATCAGTAGCATATTACTCCCAAGCATACAACTTCATAACTTTCATGTTTATAACTGTCTCTGTAATAGCCTTCAGCCTACTGTCTTGCGTTGCCATGAGTTTGCATCTCCATTAGCAAGAAGTCCCATCTCCCTTTGATTCGAAATCCATACCAGAAATCGGAATCCATGAAGAAGAAGCAAAAGGTTGTCCTTTTTTCGATTTGGAATCATGGCAGTCGGGTAATATACTGGCATTGCTGAACCGGAGTTCTTTTATTGGTGACTTTTGATGATTATGGAAGGGGGAAGAAAGTGAGTGTAACTGTTGTAAATGTAAGAGAGGGGAGGGTTGGGGAGGTTGGGAGCGACAATTTAAGGAAGAGGAGTGAATGTAACTGTCAAAATTATCTCAAAATGATCTCAGCCACAATTTGTCTTTTGTGAAATTGAATCCCATCCCTTTATTGTGTGGTACTTGAGGTATATTGTATTATAGATAAGTATATCTTATTATTTATTTTAGATAATAAAACAATTAAAAATCTAAATTAGTACAGACTAAAAAATAAAAAAATAAATTAAAACCGAAATGGAGGGAGTACAATTTGCGAGAAGCCTTTTTTTCTGAAACAAAAAAAGTCAGCAGGGTAGGGTAGGCAATTTCAAAATCTGGTAACTAAGTCAATTTTAGTGATTTTTTGACGTCTCATTTCTTCCCTCTAATCTACTCTTGACGGTTAATAACTGTTCAGATCGGAAGTCTTTTTTTTTATTTTTTTTTAACAAACAACAACATCAATGGCATTTATGGCGCCTCTTGGATGATTGACACGTACCCTTCGTACCTGTCACGCGCTGTCTCTTCACCTGCCAAGGTGTAAGTATCCAAATCTGCCTCATGCCTTCCAATCAAAGTTTCCTAGCAGTTTCCCAAACTTTCATAAAGTTTAGGGGCAGTTCGGGAACTTTTAAATACTTTCCGAGCAAGGAAGGACCTATCAGGAATAAGAATTTTGGACAGGACCTCGCTGGAAAGAAGCTTTCAACTTGCCACCTTGCATGTTTCCAGAAATAAGCTGACGAGACAGGAGATTTGGCCGGGCGGCTTCTTTTGGCGCATGGTCATACCGTGCGGCCTTATTAGAAGCACACCAGAAGCCTATAAATAGAGGTCTCATCTATTCATTTAAAAGAGGGGATTTCCACAGCAAAATTAATCTGCAGAAATATAGACTCGAATTACAGTCTCCTAAACACACTAAATCACTCTCTCTCATACACCAATCATATCCCAATAATAGATATTGCCTAAGAAAACCACCCTTGAAAGATAGAGAAACACCAATATTGATAATCTCTCATTCCCTCACCTCTAATACACTCCTATATACTCACATTCCTTTGTTACTTGTTAGTTTTTTATCTGCTCGTCCATGTATTTCTATGTGCACTTAGGTTTCCCTTAATGTTAGTGTCTGTGTATTTTATCATGTATTTCTCTCAACTATTGATGAAGCTGAAGCATGCTGACCGATTTCCTCGACTGACTATTTTGGTGGATAACTTGGTGACATTAGCAAATCGTAAATTGAAAAAGATGAACAAACACGTAAACTAAGCCAGAGATTCACCGGCAAAGGCCCTCCGGCGTGAGAATAAGTATTTGTGTGATATAGAGAGCAAATCAATTGATAAGAGTTGAGAGTCAAAAGATGCATTCGTAAAAACGTACCAGAATTGTGTGAATTATGGATTGTATTTATAGGTGTAGAATGTAGAATCCATATTTGAATAGGAGGTTGTGTGAGAGTATGGTTATAATTCTAGTTGGATTATAACTTTCCACAATCCTTGTTTGAGTAGGATTATTATTGTCTTCTATACATATGCCTATGAGGCATGCTACTCGACATGTGATGTTGGTCGACATGTTGAATGCCGAGGAAGAGAAGGAGCAGGGATAGGGAATCCCATTTCCTTGCCTTGATGATGACCGATGAGGCCCTTGGTCGTCTCTCGTTGAGGCCTAGGTCAGCATTTGGAGGTGCCTAGGTCGGTATATGAGGGATGCCTTGTCGGCATATGTTAGTGTTGTGGCCTTAGTCATATTACTCGCTATGCTATTTATAGGTCGAAATAGTGAGAAATGACGAGTAGGTATGACGAGCATAGGTAGGAAAGCTCACTCCCTATGTCTTATTTGAGATTTGTATGAATCATATATTTCGGGCCAAATTCATTGGGCCTTATCCGATTATAACCCACATTCATATCTCGTTTTAAACCGTTCAATTTTTTTTACTAATTTATGTGTGTTTCAAAACCGATAATGTATTATACTCTTTAAAACCGACTTGTGTTGATTTGCCTCTGTAACATTACTTGGTAAGAGTTTTTTGAAAAAGTTTATAGGTTACTCACCACTCCCTATGTCTTATTTTCAATTGGGCCTAAAATATAGATTACGATAGGAAAAGTGCAAAATTATAGTTTCTTTTGTATTGATAAGATACAATAATGCACATGTATAGAAAATAATCGAGGTCTAGTTTAACTGGTTTGAAAGCGTGAGCTTTTTAGGGAACTACTTGTTTCCTTATTTAATTTGACTTCTATTATGGTAAGAAGATTTTGAAACTTTCATGGAGATTTATAAGTATTCTACTTTG
Source organism: Adenophora triphylla var. japonica (assembly GCA_022495995.1). Lineage (NCBI taxonomy): Eukaryota > Viridiplantae > Streptophyta > Magnoliopsida > Asterales > Campanulaceae > Adenophora > Adenophora triphylla. The sequence goes on from JAFEMH010001294.1 coordinate 252,806, forward strand.
ACTAGGAATTGTAAATATAGTAAATATCTTTTATTTATGTACATAGTTTTATATTAAGACTAACCTACTAATATTTGATTTCCTTGTGAGTGTGTTTTATGTTTTCATATAGGAAAAGGATTCTCACAAAGGAAGAGGTCGATTGCATGAAGATCTTCTCAATGGTGCACTATAAATACAAGGCATTCAGCACATGAGAAGCTACGGTTTTAGAGAGAAAAATACACATGCTTCATTGCATACGTCCTTGTTGATTTTAGGTTGTGAGCTTACATCCGTAACTCACATCTAGGTTTTTATAAAGTTCTCTTGTTTTACTTCTGATTGAATAAGTCCTACTTGGGAAAGGGGAGTTGTTCATATCATAGAAGGTGATTAGAACTTGTTTAGTATTTTCATATTTTAGTTTTTCACTTATTTGTTTTTGTAAGAAACAAAAGTTTTTATAGTGAAAGGTTTTGGGCGTAAGCCTAGTTTGCGATCACACGGATCGTAAGCGTATATAACTCTTGAGTTATTGCATTTTATTTGCATTTAATTGTTTATTCCCCCGCATTATACGTGGATGTGTGGACAGGTTGTGAGACACATCCGTACTCACATCCTTTGCCTATTGCGTGATCTAAGTTTCCTAGCTACACGAAACTTTCAATTGGTATCGAGCCAACTCTCGAAATATTACTGAGTGTTGATCCGTAAAAGTGTAGTCATTATGGAATGCCAAAATCACCAAAATAGGCCTCCTGTCTTGGATGGCACAAATTATTCTCTTTGGAAGTCTAAGAAGCGAAATTACATCAAAAGTATTGATGAAAGAGCTTGGATGTGCATTCTTGTTGCATGGCAACCTCCTACCGTGGAGAAAAAGCCATCTTCCGGTGTTGGTGAGTCCTTTTCGAAAGAAAACCCGAAGAACAATGGACTCTTGATGAAATACAAGCCGCAAATTATAATTCAAAAGCTATGGGTGCTATTTCCAGCCATGTTTCGGGAATATGTACAAGCTTATAACTAATGAGAGTATAGCCAAAACCGCTTGGGATATTTTGCAAACTCAATGTGAGGGAGCACCAAGTGTGAAGGCTACCTGTGCTTAGAATTTTAATGGATAGGTTTGAGTTACTTCGAATGGAAGAAACCGAGGACATTGTGTCATATCTTTGCTAAGATTCATGAGATTTCAAATGAATGCACAAGTCTAGGAGAATCTATCTCCAATGCAAGACTTGTTAGTAAGATTCTAAGGACCTTACCTGAGAGGTTTAACATTAAAGTAGCTGTGATTGAAGAAACAAAGGACACAAACACTGTAGGTCTTGACACAATCATAGGAATCTTGACTGTGTTTGAGCTTAACCTTGAGGCTCAGAAAAAGAATAAAACACACAGTCTTGCCCTTAAAAGTGCTGCTGCTCTACCAAAAGAGCTTGTGGAATTATCCTCTGAGATTGACAAGTCTAATCTTGAAGATGAGGATGTAGCTTTTATTTCAAAGAAATTCAGTTCTATACTGAAAAATAGAAGGATAAGCAAATTCCCTAATAGACCTACTTCCAAGATCTTCTTTGAAAAGCCAAAACTTAGCACTGACACTGGATTCAAGAAACCAAGCTTTGAAAACAAATCATCTGAATCTGTCCAATGTAGGGCATGTCGTGGCTTTGATCATTATGCCAATGAGTGTGCTAACACACTTAAAAAGAAGGGAATGAGCTTAACTGCTACCCTTAGTGACAGTGAGGATGAGGAAGAAGAAGTGGCTAATATGTCTGTCTTAAATTGCCATTCTCGTGTTTAATGCCTTTTTCTGAGATATAGAAGAATATACTCCTGAAAATCCCTTGGATGTGGGCTCGATTGTGTACACATCTGGTGTCCCATCTCGAACCAGTGCCGAACTGTTTCTCTGTAAAAGGAGATTCAGATGATGAAGATGAAGAAAGAGACATTCCCTATGAGGAACTCTTTGCCACATACAAGGAGCTGCATACAGATTGAATGAAAAGATTGGACAAAATTGAGGTACTTGTTAAGGTAAACAAATCTCTTTCTGATAAATTGGCTGCTTGTGAAGATGAAAAAGCTGTACTTTCAAAAGAAAATGATGCTCAAAAAGATACCATTGCAAGACTTGAAGTCCTTGTGACCAAAAGAGAAGTTGACCTTGAAAAATTCAAGAATGAATGTGAAAAAGCTGAAAATACTTTTACTAAGTTAAACAAAAGTAAAATGAAAATGGAAGAAGCTTTTTCTATGGGTCAACGTGACAAAATTGGTATAGGTTTTGAAAATAATTTTGTAAAGGAGGGATGTGAGGCTTCTACCTCAAAAAGTGTGAAAAAACAAGCCTTTAATGAAAAAGTCATTCTGAGTGAGAAGAGACCAAGAAAGAGGCATTACATTTGCCATTACTGCCTTACTCCTGGTCACATTAGGCCCTTCTGTTACAAGCTCAAGGCTGATAAAAAATCTGGTCACTTCAATCAGCCTCAGATGTGTGAGAAGATGTATGCACATCCTAACACACATCCAGTCAATCTGAGACCTCTGCAACCCAAAAAGAAAACTGTTAAACAGTGGGTGGCCAAACCAATTACCACCTGCAATGTTGTTTACTCTTCCCTCAAGAGTACTGTCTCTGGCTCTTGGTATTTTGATAGTGGGTGCTCTAGGCACATGACTCGAAACCAAGCAAATTCTTCTTGATTATGAAGTGATAAATGGAGGGAAAGTAAATTTTGGTGGAGGTGCTCAAGGAAAGATTGTTGGGAAAGGAACCCTGGATGTTAAGGGTCTCCCAAAATTGCACAATGTGTACCATGTGGAAGGCTTGAAAGCCAACCTAATAAGCATCAGTCAACTGTGTGATGATGACCTATTTGTGAAGTTTGATAAGCACTTGTGTGAAGTGTTTGATAAGGATAATAAATGTGTATTTACTGGTCCTAGATCTGCTGACAATTGTTACCAATTTGGTGACAATCTTTCTTGCCTAAGCTCAAAAGCTAATGATGTCAATCTGTGGCACCAAAAATTAGGGCATGCTAGCTGTAGAACTCTGGAAGAACTTCAAAGGTTTGAAGCTATTAAAGACCTCCCTAAACTGAACTTCAAGAACCCTGATGTCTGTGGTTCATGTCAAAATGGAAAACAAACAAAAGCATCACATAAAAAGGTCCAACAATGCTCCACAACTAGATGTTTGGAGATGTTTCACACTGATTTAATGGGACCTATTGAAGTAGAAAGCTTTGGTAGGAAAAAGTATGCCTTTGTGTGTGTTGATGATTATTCTAGGTACACTTGGGTAATGTTCTTAAGAGAAAAGTCAGAAACAATTGGAGAATTCAAGAATTGGTACAAAAGGGTGAGAAACCTTTATGGCCTTAAGACTGTAAGAATAAGGTCTGACCATGGCACTAAATATGAGAATCAAATGTTCACCAATTTTTGCAATTCTAAGGGAATCACTCATGAGTTTTCTGCACCAATCACCCCACAAAGAAATGGCATTGCTGAAAGAAAGAATAGAACCTTGCAAGAAATGGCTAGGGTCATGCTAAGTTCTAAGAACTTGTCCAAAAAATTTTGGGCAGAAGCTTTAAACACTGCTTGCCACATTGGCAATAGGGTGTTTCTAAGGATTGGTAGCACTGTCACCCCATATCAAATCCTTCTTGGAAAGAAACCAACTGTGAAATATTTTCATGTGTTTGGATGTGTTTGTTATATTCTCAATGATAGAGAATACCTGTCCAAGTTTGATTCAAAGAGTGACAAAGCAATTTTTATGGGCTATTCCACTAATAGTAGAGCTTACAGAGTCTTCAATCTCAAAACTAAGACCATTATGGAATCTGCTAATGTTAAATTTGATGACTCACTTGATCTTAACCTCAAGACTGCTGAGGATGATGTTTCAGGTTGCTTGCTGGACTGGAAGAATGAAGAAATAGGTGCTGAAAAATCAAAAGAAGCTTCCAGTGCTGATAAAAATGTTGAACTGATAAGGATGTAACCAAGGATGTGGACACATCTGGCTCCACATCTGAACCCACATCTACTCCCACATCCACTCAAACTCCTGTAACTGAGGACAGTTCCTCTGATTCTGATCAGGATGATGCTCCAGAAGGTAATGTGAATGGGTGTGTGGATAGATCAAAGGATATTCCTTCTAAAATCTAGAAAAACCACCCCACTTCACAAGTTGTGGGAGATGTGCATGCTCAAGTGAGAACTAGACAAAAGGACAAAGTTGACTATAGAAAGATGGCTGGTTTATGGAGTTGCTCCTCAGCATACTCCCAGGTAAGTTTTTGTTGTTTTGTTTCAAAAATTGAACCTAAGAATGTTGCTGAAGCATTGAAAGATGCTGACTGGATTATGGCTATGCAAGATGAATTGATTCAATTTGAAAAGAATGAAGTGTGGACTCTTGTTCCTAGGCCCTCACATGGTAATGTCATAGGAACCAAATGGATTTTCAAGAACAAAACTGATGAGAAAGGTGTAATAACTAGAAATAAAGCTAGGTTAGTTGCTCAAGGTTATACTCAAATAGAAGGAATAGACTTTGAGGAGACATTTGCTCCTGTTGCAAGAATTGAGTCCATTAGGCTTTTGTTAGCCATTGCTTGTTACCTCAAGATTACTCTTCATCAAATGGATGTTAAGAGTGCTTTTCTAAATGGGATATTAAATGAGGAAGCCTATGTTGAACAACCTAAAGGCTTTGTGGACTCCAAATATCCTAACCATGTGTATAAGCTGAAGAAAGCTCTGTATGGGCTAAAGCAAGCCCCTAGAGCTTGGTATGGTAGATTGACTGACCATTTGCTTCAACTAGGATTCAAGAGAGGTGAGGTTGACAAAACCTTGTTTGTGAGGAGAAATAAGAAGGAGATTTTTGTGGCACAAATCTATGTAGATGACATTGTGTTTGGATCAAATTCTGATCCAATGCTAGCTGAATTTGTGGATAGCATGACTTCCACATTTGAGATGAGTATGGTAGGTGAGTTGAACTTTTTCTTAGGCTTACAGATTAAGCAATTCAAAGATGGCATGTTCATTTCACGCCTAAGTATGCCAAGAATCTTGTGAAAAAGTTTGAGCTTGAACACTCTTCACATCAAAGAACCCCAATGGGATCTTCCCAAAAGCTAAGTCATGATTCTGATGGTGTGAGTGTTGATCAAACCCTTTATAGAAGCATGATAGGAAGTCTGCTTTACCTCACTGCAAGTAGACCTGATATTATGTATAGTGTGTGTCTCTGTGCAAGATACCCAGCCAAACCCTAAGTGTCCCATCTTAAAGCCTTGAAAAGAATCATTAGGTATGTGAGTGGGACTGTGAACCTAGGTCTGCATTATTCTAAAGAAACAAACACCAATTTGGTTGGGTACACTGATTCTGATTGGGCTGGAAATAGTGATGATAGAAAGAGTACCACTGGTGGATGTTTCTACCTAGGAAATAACCTTGTGTCTTGGTATAGTAGGAAGCAAAATTGTGTCCTTGTCCACTGCTGAGGCTGAATATGTTGCCCTTGGGAGTTGCTGCACACAATTACTTTGGATGAATCAAATGTTAAAAGATTATGGATTGAATAGCAAAGTTTTGACTGCTTTTTGTGATAACAAAAGTGCCTTGGACATATCTAAAAATCCTGTCCAACATTCTAGAACAAAGCACATTGATATTAGACATCATTTCATCAGAGATCTTGTAGAACAAAAAACTGTGTGTCTGGAATTTGTTGGGACTGAAAATCAATTGGCTGATATATTTACAAAGGCATTAGATTTGAAGAGATTTTCCTCCTTGAGGAAGTCTCTTGGCTTGTGTGATATCTAAGGCTGTGAGACCAGATGTGTCTCACATCCTCTAACACATCTGTAGATTAGTTTAACTGAAAAAAAAAAAAATCATAAAAAGAAAAATCCAAAAAATATCATTGTAAGTGCTCCAATTTGAGCTTGTTAGAATTTTCGTTAGAAAATTAACGAAAGTTATAACATTTCTAACAATTCCTAACAATCCTAACCTTTCTAACAAAGTGAGGGTAAAATGGGCATTGTTATTTAAGGCTAAACCTCAAAAAGAATCTCAAAAAGCAAAACAAAAGGAATAAAACCACAAATAGCAATGGCTGGAAACACAAAACTGGCTGTTAATTTGAAATTTCAAAATGATTATTCCTCTTGTCCAAAGCCTGAAGCTGCATTTAATGAACAGTGCACGCTGCAGGTCCTGTCCGCGCGGATGGGTTTGTAAATTTCAGAGGGCTATAAATTGAGCCCTCCAGTCACAAAAATAAGGAACAACACATTTTGCACCGAACCTCTGGCGAAATATAGAGAGAAAACAGTGAGAATTCACTTGAATTGTCACCATTTTCTCTCCAATCTTTCCCAACTCATACTCATCCACTCACTCTCATATTAAAGCCTTAAACACTCATACACTCAAGCCAAACACTCAAGAACACAAGGAAGATTGGTAAACCCTCCTCCTCCTAACCCTAAATCTCATCCATGCATGCATCTTCAAACTACAAAATGTAGTTCCTTCATCTTCTTGCTTTAGATCTAAGAAGATCACCATGGAAGACCATCTCCATGGATGATCTTCTACAAAGATCAAAATTATTTTTAAGTTTTCTTACTTTCTTACCAAGAAAACTCATTTTCAAAACCCTAAAAACCATTTTCAAGCATAAAATCTCATTTTAAAAGGATAAAAATCCCCTTCCCAAGCAAATGAAATGCTTAGTCCTAATGTACCCCAAGGATGGTTTGGTATAGTTGATTCACCACTAAAATGTCTAGTGATCACTAACCAAAACCTAGGGAAATGGGGACAAGCATGGATGCAAAACCCCCTTTAAAATCATATTCTCCTTCTTGAGAAGTTGCTGTCCAGTAGCAATTTTCCCAGACCTCAGTCCATTGTCTTAATTCTTGGACACATATGAACTTGGAATTTGGTGTTGACTACAAAACACTTTTTGTAGCCAACATCCAGAGCTTTCCAGAAATATTTTTACCTTATTTTTTGGGTGAGTAAAACTCCTCTTTTCAAATTTTCTTTCAGAGGCTAGTTCATCAGCTTCTGGGAATCCAGATCTCATATCTGAGGTTTCCAGAAGGTTTTGACCCCTCAAATCTTCTCCAAAATGGAAAATTCCTTCTCACAAACCTTATTTAAGGTGTGTAGAACAACTTTCATTCTCTGAGTTTATCCAGATTATGAAGTTTTAAGACCCTTGAATACATTTCAAAATCAAAGGTCCACTGCCTTTTTCATTCTGGCAGAAATGGCTCTCAACTTCAAAAGGTCTTTTGAGTACCAAATCTCAATCCACAAATCTTTCAAAAATTCATGGGATCAGTTTAAAGTCTTAAAAAGATATCCCAATTTTTACTTTTCTGATTTTCAACTTATTTTGGCCAAAACACACACACACACACACACACAAATGATTTTCAGCTTGGAAGACTCGTTTTACGAGGCATTCCGGGTGCACACTAACGTCCTTCCCGGCGTGTAACATGACCTCCGAACCTAAATCTCTGATCTCGGGCTTTTTTCAAAGTTTTGGCCCTCAAAATTAAAATGGCGTGGCGACTCCGTTTCGTTGATTTTTTCAAACAAAAATTGGAAAATTTTCGGACACACATCATCACAGTGGCGACTCCGCTGGGGAATAAGCTTTTTTTTTAAAAAAATGGTATTTGGTATATTGGTGGAAACCACTAAATTTCCCGTTATCGCCTCCTAACACGAGTCGGGGATAAATTGTGGTCTAACAATTCCACATACCGGTATCACCGTTTTAAAAAAAAAAAAGCTTTTGAGGGTCAAGCTTCCGTCCCGGCTTTGAAAATCATTTTTGTGTGTGTGTTGATTTTTGCACAGTTTTCATGTTGTTTTGGCCGCCTCGGAGAAAGTCAAAATTTTGACTGTCGGAATAATGTCCCTAACTGTCGGAATTTTCGTGCTTACGTGCTTATGTGCTCATTAAAAATTTCAAAAAAAAAATTCAAAAAAAAAAGGATTTTCAAAAAAAAAAGAAAATTTTCAAAAAAAAAATCATGCATCATATTTTTAAGACACATAAAAAATTTTCTATTTTACTCAGAAAAAGAATATAGACTGCTTGCACACTACGCGCACGTGACCGTACACTGCACACTACGTCCTTAACCCGGGGAAATCCTTGTCGCGGTCCGTTTGGTCTTATTACGCCTCTCGGATGAGCACAGGACTACCCAAACATCCCATGGAGCCTCGTGTCGACCATGCACTTGTCCGTGACACACTTTGTCCGAGACCCGGTTGGTTTTTAGTCTGGTCTGTGTCATGCCCTGTCCGTGTATAGACCTTTCCTTTCAAGCCTTTGTCGGCATACCGACTCAATATCTTTCGGGGACCCTAATCGCCGAAGTTCTCGCCGATTTTCCGCCGCAGACTTTGACCAAGATATTGACCGCGCCTTGACTTCGGCTCGACCGGCACAAATTATACACCGACTCCCAGATTGACACCGAGTCATCAAGGATTAATGAATATTCCATGCCTAATTACGGCTTAACCGACGACAAGTCAAGATCAATCGTGGACGCTCATCACCCAAATCATGCCGACTTTTCGTCGAGCCCCCTGACATGATCTTGACTTTCGACGTCGCCTTGTCCGTAATTTACATCGAATGCTCGTTAAGACTCGATTACCCGCCGACTTTTAGGATCATTTTCTTTCGGTCGGTGGGACCCGCTTGCCCTATAGGACCTCGCCCGGGCCGTCCACCCCGGGAGGTCGAAATACGGGTGGAATACGAGGGCTTATAGACGTAGTGACGGGGCCCACCGATCCAGAATCGCAGTAGTTTGCAATAAAAGAAGAGCAATCTTTTCCAACCGATTAGGTTAATAAAACATGTTTTAAGTAAACGTGAACAAATAATCGCATGTTGCATGAGCCTAAAGCCCAAACACCTACCCTCCTTCCATGCCTGCACATCCGAACCCTCATGTCCTTTCCCGCAGCCTCCGCACAAAGCTTGGTTTCTGCACCGGGTCACCGTTTGATCGGTTGGGAAGAGTCAAGCGCGTCATCGCCTTCGCCATTTGTTCCGACTCCGGGTTTCGTAATGTCCGCATCAACCGGTAATGATGGGGATAACGTCACTCCGCCTCCCGGACCCCTCGTACAGAGCAACAAAGTGGAATCGCTAGCGTAACGTATGAGGTTACGACAGAAGCACAGCTAAACAAATTTTATGGAGGCTATTAAGAGTCACGGTCTGGCCGCCAGCCTCAATCCAGTATGGCACCTTCACCGTGGAAGAAGACGAGGATGCCAACCCCACTCTCGCCGCCCGACTACACCAGATGCCGCCACCCACCTCCTATGGTGCCACTACCGTAACCCATGCTCCTCGATTTTCGGGTCACCAGCTCCCCAACCACGTACCACCGGATCCATGCAGCCCGACGGCACAAATCGCTGGGGGCAAAATCGCACGGAATGTCTTCTCATGGTTGGGGCTATCTCGGAATGCCACAGCCTAATCGGGATCCCGCCTCAGTTCGGAACCGATCAATCCGGACCTTCACAAAGAATGTGCCACAGCTTCGGAATGCCGCCGCAACTTGGTTCTCGGGCCACGATCAGGAGCCCCTCCTCGTAATGCACTAGTTCACCGCTCCTCACACAAATCCATTCCTCACCTGCACTTCTATGGGTTACCAAGCCTCCATCCCGTGTCATCCGAATCACCAGACCGCAGCATTCTGGGTTACACACCTTCACCACAGCAGCCATGCAATTCAACAATCCGGGACAGCAGCCCCGCACTCAAGCCTACTTACGGGCCCCACTCTGGAAATCCAAGTTATCCGGCCACATCGGGGCTGCCCCCACCTACTTTGCCGCTGAAAATCAACAAAGAAGCCGCAAGGTTCTATCCTTTTGCTCGTGCTCCTACTCATGCTCCCCAGGGTAACTCACCCGTGACAAGTTTTCACCTACGTCCCCGGATCGGCCTCCCTCCACCACCGCCCGCTCCAGTGGTAGCTCCTCTCTCTAGCTCAGCCACTAGCTGGAATGCCATGGTTCCGCCACAAGACCCTCATCCGGCCCGGTTCATGGAACAACACAAGGAAATGAAAGCGCAGATCGTCGAACCGATCGCCAAGAAGTCCGCCTTCCGGCCTACTGCACCGGACTCCATTGTTCCTCCGCCCCACAAATTCGTGATGCCTAATCTGGATCTCTTTGATGGGACCGCATGTCCGAAAACCCATTTGGACACGTATACCTTGGCAATGAAAGCCAAAGGATGTACCAATCGCCAGCTGGCCGACTATTTCGCCTATCCTGAAGTCCAAAGTGCCTTAAAGTGGTTCTTCCGTTTGAAACCCGAAGCTGTGGCTACATGGGACCAGATTACCGATGCCTTCACGTAAAAAATATAAGGCCAACTTGGAATGGGAAACAAATAGGGTTGACCTACAAACAACAACAGCAGTCCCCGATGAGAATGTTGGGGACTTTTACAAGCGGTGGAATCTCGAAACTCGCTGAAATGGCCATCCCTCCTTCCGAAGAGGAACAATCTGGACATCTTCCAGCCATGCTTGAAACCACATCTCGAGAGCCTCCCTCGCTCACTTCCCATACTCGTACTTACGGGCCACGGTTAACTCTGCAGCCTAAGTTTGAAAAGGCCTACACCGCAACCGGCCGCCGCACCCGCCTGCGTATATCGGGCTCCTCCGCAAACACCGCCCTCGCTCCCGCTAAAGGCAAAGAGATGATTAACTATGCGGGACAGAATGTAATAACATGACTCCTTTTGCTCCCAGAAACCAAATGAGCCCAAATCGCGGGTCATAAATCTCGAAAACTTTGGAATGCCCCCGAATGACATCTTTAGGGATTGGTGAAAGAAGGCTTGCTGCGGCCTTTGGAGAATTTCCAACCCAGAAATCCGAATGCTCCCGTGGATACTACAAAGTATTGTGCTTTTCATCAAGCTCACTGACATCCGATCGATACCGCTTCACTCGAAAAGGCAATCCAGGGGCTAATAGAGCAAGGAAAGTTGGAAGGCCCCGAAGGGCCTAACACAATCAACAATCCTTTGCCAAGGAACCATAATCAGTGAATATGATTGAATGCGGAGAATCTTCGCATGACCATGAAGATGCCGATGAAGGTCCCCAAATACCCGTGGCCAACCTCGTCGAGGATCCCGACTCGGATTCCCCTCACCCTCGAGGATATTGAACGAATCAACCCATCTTGGTCTCATGTCGAGACTCCTTGCAAGAATACGAGGCCCGCTATTTCTGATAAAAGGGAAGGCCAATACCGAAGAACTGGGCCGTTCCGCTCGTAACATGAAAGAACCATTTATACAAGATGGTTAGAACAATCAAGAAAGATTGAGCAAGAAAGTTTCCGCGAGCACCCGTATCGGGGCTTATCAAAGAAAGAGGCCGAAGAGCATCCGGAGCTAGTACACCTTCGCAAATTGGCTTGGGAGAGCCCGAATATGATCCCGAGAACAAATCAAGAATCGGAAGAGGAGGATTCCTTCTATATCCTACCCGGTGTCAAATACGTGCCACCCCCTCTCACTCTTCCCCCGCAATTTCGGGAGGAGAAGCCGAGTCACAATTTCCACTTCCGAGAATGGGAACATATGACAATTTTGCGGCCGCACGCACCCATATTCCCCAACGGTTTGATCGACGTTCCTCTCACCGAAATCCCGTAGTATGGGAAGAAGATTCCGATGACAATGATGATGATGATGATGACGAGAGTGAAGAGTCAACCGAGGCCCCGCATCCGGAAACAACTGAACAATCATGCCGAAATGAGCCCACGGGAGCCAGGCACAATGGCCGGTTATCAAGAAGCGACGACGAAGAAACTTCTAAGACGAATATGAGACCGAGGACATGAAGGCCATGAAGTTTCATGGATCCGAGCACGTGGATGTCTTAGAATTCAACACTCGCCTACCATGCTTTGGGAAAGGGTTTTCGTGTGTCCGATCCAGCCGATAGTCGAAGATCTCGATCGAAAGAGGAAAATTAACTCCCATCCGCCCAAATGAGAAAATAACCATGGTTAGATCAAATCCACCCCAACAAAGTAACACTCCTTGTCGTGGTTACCCAAGAAGAGGTCACCTTCCCCGAATGTATGTCGCCTTTCGCAGAAGTCCTAGAAACCGGCATGATACCGGATGCGCCTCCCACACGTAACGCTATAATCATCTCCAACTCGAGTATTACGTAAGGGAATCGAATGGCTGCACTATACCGGGATGAGATCGAAAGCCGCCGAGTCCCGACAATAGCGACTCTTGTTGCATGATAACTATGAGCAAGGCCGGCCATGAGAGTGAATCTGAGGACGCCCTAGCTCGTGGGCCATCCAAGGGGCAACAACACAACCCCAAACCCAAAAGCCTCGTGACTTGGGAAGCAGCCATAAGGGCCGCCCAGAAGGAGCCAAGCATACCACCCCTCACCGTCACTAGACTCCGTCGTAACCAAAGGGCCAATAGCCAAAAGGGCTCCCCGTCGACCTTAGCAAAGATTGAAGAAATCCAACCAAGAGACGATCGATGAGGAAGTTAATCTGTTGACCCGATCCGGCGCATCTTCCAAGGAAATCCCAAGGCGTATAAGAAGGCCACGTATCAAGCACCGAAAGAAGATCGCCGCCCTATGCTAAGACAAACAAACTCCGCATCCCGAAAAAGAGGATCCCGTGCTCACCCAATGAAGCAAACACAGCCAACATTTCCTCTCGGTCTCTACTCACTTCGTCCTATCCCCATAAGCCGAAGCCGGAAGAAAGCCCGGCTCGCACTCTCGTGCCTATTGATGCTACTCCCGATGATGTGGTACAAATGATTGGAAACATCCACTACGGGAACATAATCACTTTCACGCATCTCGACCTCCCTCAATTTGGGGCCGATCATAATGAGCCTCTCTTCATCACAAACACTGGATGAACGACGCCTCCTCGGGTCCTGGTTGATAATGGGTCCTAATGAACATTCTTCCGAAAGATCATGAGCTTGCTTGATATCAAGACTACGTACTTGAAGCCTTCTTCTCACAATAAAGCTTACGACTCAACATCCCGAGCAAATTCCTGAGTTGCTACTTTAGACCTCTCGGTTTGGACGCAATTGATACCTCGTGGAATTCCGGTTATCGACATCCCGATTACTTTCAATGCCCTCGCTGGGAAGACCTTGGCCGCACCAAGTCAAAGGGGTCGCCTCAAGCCTCCACCAAAGGTGTGAAATTGCCTCGAATGGGGATCTGACGACCATTTACTTGAGATTTAGTCACTTTGGAGGGCACGTATACGGGCGGAATACCTATTCTCGAAATCAAACATGACGAGGAAGGTCTCATCCTAACGGGCTTCACGGTCGAGCCTCCCAAGGCCCAAGTGTGCAACATAGATCTGACGGTCACTCGGGATAAAATCCCACCGGTCTTGAAAATGATGAGAAAAATGAGCTATCTACCCGGCCTCTGGCCCTGGGAAGCACCAACAAGGAACTCACAAACTCATCGAAGTGAAAGGATAGAATACTCGCCACGGCCCGGGATATGAGGCCTTCCCAGCTGACACCGCAAAGGGAAAAAGATTTGAAGCCGCCACAGAAAGGTCCCGCCGACAACCCTAAATCTCTCCCCTTCACCCTAATTTGGCCGACTACTTTGTAAAGGGTCCCACACAACCAGAAACATCACAGAGCCCACTCCTACGGCAGATGGCTAAAGCTACAGGATAGCCTCAACAAGTTCGTAGGAACCAAGGCTAACCCGGTCCGTAGAATGTTCCCGGACCTACCCAAGATACTCCGGGGCTACCACCGCCATGAAGAGTGAGTATACCTTCGTAGGCGTGCTCGACTCCGGTGGAACAGCTTCGAGAAGCTCACAACCACTATTCCTACCGCCCAGAAGATCCGAAACCCGAATTCGAACCGACAAAGGCCAAAAGCTAAGGCCACGGAATTTCCTCGATGATTGGGATGGTCTCGGTTATGCAAAGAATTGTTCGAAGAAGAAGTCCAGGTGCCGACCTGATTGATCTCGGCTCGGTCCAAGAGATGATAGCAAAGAATTGAGAAAGGAAAACAAAACAAAGACAGCTTCCCGAGTCATGAGGCCACCAACAGCCGATGCCGCTAAAGAATTGGGAAACCTCTCAGCCCGTCCGCGACCAAGGAGGAAATGATCACCAAGCTTGGATTGGTCCCCCCGTCCTCATGTCAATCTAGGACAAGTCCTCCCGCCTCTCTTTGTTAAGATCGAGTCTCTAGGGTCGTCCGATGGCCTGACGCCTGAAGACTACGAGTCTATAGCAAGTACTGTATTCCCTTTCGTTTTCAATGAAATGACGAATCTCTCTGAGTATCCCTTGATTGCCACTTTAACTAAAAAAAAAAACACTTAATAATAACTCATTAGATAAAGAAGCAGACACATTAAACAAAAAAAAAATCAAACAAAAAATATATTTAAGCAGGTTATCCGGAAAGAGGAAAATCGAGCCCAAGCTGCCGAAGAGATTTTGACGAGTGTGAATTTGGGAACTGCGGAAGAGCCTAAAGAGACGCAGATTGGTGATTTCTTTGAAGGAATCGGAAAGGATGCTCTGCAAAGTCCTACAAAATCCTCAATTCAAGGAAAGTTGCCCTCTTCATCAAAGAAAACATCATGTGCGTATACGGGTTGCCAACCAAATCATCTCGTATAATGGATCCCACTTCGAAGGGGAATGTGAAAACCGCCGGCGGAATTCCGAATAACCCGTCACAAGTCATCTCCCTACAGTGCCCTAAACCAACGGAGCCGTCGAAGCAAAGCAAACAAGACTCGGAAAATATCATCCGGAAAATGGCCGTCCAAGGCGTAGATTGGCCCGAGAAGTTACACTGCACTCGGGGCTACGTAACATCGCCGTAACGGCAACCGGGGAAACACCTTTTGCCCTCACATACGGAATGGAAGCCGTACTCCCAATCGAGCTAGAGATCCCCTCGCTCCGTATACCGCTGGAAAGCCGGATCAACGAGGTCGAATGGCTCCGCAGTCGCCATGACGAATTGGCCCTACTAGACGAACGCCGATTGAAGGCCATGGAACACATCCGGCCTACCAAGGAAGAATGGCTAGAGCCTTCGACAAGAAAGTAAAGCATCGGGAGATCCGAGAAGGTGATCTCGTTCTAAAAGAAAAGCCCCCTCCGTATCAACCCCTCGGCAAATGGGAGCCTCGTATGGGTCGGGCCATATGTCGTCCGTAAGATCTTCTCCTGAGGAGCCATGCAACTTTGCACTCGACGGAATCCCTTTGTACACCCAGTGAATGGTGACAAGCTGCGCAGATACTACGCGTAAAACAAAAAAAAATGAAAAGAAGGAAGAGTGCTAAAAGAGTAATACCCAACTAGGTTAAAAACCCGAAAAGGGCAGCCTAGGTAAAAAACAGGGTTGCACCAAAAAAAAAAAAAAAAAAAAAAAAAAAAAAAAAAAAAAAAAAACAAAAAAAAAAAACAACAAAAAAAACAAAAAAAAAAAAAAAAAAAAAAAATCAAAGTTGAACTACGAAGACCCGAGCTCCTCAAAATGAGGGGAACGTAGGCAAATGGAAACGGTTCGGTCTAAAACACAAATAAAAGTCATACTTTGGCATCAATACAATTGATCGTACCATGAAAGCGTCTCGAAAACTCTAAAGCAATTCAAATATTCATTACAAGTTAAAAAACTTTTTGATGAGTCTAAGCCCGATTCATTCCTACAACTGGCAACCTGCTAAAAGAAACTAAGGTACATAATCAAACTAATGTGTCTGCCATGACAAGAAAGGGATACTCTAAACCTCGTAGTCACTCCAAGCCACTCGCATCGGCCTCTCCCCTCTTCTTCCCCTTCGAGTCTTCTTTTTCCGAACCGGAAAGATGTCGGTGTTCCTCCTACCAAGCTCGTATAGGAACAGATCTATCAAACCTCTCCGTCTGTGGCCTTAGTAGCCCTAGCGTCATCTCTCATCTCCCGTAGCCTAGCCGGTAGCATAGGAGCCCTCCTCTCCCGTCTCTTGACGTAAGCCTCATAGTCGGTCACGCGCCGTCTCCGCTCCCCGTCGCGAGGGTTGGCCCTCGCCTCGGCCCTCCTCCTCTCGTAAAACCAGTCCTCCGCACCCACAATGGCCTCACGCCGTCTCAAAATAGCCACCCGAGTCTCTCCTGCATGCCTCTCATACCAATCCAGTACCAAGTGGTCGTGAACACCGGTCTCTGACGCCCGAGAATGACCCGAGGAGGAAAGGCATCATACCTCCATGCTCGGGAAAGAAATGGAAACACCGAGGGATCATCCATAGAAACAGGAGCCACCACCCCGGTGGCTATATCATCAAAGCCCTCCAAAGGAACCCGCTTCCAAGCCAAACTGCCTCGTGACTAAAGCCGGAATATAGAAGCCGGATCGAGAAAGCCCCTAAGCATGACCACGGAGACCCATCCCCAAGCACTCGCGAGTCTCCACCCGCCAACGAGGCACCGACCATCTCGATATCTTCGCCCGGCGACCCGCCATCCAACGCTCCCACGAGCCCCGATCATCAAAATCTACATCAACACCTCTCCCGGCAAAAGTCCAAGGCTCGATCATATCGAGGTTTCCCGAAGAACCCCAAACGCTCCATCGCCCACAGTGGTCAAGAGAAACGGGCCGCCCCCGCGCATATACCGCCTTCCGGTAGCTAACTGTCGAGAGCATGAAAAGTCTCCCCGTAATCAAAGGAACGACATCTCTCGCCTGTGCGACAAAGCGAACGACAACATCCAAAGAAAGACCGATGGCAAATCCCAAAGGAATAGACCATGAACAGGTGCCAAACATACAAAGTGCAAAGGCATCCCAATAGGCATCATCCACCAAACCTAGGCCCCTAAATCTGTCTGGGAAGACCGGAAATATCGAAATGATCGGGACCGCGGATCATACCTTGCGCTTTCCTCCGGGGAAAGATGAAGGAGGACGCACAATCCGTCAACAAAAGAAGCTCCTCCGGCAAAGGGAACCGCTATCTCTTCCACCTCCTGACCTCCAAGCAAGGCCCGAAATTCTTCGACAATCGGAACAATCTCGTTGAAGGAAAGGCAAAAGACATGCCTTCTAGTATCCCAAAATGATGAAGAAGCTCTCAAAAGCTCATAATCCGAATCAATTCCTCGAGAGACCATAAGCACTTCACCTTGTATCTTTCTTCAAAGAAGAACCTCCTCTCATGCATGATTTCCCTGACCAATCCTTGAACTTGTTGAAGAATGACATTTGGGACTCTTGGGACAATTTTGATGGAGCTTTTCTAAGGTTTTCCATGGTTTTTCTCTCTTTCTCCCCGAAAATGGTCTGTTTGACCGGAGGTTGAAGAGGATATTTGAATTTGAAATAAAGCAAGACCAGTGTCAACCAAAATTAAAGGACAATGTCGATGCGCCCCCATCCGCGCGGATAGGATTGCTTTCCATCGTAAAAATCTGCAACACCAAGCCGCTACACCAAAAGAGGAATATTCCGTCCCGCTGCTCGAAACCCGTGCAAAAACCTCCCCAAACCACCCATATACCAAACACCCTTGCAAAAAAAAACCAAGGCTCATGCAACACTGCATTCATACTGCATTGCATTCATAAAATAAAATCCTAAATTATTACATCCAAAAAAAAAAAAGGAAAAAAATGTGCATAAGCTGTACAAATCTCAATCTCAATCTCAAATCTCAAAAAATCAATCGGAATCTCCAACGCCCGATGTCCGCCCCGCCCTCTTGCGACTCGGGCCCGCCTCCTCGAGAACCCCGAAAATCTCGGGCTCGAATCGTCCTCGTCTCCGCAAAGAGGCTCATCAGACCAACCGGCACGCTCCGATAGGGCAAGCCGAGATCTCGCGAAAAGTCGTATCCGAAGGTAAAGGCGTCGGACTCCGGACGTACGAAGACGACCCGCCATGCCGCCATACGTGTCCCCGCCCGTGTGAATCCCTCGAGAATGACGTGATCCGAAGGCAACACCGCGGGGATCAAGGAGAGGAGACAAAGGAGTCTCGAGGAAGTCTCTCGAGCGAATAGGGAAGCCTCCCGTCTCGACTGTGCGCCGCCGTGGTCGCCTCGCTCTAGCTCGAGGAGCCCCGCAAGCGACCATCCTCCCGATGAATCTCTTGGCCTCGATCACTTGCTTCGTCGCCTCCGACGACCACCCCGAAAACCGCACAAAAGCAAAAGCGTCAAAAAAAAAAAGGAGAAGTGATGCTAAAGATGATGAAACAAAAGAAAGAAGTGGGAAAAAAGCCATACCTTCATACCCGGACGAGGCCGGAAAGCTCGTGGAAGTCGCTCGGCCGAGGGATCCGCACCCTCAATCGGACCCCATCCTCGATATAGGAAAAATCCGTCCGAGGGTACCGCGGATCCCAAGCCCCTCCCTATCCAAAACCCGAGGCATCCTCAGCCTCCTCAAGACGAATGTCGCATATGGCTCAATCGCCACAAAATCCGAGAAGTGCCGGCCGGCTCGGTAATCATCCCAGTCACGGACCGATCGCCGGGTGCATCATATCGGCGGGAGGCTCCACCGGTGTCCTCAAAGGCGAGTTCACGCCATGCCGGCGCGTCACCCTCTCTCCCGCATAATATGCATCGCAGTCGACCTCTCATAATCCTCCGCCGCACACCCAAATCTCGGCGCTCTTCAACCCGCGCCACCTCAAAGCGATCCTGTGGGAAGAATATCATCCCCTCATCCGTCTCGGCCTCCGTCAAAGGAAGGCAATCCGCGTACCGAGAGTCGTACGCCCCGGAGCTTATCTTCTCCGAGCATGCTTGGACCAAGACCGCATGGCCGGATACGCCCGACGTACTCCGCCGGCCGCCGCCACATCGTGACGTGGAAAAACTCCAACGCCCATACTCGCGAAAGGTAAAAATCCAATCAATCCAAAGGCAAAAGAAAAGTGCGTGCTCAAAAAAAAAGAGGGAAAGCAAAAAGAGAGCTTATACCTCCAGGTCAAACTCAAAGCAAGACAAAGAGCTCACAGCCTCTTCCGACCGTACCTATCGAGAGCAAAGTAAAGCTCGCCACCCGCCTCTCCCCACGAGACATCTCCGCCGTCTCCATGTCCTCCAAGGACCTCAACAAGGCAAAGACCGCCGTCCTCAAGATGCCCAAAGAGGGTGCTCGAAAAAGCAAACCACAAGAAGGCCCCGGCAATCTGATCGGCGCCTATCCTCTCCTCCCCACCCTCATAGCTCGCTATGGTCTCCACAATCTTGCCGTAGACCACGGCATACTCCATCCCCATCCCCTTTTGGGAATAGGGAAAATCCTGTAAGAGCTCGCAGACGCATCGCCGTAGCCATCCCGCCACTCAATGCCGCGTCCATTAAAGGACAGCCCGTAATCGCGGATAGTCGGAGGGCGTAACCGTAGCCTCGCCCCGTAAGAAGTGAAAGGTGTGGGTCGCGTCCCACCAATGCTGCGCCAGAGCAAACATCAAGCCCTTGCTCTTAGGGAACTTGACCAGTCCCCTCAAGCACTCAACGAACTCCCAGAGCCCCGTCTCGACAACGATCTGTCTCGGACTCGGCAAAGCTCCTCGGCCCGCATTCGGAAGCCGGTCCCACAAGTCAACTACGGACTCCACTGATCCTCGAGTCTTCATTTTGTTCACTCAAGCCCGTCACAAAACGGTTTCCGCCCTGTAAAAAAAAAAAAGGAAAAAAAATGTCAAAAAAAAAAGTGCATTTGCATTTACACAAAAAAAAGAGAGAGCATACACATGCATTAAAAAAAAAAAAAGAATTTTCGACAGCATAACAGCATACAATGAGCATAGCCCCATTTTTCTCGCATAAAAGAAAACAGTTTTCGGCAAGTCCCATTCATTCATACATCCATACAAAGAGTCCTACGGAAGTAAAAACTCCGTCCCATTTTCATAAAATAACATGCATACCATCCATCATCTCAAAAAAAAAAAATGCATACATGCATATCATCCATCTTACATGCAACGGGAGGAAAAATTCGTCCCACTTTTCAAAAAAAAAATAAAATATATATCCTAAACATACATACATCTCATATTGGCAAAATGCCCATTCTTTCCAAACAAAATACATGCATTGCATCATTCATCAATATCAATATTCAATTTCAAAAAAAAAAAATCATCATCATTCATCAATATCAATATTCAATTTCAAAAAAAAAATCACAATTTTCGAATTTTCACATGCAATTTTCGAATTTAAAAAAAAAATGGCGAAAATGCCAATTCTTTTTCCCAAGCAAAATGCACATTTTGGGATACTCACATAATCATCAAGATTCAAATACAATGAACATCAATATTCAATTTCAAAAAAAAAATCACCCAAAAATCAATGTCAAGCAAGAAATCGACAAGAGGATCAAGAGGATTCGAAGTATACCGTTCGGAGATGCGGATCCGAAGCCCAATGTTGCCAAGCATCGGGGTAGGGCTCTTCCGCAATCGATTGCGAAAGATTGTAATGCCTCCTCATTCGGACGAGCTCCAATCGCCTCTCCGCTACCGGGCCACGTCCTTGGCCTTGAAAAGCGCCTTCCCCATGTTCCATTGCTCGAAAATCGAAGAAAATCGGAAGATTTCGAAGCTTTTTAGGCCAAAAATGGCGGATTTCTCACTTTCTCTCTCTTTTCTCTCGACAAACTGTAAAACTGAATGGGGAAGAAGAAAAGGGCGTTGGCCCTAATTAATACCCCTGGTTTTCAAACCCTATCCGCGCGGATAGGATTGCAAGGGTCAAAATGACCCTTTTGCCCCTTAAAATTCCAGGACTCTGCAATTCAGTCCCCAACTTGACAGAGTTAACGAAGTTAACCAAAGTCAGCCCCTTTTCATCAAAATCATTCCCGGCAGTCAAACGTAAGACCGAGTGCCCCGAGAAAGATAACGAGATCCCGTGATCTTCATCAAAATCTTCCCGGCAGCCAAACGTAAGACCGACCGATTCTCCCGAGAAAGATAACGGATCCCGTATCTTTCATCAAGATCATTCCCCTAAGCCAAACGTAAGACCGATCTCCCCGAGAAAGATAACGGATCCCGTATCTTTCATCAAAATCCTTCCCTAGCAGAAACGTAAGACCGATCTCCCCGAGAAAGATAACGGATCCCGTATCTTTCATCAAAATCCTTCCCGGCAGTAAAACGTAAGACCGAGTGCCCCGAGAAAGATAACGGATCCCGTATCTTTCATCAAAATTACCTCCGGCAACCAAACGTAAGACCGAGTGCCCCGAGAAAGATAACGGATCCCGTATCTTTCATCAAAATTACCTCCGGCAGTCAAACGTAAGACCGATCTCCCCGAGAAAGATAACGAGATCCCGTATCTTTCATCAAAATCTTCCCCGGCAGTCAAACGTAAGACCGATCTCCCCGAGAAAGATAACGAGATCCCGTATCTTTCATCAAAATCTTCCCCGGCAGTCAAACGTAAGACCGATCTCCCCGAGAAAGATAACGAGATCCCGTATATTTCATCAAAATCATCCCCGGCAGTCAAACGTAAGACCGAGTGCCCCGAGAAAGATAACGAGATCCCGTATCTTTCATCAAAATCTTCCCCGACAGTCAAACGTAAGACCGAGTGCCCCGAGAAAGATAACGAGATCCCGTATCTTTCATCAAAATCATCCGACGGCAGTCAAACGTAAGACCAATTCTCCTGCACGAATACGTTCGATTTTCCCTCAAAGAAAGGCTAACGAAATCCCCAGCAAAGTTAACGGAATCCCAAAAGCCAACGGAATCTCGAGTAGTTCTCGAACTACGAAAGGGCTTGATTCCCACTAGGGATACGTAGGTAGCCTATCATTAGGTCCAGCCCCTCGACCAAAACGGTCACCCTATCCTTCGGCAGCAGACAAAGTCCACCGAAAGGCCATTTCAAATTAAGGTCCGAGGCGCCTAAAAAGCCATCATCATCAAGGTTCGAGGCACCTAAAACGCCATCATCAAGGTCCGAGGCACCTAAAAAGCCATCTCCAAGGTTCGAGGCACCTAAAACGCCATCTTCAAGGTTTGAGGCACCTAAGACGCTATCACTAGGAAAGCGATAAATCGCAATCATCCCCAGCAGAGACCGAAAATGGTCATTCCTATCCCCAGCAGAGCGGATAGCCATCAGACCGAAGATGGTCATCTCTTATCCCCAGCAGAAGTTTCTTTCCAAGAACCGATCGTAGAACTCGCTCATCAGGTTCGAGGCACCTAAAACGCCATCATCTCCAGGGTCAAAGACCCGAACTACGACTGGCTTGATTCCCATTCGGGATACGTAGGTAGCCTATCGCTAGGTTCAGCCACCCGATCACTCGATCATCCCGCCAAATATGGAGCCTTACTCTTATCGACGACCCCGCTTCCTTCGAAAGCGCCGTCGCCGAGGGGCTACTGTAAGTGCTCCAATTTGAGCTTGTTAGAATTTTCGTTAGAAAATTAACGAAAGTTATAACATTTCTAACAATTCCTAATAATCCTAACCTTTCTAACAAAGTGAGGGTAAAATGGGCATTGTTATTTAAGGCTAAACCTCAAAAAGAATCTCAAAAAGCAAAACAAAAGGAATAAAACCACAAATAGCAATGGCCGGAAACACAAACCGTCCGTTAATTTGAAATTTCAAAAGATTATTCCTCTTGTCCAAAGCCGAAGCTGCATTTAATGAACAGTGCACGCTGCAGGTCCTGTCCGCGCGGATGGGTTTGTAAATTTCAGAGGGCTATAAATTGAGCCCTCCAGTCACAAAAATAAGGAACAACACATTTTGCACCGAACCTCTGGCGAAATATAGAGAGAAAACAGTGAGAATTCACTTGAATTGTCACCATTTTCTCTCCAATCTTTTCCAACTCATACTCATCCACTCACTCTCATATTAAAGCCTTAAACACTCATACACTCAAGCCAAACACTCAAGAACACAAGGAAGATTGGTAAACCCTCCTCCTCCTAACCCTAAATCTCATCCATGCATGCATCTTCAAACTACAAAATGTAGTTCCTTCATCTTCTTGCTTTAGATCTAAGAAGATCACCATGGAAGACCATCTCCATGGATGATCTTCTACAAAGATCAAAATTATTTTTAAGTTTTCTTACTTTCTTACCAAGAAAACTCATTTTCAAAACCCTAAAAACCATTTTCAAGCATAAAATCTCATTTTAAAAGGATAAAAATCCCCTTCCCAAGCAAATGAAATGCTTAGTCCTAATGTACCCCAAGGATGGTTTGGTATATTTGATTCACCACTAAAATGTCTAGTGATCACTAACCAAAACCTAGGGAAATGGGGACAAGCATGGATGCAAAACCCCCTTTAAAATCATATTCTCCTTCTTGAGAAGTTGCTGTCCAGTAGCAATTTTCCCAGACCTCAGTCCATTGTCTTAATTCTTGGACACAGATGAACTTGGAATTTGGTGTTGACTACAAAACACTTTTTGTATCCAACATCCAGAGCTTTCCAGAAATATTTTTACCTTATTTTTTGGGTGAGTAAAACTCCTCTTTTCAAATTTTCTTTCATAGGCTAGTTCATCAGCTTCTGGGAATCCAGATCTCATATCTGAGGTTTCCAGAAGGTTTTGACCCCTCAAATCTTCTCCAAAATGGAAAATTCCTTCGCACAAACCTTATTTAAGGTGTCTAGAACAACTTTCATTCTCTAAGTTTATCCAGATTATGAAGTTTTAAGACCCTTGAATACATTTCAAAATCAAAGGTCCACTGCCTTTTTCATTCTGGCAGAAATGACTCTCAACTTCAAAAGGTCTTTTGAGTACCAAATATCAATCCAAAAATCTTTCAAAAATTCATGGGATCAGTTTAAAGTCTTAAAAAGATATCCCAATTTTTACTTTTCTGAGTTTCAACTTATTTTGGCCAAAACACACACACACACACACACACACACACACACAAATGATTTTCAGCTTGGAAGACTCGTTTTACGAGGCATTCCGGGTGCACACTAACGTCCTTCCCGGCGTGTAACATGACCTCCGAACCTAAATCTCTGATCTCGGGCTTTTTTCAAAGTTTTGGCCCTCAAAATTAAAATGGCGTGGCGACTCCGTTTTCGTTGATTTTTTCAAACAAAAATGGGAAAATTTTCGGACACACATCATCACAATCATGCATTAGCACGAAATTTCTCAGTGTGGTCACTTGTGAGTCCTCATCTTTGACATTATTTTTGATCACTTAATTGTGAGCACTTCCTGTTCATGTCATCTTTTGATGACTTGATATAACCTTCCTAGGTATCTCACAGTGGGTGCTAAAAGAAAAGAAAAAAAAAATATATATATATATATATGTGAGAAACAACTGCTTCACCCTTAGTATGAAGCCATACCACTGTGATCAAGTGATTTTCATAAGAAAACTTGAAGTCAAACTTGATAAGATCATTGGGAAAAAGGGCTATCTTTGGGATCAAGTAAAGTGAAAGCTACTCACATTGCAAAAATCCACAACAAAAAATTGGTGGATGCATCCTAGAGGCTGTGCAGATTGGATTATTGCTCATTGACTTTTTGTGATCTAATTGTGTCCCCATATGTGACTCACATCCTATGCCACATCCATAAGCTGAGAATATTTCCATCACCTGTGTGTTTGCATCATGCTAGGCATATTGCATTTTTAGGACATATAGGAGCTTTATAAATATGCTGGTTAATTAATTTCCTTTCCTAGTTCATTCTTTGATTATATAAGTTTTTGATCTCCAAATGAAAGAAAAAGGTGTGTATCAATCCTTGTTTGAAAAGGTTGGAAAATTCTATTGGGATTCTGTTTTTAAAATAAAAATTTGGCCGAGACATTTTTTGTTTCCATAAAAATCTAACAAAATCTTGGTTTATTTTAATCCCCTATTTTCTTGGAAGGTGATTGTGTGTGGTAACCTCAAAGGTTTCTAGCCGTTGGAGATCTCTTAAAGATTTTGTGCTGTGCTGAACCTTTTTGGAGAAGGTTTCCTAATTCTATTAGGAAAGGGGGAGCTGTGAGTATTTATGAGACCTCACATCCGTCCCATCCCCCATAAACCTTGATAAAACCCTTTGTTCTTCCTTTCTCCTTGCACACAATTACACACACATTGCTTTAATTTCTTCATTAACTGCTTCACCTAACCCAAATTCGTTAAATCAAATGGCTGATCATTCAAACATCAGAGAGGAAGACGTTCTTGACATTGCTCCCATCTCAATAGCTAAAGGCGAGGGTTCCGTTGTCTTAAACCCTGTGATTTCCAAATTTCTTGCTGAATTTTCTTCTCCATCGCCTTCGTCTGATCCTGTAATGGAAGCTGCTCCTCCAAAATCCCCCACATTGGAACCGGTTGCTGAAAACCCTAAGGCTCCATCCTCTCCGGTGATTCCACCATCGGATGTCGCCCCTGTCTCAACCTCTGTGGAACCTTCTTCAACCAAGAAGAGGAAACTTTCCCAAGCTAAACCCCCAAAGCCTGCTGCTCCTCCAGTGCCCCGTCGAAATCTTCGTCGTTCTGGTAGGGTTCGCAAATTGTCAGAAGCTGACAAGGCCAAGAATCTACAGAAACCTGGCGGGAAACCCTCTACAGCCATTGCTCTTGAAGAAGATGAAGAAGAAGAAGAGGTAATTCCTCCTCTGATTAGGACTAAGGCTCAACCCCCAATTATTCCTCCAGTTGTTGTTGATCCTGTCCCTGCAATTCCCCCTTCTAATAATACTCCCCATGTTGATCCCATTACTCCTGTTGAGGATGCTCCCCATGTTGACTCTGTTTCTTCTGTTGATCCTATTGCTCCATCTTCTCCCATAATACCATCTGATCCCATTATCCCCATTGTTGTTTCACCCCCTGAGGATAATACTTCTGCTCCTGTTGTTGAGCCCTCTGTTCCCTTGGTCTCTAGTCCTGTTGAGGACCTTATATCCTTTAGTGATGAAGAGCCATTGGCAAAAATATTAATGGATTTAAAGGGTAAGAAAAAGGTGGCTGCTACTGATTTAGAGCCCATTGATGATGAGACTGATTCTAGTTATGATAGTGATGACACTGCATCTGATGAGAACTACAAGCTAGGGAGAGAAGAGTTTGATCAAGAAAAAGAGGACCAAGAGTTAGACTCCTCTGCTGCTGATGACACTGAGATAGAATCCATCCAAGTCCCATTCCCTTCAAAGGATGTGTCTGAGGATGTGCCCACATCCAGACGCACATCTACAAGGAAGAAAGTTGAAAAGGGTATGTCTTCTACTGTTTCTGTTATCTCTACCTCTAAACCCTTTCCCAAGAAGTTTTTAACCAAAAAGGCATCTGATAGGTTTGCCTTAATTTCTTCCAAAGCCTTTGTTGTAGAAATGAAAAGGGATAGGGAATCTTTTGCTAAGCTTGGGATGGACAAATTCTTTGAGGAAAGAGGATTATTTTTAACTGTGGACCATCCCCTTCCCTTTTATCCTAAAATGATTTATGAGTTTTATGCCAATTTGCCTAAGGGATTTGTAACGACCCTGACCCTAGGCACCAATTTCAGTATTTTATTATATGCTTTTAAAAAATTTATGTTAACTTTATGTGTTCATTTATGTCTTTAATTTATTATTTTTTTTTATGTGATCAAATATGTCTTAATTTCTTATTTTATGATAAGATGGTTGGAATGATTTTTTAGAACCTTAGGATTGCTAGAGAAAGTACATAAAGCACCTTAAAGGAAAATAAAAATAGAAAATAAATAATGTGTATGATGAAGTTAAAATGTGTGGAATAATGAATTTGAAAGGAGGGTTTAAATTAAATGTGGGAAGTCTTTAATTATTAAAGGAGTCAATTTATTTTAAAATGGGAAGGCTTTGATTAATAAATGATTTATTTTAATTTGTTGGTGGGGCTTCCTTTATTTGAAGGGGAGGGGCCAAACTCTTACTCTCTTCCTAGGCCTCCAAGTGCCCTCCCCCCATACTCCCTCATCCGGCCCCCTCCTCCATTGTCCCCTCTCCATCATCCTCCTCTTACCCTCTTCTTCCTCCTTCTTCATTTTCCACTCCTTACTCTCCTAGCAAAGCATAGAAACCTCCATGGGAGATATCAACCCCTCTTCTTGAAGTCAAGCCATTCTTCCACCATTTTCAAGTCTAGGAGCACCTTTGAAGTTGGATCCTCTTGGGAAATTCATCTAGCTAGAAGATCAACCTCCCATTTCAAACCCTAAGGTGAGTTGTTATGACCTCCTTTCATTTATGTGCTCATGAACTATCTATTGTTGTTCTTGGTGTTGTGATTGTTGTTATATGTTTTAGAAATCTTCTTGGAGTTAGGAAATGGGTTAATGACTTAAAAATAAAGAGGTTGTGGTTTATGGGAGTTGATTTAGACTTAATGGAATGGGTGGAATTTGATTTGGAAAGTTAGAATCTAATTGAAATGGTGAAATGGGTAGAAATAGTAGTGATAAATAATCTAGGGTTACTTGGTTTTGGAGTTTACATGTTTGTTTGGGATTTGGTGAAATGAAGGTGTTCTTGGGTGTTCTTGAATAATCAATGGTAGAGGGAAGGAAGAACTAGGGTTAAAGGGGTTAAAAACCTAAGTTTGGGCTGGCAGGAGGCTTGGGCGGTCGCCCAAGGGGGCTGAGCGGCCGCCCATGCTGGCAGAAACTCACATTTCCTTGAAAACCCTCTTGGGCGGTCGCCCAAGAGGTTTGGGCGGTCGCCCAAGACCCCAGAAATCCTAACTTCAATTTCCGAACTGCAGGTTTAGCAATCTTGTGATGGTCATAACTTAATCATATTAAATCGGAATTGGATGGTTCTTGGGTCTAAATTGGGTGTTTTTCTGAGTACTTTCTGAATGTGATGGTTTCATAGCTAAAGAAGTTATCCTTATGTCCCAAAAATCTGATTTGGTTACAGCAGGTAGTATTGTACGTTAGAAGTTGAGTGGAAATTGAATAAATCATAGTTAATTCATACGGACTCGAAATTGGATGGTTCAAGAGTCCAAATTGAGTATTTTTAGGTGATCTCTCAAATGGAATTGGTTTTATAAACTAAATATGTAATGATCATTTCCAGATATTCTATTTTACCATGTGACTATATTGTTTATCCCCTTTGTGGATTATTTGGCAAGTGTTATGTGGCTCCCCAAGTGTGGAATATTTGACAAGTTGTTATGTTATCCCAATGTGTGGATATGTTTACTATGTAGTTGTATGGTTATTCCATTTGTGAATTTATTTGTTATCATTCATATTTGTTGATGATACTATGCATAGTGTATTACTTAAATGTTGCATTATGGCATTGATTGGCATGAGTATATTTTACCATGTGGTTATATTGCTATCCCGTTTGTGGATCATATTTCAAGTATCTATTATGTGCTTGAATTTGTTGATATTTTATGTGAATGGGGGGTATAATGGATTTCAATCGCTTATTGATTTGTTCTCTAAGTGATTGAAGATTCATCATACTGTGACCTCTCCCCCTCTGCGGCCACGGGGCATCGGGGTTCGGCTTTCATGGATATGTGCGGTCGGCTCATAGGAATGCGATGTCTTATATTTTCCCCGGAAAACGGGTTTTATAAGATGTGAATATGCCTAAGCAGTTCACGGAGATGAGTTATAAGCATAACTGTCTCGGTTACATGGTATGGGATCCGTGAATATGCATTCGCGAGATGTAGTGGAGTATTGATACCCACAGTTATACGACTTATTGTTCAGACGGGAAAGGTAAACCAAGGTAACGGAATGTGTTTACCGCTTTCCTAGTGTGTTATGTGCTACCATGCTATGTGTTGCACTTTGTTTGGCATCTTGCTGCATATCATAATAGCTCATTGAGATTTATTCTCACCCCTCTCCCTTCTTGTTTTAGATCCCGAGACAGCGGACCGGCTAAGTGAGGACGGAAAGGAGTTGGTACGTGGTATTTTGGGATTTGTCAGGGTACGTATAGGTTGGTGTAAAGAATGTATTTTGGTATAATTCCTTTATGGAGTTTATGAGTATAAAACTTAGTTTGTACGTTATAACTAAAGTCTTTGTAATTAAAACAGGTTGTTACTTTTCAAAGTTAGTTATCTCCTCCTCCGATGTGGAGTAGAGTGGAGTTAGTTTGAAATGTTATATTATTAATGTTTATGTTTGAAAGTCAAAGTAAAGTTTTAAAAGTTTAGTGTTCTAAGGTTAGTTTGAGGGCGCTCCAACTCGGAACACGTGTAGGTTCCGGCCTGGGTCCTCAGTTGGTATCGAGCTCGGTTAGAGTTCTCGGGTAGAGTCTAGCTGAGCGAGAGTGTGCGATAACTTACGTCGAGAGTTTAATGCAGGAATTTGTTCAAAGGCAGGAAATGATATTGATCAACCAAGGAATCAAGGAAAGGTGAGTTATGGAAAGATAGATTTCCCCACCATCATTTGAGGTACTTTACCTGTCTCAGGAATTAGGGTTCATACTTTTATAAATCCTCGTACATTAGTTCTCATGTGGCATTACATTCATCTTTATTTGCATAATTGGCCTAAGAGTTACCTTATGTGCTGGAGGTTCTACTCCGATGGGGTCGTACCTCGAATCATCCTTAATTATCTTGGTAGTTGTGATTAAGTGGGCATGTATTGCCGGTGGATTTGGTCGAGTTACCAATCCGTGAATCATCGTTATATTAACCTGAATTATTTGAGTAGTTGTTGTGTTCGAGGAGGACTGTCGCAAGAAGCGAGTCTCCTTACCTACGTTTGATTTACCTCCATGTGTAGTGGAGGCGGATAAATTATTAATTGCTGTTATGTCACTTATGCGTAAATGTCGAGAGTATGGCCTAAGGAATGTGAAGGTTATTTGAGTTGTGTGTTATCTTGATTTAAAAGAACCTTGAGTTCTCTCATGAGCGGTGGTAAATGAATTAGTGAACTCTTAGTTTAGAATTGGTCTATGGCCTATTAAGAGTGGTTTATGGTTGTATAACCTGCGTAAGTATTGATACAGTGGTGTCTCGTGGTGGAGACTAGATATATGAGACTAGTATTGAAAGTGATAGTCTAAGTGAGATTATATGAGTTATAAAATATCGCGAGTAAGAGATCTTATGGAACTAATATATCTTTGCCTTAGGTGCTATAAGTATTCTCTAAGGAGAGATTGATTGAATTCTTGCTACTAAATTGAATAGGAAATCAGATACTTTGTAAGTAATATCACCCTATGAGTTGACTAAGTGGTGTTTTTCAAGTGAGTTTCAAAAATGGGTTTTCATCAGGTATCATACCAGGGTATTGAAGCTGAGTGGATATAAGTCACTATTTCGGTATTCGGATCCCTAGATAGAGTATACAAATTGGGATGATGGAATCGATGATTCAACTTAAGAAATTAATTGATAAAGAAGATAACTAGCTTAGCGACTCTCAGTAAGGATAAATTGTTACTGTATTTAGAAAAGATGATACTTGGTGGTTATTCATAGATTAGAGAGATCTCAAATAGGTAACTGTGAAGAATAAGTATTCGTTATCCCTTGTTGATGATTTGTAGGACTGATTTTAGAAACTAGTAGGATTGCCAAATGGTTATTAGTCGAAATTTTCGGAGTGTTACGATTGTAGAAAATAATTGTTGTAAGGATGTACTTAAGACAACATTTGTATCTAGTATGACCGTTTTGGTCTGGGGTGGTGTGCTGGTTATGGAGAAGTAAATAGGGTAAATATGAAGAAGTGTAATAGATGTAGTTATTGGTGACTTATAGGATCAACTTCAGGAATTGATAATATATGTATCCGGATTGTTTTGAGAGACGATTATCATTAGTTGAGTAAATAAAAGGAGGATGGTTTCACCCTATAGGTTGACTTAGTTGCGTGACTCATATGAGGAATTAGTGTGGTGTTCGGTAGGTATTGGCGTTATGTGAATTTTAGTTGTTGATGGTTATCGAGAGGTAAGTTAGTTACAGTACTATTAAGGTGTAATCGCAATTTGAGGATGATTTACTTAGTTATAATCTTAAGGATTGTTTTAAGTGTTATTTATCGGGATAGTATTAGTATCGCAAGATTTTGTTTTCTTATAAAGAATTTAACTAAGTATAAATATTATGAGTGGTGGCTATACTATAAATAGAGGTCGAACAAGTATGTCATGTTAAAAATTGTTTTAAATGTGTTTTAGAACTTGGGATTTTATATTGGACATCTGTGTGAGTATTTGTGCCCTTCGGGGATAGTGTGATTTAATAAGGTCAATGATCAGTCCTTGGTGTGCATTAAAAATCTGTGAGTAATTTAATTATCTACCACTGGTATGGGACGGTTGTAGATAATTAGATCACTCAAGTTATTTTGTTAACGTATCAAAATTTTAAAGAATTCTTAAAGATTTTGAATGGTTTAGTTAATTAAAACTGGTATGGGACAGTTTTAAATAAATAAACCCTTCGAGTCTCGCTAGATCTCTTTTTGTCTATCCTTTGGTATCCTAAAGATGTAATTTGTGCAGAAGCTCGTAGGAAGGCAACTTATTTTCCCTATAGTGATTAATTGTATTAAAAGTAGTGATCCGAGAAATAATTGATGAATTGTGGAGTTATTAATGTGGAAGTCGCTGTAGACTTGGTTTTTGTATTGGAGTTGAATCGGCTCCGTTGTGGGCGGCCAACCTTTTGAGTTGAATAATTATCTGTCACTGGACCTGAACATAATTGGAACTTTGAATGGTGATAATAGAATGTTGAAGTTAGAAGATTTATTAAAATACTTAGAGTTCTAGGTTGAACTTAAGAGTATTAAAACGATGGGTTTTGTGATTGAGTTACCTTGGAAGTAAAAAGGAGTAGGATGTTTACTTATAGAAGATTGATTGTATTTTCTACTCATTGTATATGTTTATAGTGATGCAGTTCTTTGATCAAGTCCTCATTTATGTTAGGGGATCGTTTAGTGGTATAAACCCCATAGTATTAAATGGATTGGATACACTACCAGAAAAACAGGTTTTAGCGACGGAAATTTCCGTCGCTAAATCCAAATTTCCGTCGCTAAAATTAAACAGCGACGGAAAAATTCCGTCGCTGGTCCGTCGCTACCAGCCCGTCGCAGTGCTCCGACGGCTCAATTTCCGTCGGTAGAATTTTGGTTTTACCGACGGAATTAATATTCCGCCGATTTTTATATTAGCGACGGAAATTTCCGTCGCCGAATTAATTTAATTTAATTAAATTTTTATTTCATGACGGAAATTTCCGCCGCTGAAATATAAATTAAATTAAAATAAATTAAATCACGACGGAATATTCGTCGAAATAAAAATTAAATTAAAATAAATTAAATCGACGGAAATTTCGCGCCGAAATAAAAATTAAATTAAAATAAACTAAATCGGGCGGAAATTTCCGTCGCCGATTTAATTTATTTTAATTTAATTTTTATTTCAAATGACGGTCATTCCGTCGATTTAATTTAATTTATTTTAATTTAATTTTTATTTCAATGACGGAATATTCCGCCTGCCGATTTAATTTATTTTAATTTAATTTTTATTTCACCGACGGAATATTCCGTCGCTAATAATTCAATAAATAAAAAAAAACAAAAATGTCAAAATTAAATCCTTTTTTTTTTTTCAATATTGAATAATTTTTTTATAATGATAAAAATGAAAAACATCAATTATAATATTTTAAAAAAACTAATAAATTAAAAAAAAATACATCTATAGAAAAATATCAAAATACATCAATTACAAATATCAAGATACGTAAATTAATAATATCAAAATACATCTATTACAATCTTTTAAAAATTAATTACAAATCTTTCAAAGAAAAAAATAAATATCAAATATTTGCAAATATTTGCAAAAGGGGGGGTCGCGTACAAACACACGCCTACCACTCTCTCTCTCAAGACGCGAAGCAGTCTCCTTCTCTCTCTCTAGCCACATCTTCCTCCTCCAACAACAATGGTGATCCCCACCATTGTCACTCCCTAAACCACCTCCCTCACAATCACCACTCACCGGCGACTCAATCTCCCCAATCAAAACAACACCAATCCCTATCTCCCTAAATTTCCTTCTTCTCCATCGTCCCCACAATCCCTTCACCGATTTAATCTACCTCTATAAACCATTCGCCAACCCTCTTCCTCTCTAAACCCACCTCCAACAACAACCGTAAAGGCCTTCTTTCTCATTCACTCTCTAATCGGCGGAGCTCCCTCACCTCCACCGTTCCTCTTCTCTTCCCCAGCCCATGGCGATGCCCTCTCCCCGTTCAAAAATCAGCTCGCCGGCGGCCCGCTTCCCTTCGGTCCTCCTCTCCGCTCTCTCCTTCAACCCACAACAGACCTTCAAATGGGTTCTCTCTAATCTCAAACCTCCGACCCAAGACCACCACCTGTTTCTTTACCCAAATCAATGCTCCCTTCTCTCCAAACCCATTCAACGGCTAGTTGATTTCACTTGGCTGAAGCTCTACCCCAAATCCATCGACGCCGGATCTCAAGGGTCGCCGGATCTGGAAGGGTCGCGGATTGTAGAGAGAGAAACAGAGTGTGAAGAGAGAGAAAGTGTGAGCGTGTGTGTGTGTGTGTGTGTGTGTGTGTGTGTGTTAGTAAATAAATTGAAAGATAAAAAGAATTTAAGAATGTGAAATGGTTTGTGAAATGGTTTTGTTTTGATGAATTTAGACCATTGGATATTTAAGATTAATGGTTCGCATTGATTAGGGGATCAATCCATGTGAAAGTTTGTAAGCCAATGAAAACAAAGTGGTATCATACTTTTGCAAAATGAATTTAGACCATTGGATGTTTATAATTAATGGTTCGATTGATTAGGGGATCAATCCTTGTGAAAATTTGTAAGCCAATTAAAAAAAAAGGGTGTCATGCTTTTGGATTTGGACTATTGGATTTTATTTTTTGTGATATATTTAATGGCTAAGATCTTTATTGTTTAATGACCATAATAATAATAATATCAAAAATAATTTAAAATATAAAATAATATTATATAATAATAATAATTAAATAATAAATAATAATATATCATAATAATGATATACTCCCTCCGTCCTAGTCGAAGTGTCTCAAGTTTCCTTTTTGGGCGTCCCATTTAAAATGTCTCATTCCTAAAAAGGAAAGTTTTTATTATTTTTATACTCTTCCTACCCCACTCATTCGTCTCCTACTTTACTTTTACACTCACAACATTCTCTCTCCTAACTATTCCTCCCACTCATTCTCTCTCCTATTTAATTTTTCATACTCACAATATTTAACCTTTTTCTCTTTCTTACATCACTTTCCTTAATTCTCGTGCAAACGTCCTTTTGAGACACTTCGGGAAACATAAAACCCTAAAAGCCCTAAATAATGGCACATATTTGTAACTCAATTTCCATTTGGATTTTGAGGAAGGTCATAAAGATGAAAAACACTTTAAATGTCATTTAGAATGTAGAAAAAAATTAAAAAAAAAATAAACGAGGTAGCCGTATACCATTTTCACAAGATCGGGACACAAAACCCTGAGAACCCTAAATAATGGCACATATTTGTAACTCAGTTTCCATTTGGATTTTGAGGAAGGTCATAAAGATGAAAAACACTTTAAATGTCATTTAGAATGTAGAAAAAAATTAAAAAAAAATAAACGAGGTAGCCGTATACCATTTTCACAAGATCGGGACACATTCCTTAAAACCCTAAATAATGGCACATATTTGTAACTCAATTTCCATTTGGATTTTGAGAAAAGTCATAAAGATGAAAAACACTTTAAATTTCATTTATAATGTAGAAAAAAATTTAAAAAAAATAAACGAGATATCCATATACCATTTTCACAAGATCGGGACACATAAAACCCTGAGAACCCTAAATAATGGCACATATTTGTAACTCAATTTCCATTTGGATTTTGAGGAAGGTTATAAAGATGAAAAACACTTTAAATGTCATTTAGAATGTAGAAAAAAATTAAAAAAAAATAAACGAGGTAGCCGTATACCATTTTCACAAGATCGGGACACAAAACCCTGAGAACCCTAAATAATGGCACATATTTGTAACTCAGTTTCCATTTGGATTTTGAGGAAGGTCATAAAGATGAAAAACACTTTAAATGTCATTTAGAATGTAGAAAAAAATTAAAAAATAAACGAGGTAGCCGTATACCATTTTCACAAGATCGGGACACATAAAACCCTAAGAACCCTAAATAATGACACATATTTGTAACTCAATTTCCATTTGGATTTTGAGGAAGGTCATAGAGATGAAAAACACTTTAAATGTCATTTAGAATGTAGAAAAAAATTAAAAAAAAATAAATGAGGTAGCCGTATACCATTTTCACAAGATCGGGACACAAAACCCTGAGAACCCTAAATAATGGCACATATTTGTAACTCAGTTTCCATTTGGATTTTGAGGAAGGTCATAAAGATGAAAAACACTTTAAATGTCATTTAGAATGTAGAAAAAAATTAAAAAAAAATAAACGAGGTAGCCGTATACCATTTTCACAAGATCGGGACACATTCCTTAAAACCCTAAATAATGGCACATATTTGTAACTCAATTTCCATTTGGATTTTGAGAAAAGTCATAAAGATGAAAAACACTTTAAATTTCATTTATAATGTAGAAAAAAATTAAAAAAAATAAACGAGATATCCATATACCATTTTCACAAGATCGGGACACATAAAACCCTGAGAACCCTAAATAATGGCACATATTTGTAACTCAATTTCCATTTGGATTTTGAGGAAGGTTATAAAGATGAAAAACACTTTAAATGTCATTTAGAATGTAGAAAAAAATTAAAAAAATAAACGAGGTAGCCGTATACCATTTTCACAAGATCGGGACACAAAACCCTGAGAACCCTAAATAATGGCACATATTTGTAACTCAGTTTCCATTTGGATTTTGAGGAAGGTCATAAAGATGAAAAACACTTTAAATGTCATTTAGAATGTAGAAAAAAATTAACAAAAAATAAACGAGGTAGCCGTATACCATTTACACAAGATCGGGACACATAAAACCCTAAGAACCCTAAATAATGACACATATTTGTAACTCAATTTCCATTTGGATTTTGAGGAAGGTCATAGAGATGAAAAACACTTTAAATGTCATTTAGAATGTAGAAAAAAATTAAAAAAAAATAAACGAGGTAGCCGTATACCATTTTCACAAGATCGGGACACAAAACCCTGAGAACCCTAAATAATGGCACATATTTGTAACTCAGCTTCCATTTGGATTTTGAGGAAGGTCATAAAGATGAAAACACTTTAAATGTCATTTAGAATGTAGAAAAAAATTAAAAAAAAATAAACGAGGTAGCCGTATACCATTTTCACAAGATCGGGACACATTCCTTAAAACCCTAAATAATGGCACATATTTGTAACTCAATTTCCATTTGGATTTTGAGAAAAGTCATAAAGATGAAAAACACTTTAAATTTCATTTATAATGTAGAAAAAAATTTAAAAAAAATAAACGAGATATCCATATACCATTTTCACAAGATCGGGACACATAAAACCCTGAGAACCCTAAATAATGGCACATATTTGTAACTCAATTTCCATTTGGATTTTGAGGAAGGTTATAAAGATGAAAAACACTTTAAATGTCATTTAGAATGTAGAAAAAAATTAAAAAAAAATAAACGAGGTAGCCGTATACCATTTTCACAAGATCGGGACACAAAACCCTGAGAACCCTAAATAATGGCACATATTTGTAACTCAGTTTCCATTTGGATTTTGAGGAAGGTCATAAAGATGAAAAACACTTTAAATGTCATTTAGAATGTAGAAAAAAATTAAAAAAAAATAAACGAGGTAGCCGTATACCATTTTCACAAGATCGGGACACATAAAACCCTGAGAACCCTAAATAATGGCACATATTTGTAACTCAATTTCCATTTGGATTTTGAGGAAGGTTATAAAGATGAAAAAAACTTTAAATGTCATTTAGAATATAGAAAAAAAATAAAAAAAAAATAAACGAGGTAGCCGTATACCATTTTCACAAGATCGGGACACATTCCTTAAAACCCAAAATAAACGAGGTAGCCTATATTTATTTTTTAATTTTTTTAAAATTTTTTATTAACTAGAAAATAATATTTTAGCCTTTGTTAATTAGTGGTTTTTTTTAGAAAAAGTTATATAAAAAAAGATAGAAAAAAACTAAACAAATGAAGGCATATAGAAGAAAAGTCAAAAGAGGGACGGACTACCCTATATTTATTTTTTAATTTTTTTTAAATTTTTTATTGACTAGAAAATAATATTTTAGCCTTTGTTAATTAGTGGTTTTTTTTAGAAAAAGTTATAGAAAAAAAGATAGAAAAAAACTAAACAAATGAAGGTATATAGAAGAAAAGTCAAAAGAGGGACGGACTACCCTATATTTATTTTTTTATTTTTTTTAAATTTTTTATTGACTATAAAATAATATTTTAGCCTTTGTTAATTAGTGTTTTTTTTTAGAAAAAGTTATAGAAAAAAAGATAGAAAAAAACTAAACAAATGAAGGCATATAGAAGAAAAGTCAAAAGAGGAACGGACTACCCTATATTTATTTTTTAATTTTTTTAAAATTTTTTATTGACTAGAAAATAATATTTTAGCCTTTGTTAATTAGTGGTTTTTTTTAGAAAAAGTTATATAAAAAAAGATAGAAAAAAACTAAACAAATGAAGGCATATAGAAGAAAAGTCAAAAGAGGGACGGACTACCCTATATTTATTTTTTAATTTTTTTTAAATTTTTTATTGACTAGAAAATAATATTTTAGCCTTTGTTAATTAGTGGTTTTTTTAAGAAAAAGTTATATAAAAAAAGATAGAAAAAAACTAAACAAATGAAGGTATATAGAAGAAAAGTCAAAAGAGGGACGGACTACCCTATATTTATTTTTTAATTTTTTTTAAATTTTTTATTAACTAGAAAATAATATTTTAGCCTTTGTTAATTAGTGATTTTTTTTAGAAAAAGTTATATAAAAAAGATAGAAAAAAACTAAACAAATGAAGGTATATAGAAGAAAAGTCAAAAGAGGGACGGACTACCCTATATTTATTTTTTTTATTTTTAAAATTTTTTATTAACTAGAAAATAATATTTTAGCCTTTGTTAATTAGTGTTTTTTTTTAGAAAAAGTTATATAAAAAAAGATAGAAAAAAACTAAACAAATGAAGGCATATAGAAGAAAAGTCAAAAGAGGGACGGACTACCCTATATTTATTTTTTAATTTTTTTTAAATTTTTTATTGACTAGAAAATAATATTTTAGCCTTTGTTAATTAGTGGTTTTTTTTAGAAAAAGTTATATAAAAAAAGATAGAAAAAAACTAAACAAATGAAGGTATATAGAAGAAAAGTCAAAAGAGGGACGGACTACCCTATATTTATTTTTTTATTTTTTTTAAATTTTTTATTGACTAGGAAATAATATTTTAGCCTTTGTTAATTAGTGTTTTTTTTTAGAAAAAGTTATAGAAAAAAAAGATAGAAAAAAAACTAAACAAATGAAAGTATATAGAAGAAAAATTAAAAAAAAAAAATTCAGCGACGGAATTATTCCGTCGCTGATATTATCAGCGACGGAATAATTCCGTCGCTGATAAATTAAAAAAAAATAAAAAATATATAAATTATCAGCGACGGAATTATTCCGTCGCTGATAATCTAATTTTTTTTTTTAAAAAATAAATTATCAGCGACGGAATAATTCCGTCGCTGTTAACGTAAAAAAAATAAAAAATAAATAAATTATCAGCGACGGAATTATTCCGTCGCTGATATTTTATTTAGCGACGGAATTAAATTCCGCCGCTGAAATTCCGTCGCTAAAACGAATATTCGTCGAATATTCTTTTTTAGCGACGGAATTCAGCGGCGGAATTTAATTCCGTCGCTAAATTTGGCGCCAAATTTATTCCGTCGCTAAAACATAATTTCCGTCGCTAAATAGCGACGGAATGCTTCCGTCGCTGTTTATTCCGTCGCTAAAACACCAGTTTCTGGTAGTGATAGACATCAATTGGAAAGGATCATTTTAGAATGTATGGATGCTATTAAGTTCGACCTTGCAAAAATTTGAGGGATAATTACGTATTGTTGAGGTTATGCTACGGGCAGGTACAATGGAAGTTGGTGGTCAATAGGACTTATGGTTCCCGGAGGTTGAGTGCGTATAATAGCAGTTATCCTTCTAGCATTTAGACAAAACCTTATGAGGTGTGGTTCGGGAAGCAAATATCGATCTCTAAATTGTTGGGGTGATTTGACTCATAGACTCGACTTGGAGCAAATTTTATAGATTATTAAAGTTTTAAATACAACATTGTAATGTATTGGGTGAGATGAGTTGTAATACTCTCATTTATTTATATTGTTAGTGAG
Organism: Adenophora triphylla var. japonica; assembly: GCA_022495995.1. Lineage (NCBI taxonomy): Eukaryota > Viridiplantae > Streptophyta > Magnoliopsida > Asterales > Campanulaceae > Adenophora > Adenophora triphylla. Next base: position 292,428 of record JAFEMH010001294.1, read on the forward strand.
GTCGTGAAAATTCGAAGTAATAAGTGTAAGGTATTCTTGGAATAGTAAGTTGTAGTATCGTATCATTAATGGAATTAGAATCTTGGGGAAGAAATCACAACATTGAAGAGACTAATTGAGAATTGAAGTCTGAGGTATACTTGTAACCGAGGCGAGTTGATCAGTTAGGTAAGTGATAGTCAAATTCGGGACGAATTTTCTTTAAGGGAGTGAGTGTAACGACCACGACCTAGGCACCAATTTCAGTATTTTATTATATGCTTTTAAAAATTTATGTTAACTTTATGTGTTCATTTATGTCTTTAATTTATTATTTTTTTTTATGTGATCAAATATGTCTTAATTTCTTATTTTATGATAAGATGGTTGGAATGATTTTTTAGAACCTTAGGATTGCTAGAGAAAGTACATAAAGCACCTTAAAGGAAAATAAAAATAGAAAATAAATAATGTGTATGATGAAGTTAAAATGTGTGGAATAATGAATTTGAAAGGAGGGTTTAAATTAAATGTGGGAAGTCTTTAATTATTAAAGGAGTCAATTTATTTTAAAATGGGAAGGCTTTGATTAATAAATGATTTATTTTAATTTGTTGGTGGGGCTTCCTTTATTTGAAGGGGGAGGGGCCAAACTCTTACTCTCTTCCTAGGCCTCCAAGTGCCCTCCCCCCATACTCCCTCATCCGGCCCCCCTCCTCCATTGTCCCCTCTCCATCATCCTCCTCTTACCCTCTTCTTCCTCCTTCTTCATTTTCCACTCCTTACTCTCCTAGCAAAGCATAGAAACCTCCATGGGAGATATCAACCCCTCTTCTTGAAGTCAAGCCATTCTTCCACCATTTTCAAGTCTAGGAGCACCTTTGAAGTTGGATCCTCTTGGGAAATTCATCTAGCTAGAAGATCAACCTCCCATTTCAAACCCTAAGGTGAGTTGTTATGACCTCCTTTCATTTATGTGCTCATGAACTATCTATTGTTGTTCTTGGTGTTGTGATTGTTGTTATATGTTTTAGAAATCTTCTTGGAGTTAGGAAATGGGTTAATGACTTAAAAATAAAGAGGTTGTGGTTTATGGGAGTTGATTTAGACTTAATGGAATGGGTGGAATTTGATTTGGAAAGTTAGAATCTAATTGAAATGGTGAAATGGGTAGAAATAGTAGTGATAAATAATCTAGGGTTACTTGGTTTTGGAGTTTACATGTTTGTTTGGGATTTGGTGAAATGAAGGTGTTCTTGGGTGTTCTTGAATAATCAATGGTAGAGGGAAGGAAGAACTAGGGTTAAAGGGGTTAAAAACCTAAGTTTGGGGCCGGCGGGAGGCTTGGGCGGTCGCCCAGGGGCTGAGCGGCCGCCCATGTCTTGGCAGAAACTCACATTTCCTTGAAAACCCTCTTGGGCGGTCGCCCAAGAGGTTTGGGCGGTCGCCCAAGACCCCAGAAATCCTAACTTCAATTCGGAACCGTAATTCGTTTAGCAATCTTGTGATGGTCATAACTTAATCATATTAAATCGGAATTGGATGGTTCTTGGGTCTAAATTGGGTGTTTTTCTGAGTACTTTCTGAATGTGATGGTTTCATAGCTAAAGAAGTTATCCTTATGTCCCAAAAATCTGATTTGGTTACAGCAGGTAGTATTGTACGTTAGAAGTTGAGTGGAAATTGAATAAATCATAGTTAATTCATACGGACTCGAAATTGGATGGTTCAAGAGTCCAAATTGAGTATTTTTAGGTGATCTCTCAAATGGAATTGGTTTTATAAACTAAATATGTAATGATCATTTCCAGATATTCTATTTTACCATGTGACTATATTGTTTATCCCCTTTGTGGATTATTTGGCAAGTGTTATGTGGCTCCCCAAGTGTGGAATATTTGACAAGTTGTTATGTTATCCCAATGTGTGGATATGTTTACTATGTAGTTGTATGGTTATTCCATTTGTGAATTTATTTGTTATCATTCATATTTGTTGATGATACTATGCATAGTGTATTACTTAAATGTTGCATTATGGCATTGATTGGCATGAGTATATTTTACCATGTGGTTATATTGCTATCCCGTTTGTGGATCATATTTCAAGTATCTATTATGTGCTTGAATTTGTTGATATTTTATGTGAATGGGGGGTATAATGGATTTCAATCAGTTATTGATTTGTTCTCTAAGTGATTGAAGATTCATCATACCTGTGACCTCTCCCCCTCTGCGGCCACGAGGCGGGGTTCGGCTTCTATGGATATGTGCGGTCGGTTCATAGGAATGCCTGATGTCTTATATTTTCCACTGGAAAACGGGTTTTATAAGATGTGAATATGCCTAAGCAGTTCACGGAGATGAGTTATAAGCATAACTGTCTCAGTTACATGGTATGGGATCCGTGAATATGCATTCACGAGATGTAGTGGAGTATTGATACCCACGGTTATACGACTTATTGTTCAGACGGGAAAGGTAAACCAAGGTAACGGAATGTGTTTACCGCTTTCCTAGTGTGTTATGTGCTACCATGCTATGTGTTGCACTTTGTTTGGCATCTTGCTGCATATCATAATAGCTCATTGAGATTTATTCTCACCCCTCTCCCTTTACTGTTTTAGATCCTGAGACAGGCGGACCGGCCAAGTGAGGACGGAAAGGAGTTGGTACGTGGTATTTTGGGATTTGTCAGGGTACGTATAGGTTGGTGTAAAGAATGTATTTTGGTATAATTCCTTTATGGAGTTTATGAGTATAAAACTTAGTTTGTACGTTATAACTAAAGTCTTTGTAATTAAAACAGGTTGTTACTTTTCAAAGTTAGTTATCTCCTCCTCCGATGTGGAGTAGAGTGGAGTTAGTTTGAAATGTTATATTATTAATGTTTATGTTTGAAAGTCAAAGTAAAGTTTTAAAAGTTTAGTGTTCTAAGGTTAGTTTGAGGGCGCTCCAACTCGGAACACGTGTAGGTTCCGGGTCGGGGTCCTCACAGGATTAGATAAGAACTACTCCTCTCCTCCTACTGTCTATGTTAGAGGAGTGTTTATCCCTTTTACCCCTTCTGTCATCAATGATTTGCTTGGGTTGAATGATTATTTGGATGAATTGGTTTCAATTGAGGATGATGAACTTGTGTCTACCATAACACATGGCAAAGTAACTTCTTGGCCTGTGAAGCCTAAGGATTTAGGAAGTGGATCTTTATCTTCCCTTTACTGTTTTCTTCACTCCATTCTTGTTGCCAATCTTTGTCCCTTCAATAACAAAACCTCAGTTACTAGGGTGCAAGCCTTGCTTCTTTATAGATTGGGAATTAAGAGGCACATTAATTTTGGTGACTTTATCTTTAGAAAGATTTGTGATTATGGAGAGTCTCCATCAAAGAAATGGTCTTTACCCTATCCTTCCTTGATCTCCCAAATCCTCATTGCCAATGGAGTTAAACCTGAAAAAGGAGAAGAAATTGTTGAAAATTTTGCTCTCTTTAAGGAATCCAAGACCCTGCTTGACCCTAAGCAAAGACATGTGGATCTTCCTTTGGGTACAATTCCTGAGCTTGGTATGGAAGATGTGGACACATCTGAAGCCACATCTGAAGAAAATTTTGTTGCTCAGATGAAGGATCTGGATGCTGCAATTATAGCTGCAGAAGCTCAAGCTCAAGCCTCCATTGCCCATGCCAACAATTTGAAAGCACTTAGGGATAATCTCATTAGATGGCATGCAAAACTTTCTAGTCAAAAAGGGGGAGATGGATCTAGAAATGAAAAGTGGGATCTTTCTTTATTCTTGCCGATCTTTCTTGCTAAAGTGTGGTCAGTTTTAAGTGGAGACATTTTGATCTTTGATTTAGGGGGAGAAAAGTTTTTTGGTTATTTTGTTTTGATGGTTGTTAAAAACAATTTTTAATTCTCTGTTTTAGTTTGTTAGTTTCTAAACAATGGTTTGTAATAGTTTAATTAGGACATGGCTGAATGGTTTTTGCCTTTGCTTAATGAACTGCTGGTATTCTGTTCTAATTCTTGTTTTGCAGTTTTTATGTGTGGATGTGTATACACATCTGGACACACATCCATTCAGGGGGAGTTATGTCTTTTCTATATTCTGTGGTATAAATCTTTGGTTTTGACCAGAAAGTCCAAAATAGGGGGAGATTGAAAGCGTGAGCTTTTTAGGGAACTACTTGTTTCCTTATTTAATTTGACTTCTATTATGGTAAGAAGATTTTGAGACTTTCATGGAGATTTATAAGTATTCTACTTTGACTAGGAATTGTAAATATAGTAAATATCTTTTATTTATGTACATAGTTTTATATTAGGACTAACCTACTAATATTTGATTTCCTTGTGAGTGTGTTTTATGTTTTCATATAGGAAAAGGATTCTCACAAAGGAAGAGGTCGATTGCATGAAGATCTTCTCAATGGTGCACTATAAATACAAGGCATTCAGCACATGAGAAGCTACGGTTTTAGAGAGAAAAATACACATACTTCATTGCATACGTCCTTGTTGATTTTAGGTTGTGAGCTTACATCCGTAACTCACATCTAGGTTTTTATAAAGTTCTCTTGTTTTACTTCTGATTGAATAAGTCCTACTTGGGAAAGGGGAGTTGTTCATATCATAGAAGGTGATTAGAACTTGTTTAGTATTTTCATATTTTAGTTTTTCACTTATTTGTTTTTGTAAGAAACAAAAGTTTTTATAGTGAAAGGTTTTTGGGCGTAAGCCTAGTTTGCTGATCACACAGATCAGTAAGCGTATATAACTCTTGAGTTATTGCATTTTATTTGCATTTAATTGTTTATTCCGCTGCATTATCTGTGGATGTGTGGACAGTTGTGAGACACATTTGTACTCACATCCTTTGCCTATTGCGTGATCTAAGTTTCCTAGCTACACGAAACTTTCATGGTTAGTTGTCGTGTATCTCCATTTCGTCTTTTCCTTTTCTTTTTTTCTTATCAAGCACTTTGCATTATCTTGATTATTATTTAATGTAAAGCCTAAATTAAATCATATCAAAACAAACTCAATCATATTAATAAAATTGAAACATGAGAAGTACTACATTAATAAAGCAATTATCTTTAATATTTAGCGGTTTTTTCAAAAGGAATTACATTACGAATTTGAGCAAATATTGTTAAATATTGAACGGTTTCCTCAATAATGAGGTCACATTACAAATTTTAGTAGCATATATATGAGGGCATATTATCAAGTTTTATAAATCTAGGCTTAGGAAAAAAGAAGCCAAATGGGAAATAAGTATTGACTAACTCTGTGACAGCAGTCGCGATAAGACAGAGAAAATGATGTAAGCGTTATCCGGAATTAGCCGACCTAGACCCTTGACTGACCCAACATGTGTGGCCCATTATTAAAATCAGTTATTACGGATTGAACTCATTTCAACCGATCAACCCGCTTGAATCCCATCAAATTCGACCCAATTCGGATAGGCCTAGACGCCTGGTGATCACTATAACTACATTTATGAAAGAATTTTAGCGAAAGACTTGAATGATTCCTGAGATCGATTCTCCAAATGATTCAATATACTCTGTTTTGTGTTTTTTTCAAGGTTCTAAAAAACGCTAGGTGGATCCTAGGCGACGGAGTAGGGCCTAGCACTTAAGGGCCTAAGCGGGGCCAAGAAATTAAACAAATTTTAAATATATTTCATAAATATATATATATATATATTCAAAAAATAGTGTCACTTATTTTTATTATTTGTCAAAAATAAAAAATCTAATCCAATTTTGCAATCCTAATCGGGAACTAAGCGGGCCGAGAATTTAAATAATTTATATGCAAATGATACTTACTCCATTGCATAGAAACATTGATCTCTAAGTGAATAACCATCGGCCCATTTCTTATCAGCCCATTTCTTTTCTTTTCTTTTCTTATCAGCCTATTTTTTATCTTTTTTAAACCACCGGCCCATTTAAAAAATAAAAACAAACGAAAACCCACAACGCCAATCTCTCTTTCTCTATCTCTGACGATCTCTCTTACTCTCTCTAACCGCAAACGAAAACCCACAACAACACCAATCTCGTTGCCTTGAATCCCACCTCCCTCAATTGCAAAATCAAACCAAACCTTTCAATGCTTTGAGCATTTGAATGGAGGAGACGAAGTGGACGACGATTTCGCCTCAACCTTTCCTCCGCCCCTCACCTCACGGGTAGATTCACCCCCCTTCTCTCTCTATCCTCTCCGAATTTATCAGATCTAGTATAATACCTTGTTATTCTTGCTGAGGTATTACAATTTTTTTTTATGATTTTTGACCTCTTTCTGGTCTTAGGGTTTAAGTTTGTTTTGATTTTTCGAAATTGAATTCGTTTTCTTCGTGGCAATAACTAGTCCGCCTAGGCTCCGCCTAGCGCCGCCTAGCTCCGCCCAATGCCTAATCTCTCCGCCTTGACGTAAACCGCGGCGTCCGGTCACCGCCTAGTGCCTAGGCCGCTTTTTAGAACACTGATTTTTTTAAAGGGTTGGTGATGTAGGAGGAATTGGGGGTGGAATCCACAGGCGGGGTGTTGCTTATGAGCAAGGCAGCAGCCTCAACAATCCCAGGGGAGCGCCCAATGAAGCACCGAAGATCCACCAATTCTGGAAACCAGGCGGGCGCATCAGACCCACCAGGCGGCCGCCTCAACGCAGCAGCAAGACCCCGCCATCGTCTGGACTCCAGGCGGCCGCATGGTCTGTCCCCAGGCGGGCGCCTCACGCTATTGACGAGAATACGGAAGTTGTTTGCGTTGCTTTATTGTTTACTGATATTGGTTTATTTAATTAGGGGGTATTTTAGTCTTTGTTTTGATATTTCGTTTTAGGGTTTGTTTTAGGGTTTAGAGATAGTATTTAAACATCTTTAGGGCATTGTTAAACTGATTTATGATATTATTTTCAAGAGTTTTCTCTTAATTCCCGGTGGATTCCAGATTATCACTGGTGAATTCCAGTAATTGTGTTTGAGGATTCTTAGCTTGAAGAATTCTTGTGTTTAGTGCGCTAAACAAGAAATTTATCTTGCTTCCGTGCTGCGTCAGTTGGTATCAGAGCAGGCCATATCTTGTCTTTTACATCATACTGAAGAATTATGGGAGATCAGGCAACAAAGGTTGATATCGGTGGTATAACTACCGCTATCACGTCCTTGGCAACGCAGATTGCAACGTTGGTTGCCGCTCAACAAGGTCAAAACACTAATCAAAACTGTCATGGTGAGAGAGACAGGGTTGATCCAAGACGGCGTCCTCAAGGGACAGAAAATCGGGATGATGGGGTATATTCCAGTTCCAGATCTGATAACGAGGTTATTCACGAAATAGATCGTCGATTGGATCGTGCTCGACAACAGGAACAATATTTTCTGGTGTTAGAGGACGAAGAACTCGACGAAGCGGACAAGCATGATCGACGTGTGCAGAAATATAAATCAATCAGGGATCTGAATCGAGCATCAAGAGAGCGAGTGCTTAGGCAGCGACATAGGATGGAAGCCAAATTTTATGCTGATAAAGCCGATCACTACACTGCCAAGATTCAGAAACTGAAAGCGCGTAGATCTGCAGTCCATGAACGTGCTGAAGAAGAACGTCGGGGCCAGTTCAAGGTCTTGTTGCAGAATAACAAAAATTGTGCTCAAGAAGAACGTCGCGATGAAAGCCTCCACCGCGTCGAGCCGGTTGAAGGGAAAGGATCAGATTCAAACGAAGGAGATTTAGTTGCAGTTAAGTCCGCGAACCAGGATCTACAAATATTGAATGAAAGTTTCAAAGGAGAGAAGATTAGTAATAATTCTTTGTCCGTGGTTGAAGAGTCAGCTTCAGAAGAAACAATTTTAGAGTCTGGGTTGATTGCTTCAAAGATTTCGGCAGAGCATGGTAAAATTCTGATTAAACACTATTACAAGTTTTTTATACCACTTTCTCTGTTACACAAGGGATCTTGGGTTCTCACTCGCAAGAGTATGGCTGAAAGGTTGATTAATTATATGAAAACAAAATTTTTACATCAAATTGTACTTAAGGAGTGGATCTACTCGAAATATTTGTTCAAGTGGGAGGGAATTTTCCAAACATCTGAGATGAACTCGGGGACGAGTTCTTTTGAAGAGTGGTTGACTGATGTAGGAGGAATTGGGGGTGGAATCCACAGGCGGGGTGTTACTTATGAGCAGGGCGACAGCCTCAACAAACCCAGGCGAGCGCCCAATGAAGCACCGAAGATCCACTAATTCTGGAAACCAGGCGGGCGCATCAGACCCACCAGGCGGCCGCCTCAACGCAGCAGCAAGACCCCGCCATCGTCTGGACTCTAGGCGGCCGCATGGTCTGTCCCCAGGCGGGCGCCTCACGCTATTGACGGGAATACGGAAGTTGTTTGCGTTGCTTTATTGTTTACTGATATTGGTTTATTTAATTAGGAGGTATTTTAGTCTTTGTTTTGATATTTCGTTTTAGGGTTTGTTTTAGGGTTTAGAGATAGTATTTAAACATCTTTAGGGCATTGTTAAACTGAGTTATGATATTATTTTCAAGAGTTTTCTCTTAATTCCTGGTGGATTCCAGATTATCACTGGTGGATTCCAGTAATTGAGTTTGAGGATTCTTCGCTTGAAGAATTCTTGTGTTTAGTGCGCTAAACACGAAATTTATCTTACTTCCGTGCTGCGTCAGTTGGTAGAGATTTCAAGTTAAATATTGAATTGGGAACCCAACCCATATATATATATACTCTCTCCGTCCCGATAATAGCTTCACCATTTTTGGTCGACACGCAAATTAAGGAAAATGGTAAGTGGAGAAAATATTGTGAGCGTAAAAGTAAAGAGAGAATGAGTAGAGGGAATAGTAAATTTGAAAAGTGTTGCGAGTATAATAGTGAAATAGGAGAGAAAATTAGTGGGCGAAATAGTAAAGATTCTTTGCCATTTTAGGAAAGGTGAAACTTCTAACGGGACGCCCTTTTGGATAATTGGTGAAGCTTTTATTGGGACGGAGGGAGTATATATACAGTTATTATGCCTCTGTAGTCACATTTGGTCTCTACACATTTTATAATTAATTTCCCACACTTATAAAAAATGACTTAAAGCCCCCTAACTTTATAATAATATGTTATATGCGATTAATTTGTAACTAGTACATCACCCGTGTGTTAAACACACGGGAAGAACGCTTTTTAAAATTTACGTTAAACAATCTAAAAAATTCAATTTTTTATTAACATAAAAGTGAAACAGTTATGATCTTAATTAAAGATGATACTTTACTTGTACAATTTTGAAACTTGAAATAGCGCTAAATATTGGTTTGGTACTTGTACAATCTTAAACCTAACTAAATAAGTATGATTTTTCTTGTGGATTCTTTGTATAGCCGTCAACCCATAAAAGTTATAAAAAATTGTGAGACCTGCATTAAGTGAACTAAATCAAATACTCCAATCAATAGCAAAACAGAGCACTCCTAATGAGATATAACCTTAGGAAAAAATTATATTAATCACTGTGAAAAACAATTACTCACACTGCAGGAAACACAAAAACTGAATAAATCTTGCAACCAAAAACCGAATGTCATGAAAATTGCTAACCCCATACAAAATATGCCAATTAAGTTGTCATAATATGGAATGAAGAACAAAAAAAGGCAAAAGTTAAATTGTTTTCAATCAAAATACCCAAATAAAAGTTTTTTACAACCAAAATGAAAAAGTTGTTTAAATTACTCTTTTGTCAAATCTATGACACTTGTGTCAATCTTCTTTGATTTTATCCATCGATTCCATTCGAGCCTCGCAGACCTTCTAACTCTTGGACGCTGAAGTGGACTGCCTTGTGCTTCACCTTCAACAACAGTTTCATTCACAACCTAATAAAGACACAACATTAGTGCATAAATATTAAAAGAACTAAAAATAAAATATAGTGCAACCTAAGTCTCTTTATAACCTCATTTGCAGCCAAAAGTGTATTTGCCTCTGCCTCATTTAAAGCATGAGACAAATCCTTCAATAACATATCACAATCATTAATCAAAAATTCACATTCAGGAATTACTGGAACAATTTGTTTATCCAAATGACATCCTCGCTTGTTATGACCACTTTTCTTGCACAAACTACATTTTTTGGTTCTTGTCCCATGCGATCCTTCCACTTCAACCTGCAACCAAAAATAAAAAAAATTTTAAATAACAACACAGTTAAAATACCAATACATTATAACATTATAAGATAAATTAAAATTGTTTACCTCAATACCATCTTGTTCTTTACTCAATGGACAACCCCTTTTGTTATGTCCACTTTTGTTGCACAAACTACATTTTTTTGTTCTTCTCCGATGTGATCCTTTCACTTCAACCTGCAACAAAAAATAAAAAAAATACTAAATAAGAACACAGTTAACATACCAACAAATTTTATCATTATTCCATAAATTAAAATTGTTTACCTCAATAACATCTTGTTCTTTACGCAATGGACATCCCCTTTTGTTATGTCCACTTCTCTTGCACAAACTACATATATATGACCTTGTGTCATGTAAGGCTTCCCCTTGAACCTTCAACAAAAAATAAAAAAAAATATAAGTATAATGTGCTAATGACGTCTGGCATCAAGGAATAATTGAAATGGTTATTGATGGGCTGCACAAATATTGCACCATCAACACCTGCTTCTTTCCATACTAATGATAGTGTAAAGGAGACTGAGTGTTTCCAGTCCTATGGCTTACTAAAATGGGAACTCCTTGATTGGGAGATTAAACTTCTTGTACGGAACAGACTAATGAATAAATGAGCAGTAAGCAAAATTAAAAACCAATACAGTTCAGCCAACAATTACCACCAATGATTATTATAAACGAAAGTTGGTTAAACACTTGTGAATCATGACAAATATCAAAGCTATTAGAAGTAAGAATCTATCACAACCACATGAAATCTTCTCGGTAGCATTCCTTTTCAATTTGACACTGTTCCAACAATATAATAGTAGCCACTATGAAACAAATGATTATAACAGGTAACAATACATACAAAATTTAATATTGAAGATTCAGTCTTTAGTGATGTTGCAAACCTGAAGGTGTAATTCCATCAGAAATTGAACTGGACTTTAGTTAATCAATACTTCTTTTAAACAGAGAGACCTAAGATCTGCAAAAAAAAAAAAACATTAACGATTCCTAACAAAGAAAAAATCAATTGACACTGTTATATGAGCTATGGTAGAGGAGTATTTCATATGCAGCTAACTAAGTAAGAAAGTGTCTATCATTAAAAAAAAAACTGATTAACATCTCTTAAGAATAAATATTTCCGTAAAGAGATTTGTAAGCTTGTGGTATCAAAGAAGGATCATTGTCATCATATTTAAGTCTAAGTATCATTTCAAAAGGGACATAATGACATGTATTATATAACATACAAAACCAAGCAATCTGAAGTAAAAATAAAGCAATTCATGAGAAGAAAACTCTAAAAAACAACCATCTTCATGGATTGAAAGAAGCTTCTAGTATCCTATACCAAACAACAACTCAGATATTTATTTGAAAACCACAAATTAGAATAACAAACCTAGAGAAGCAGGTTTTAGTATCCTATAGCTACCAACTGAACAAATGTAATGACAAAACAGGATGAACAAATAAAAATATCACAAAGTTCCAATGCGGATGATTGAAATAGAAGAAAGGGTGATTCAATTGGATATGCAAATCACAGACTAATGGTTAGGGTTTACATAAAATTGACTTTGAATTATTGATTTTAATATACAAAATATGCATTACATTGTTTTAGCACCCCATTCGCAGTTCTGGAAAACTACCTCCAAAGGGATTTTTATTTTCCAAATAGATAAGAACATATAAAAGAGATGAAATAGAAAATAAAAGGAAATAAGAATAAATTAGTACAGGAAATTGCGTTTACCTGGACCTTGGGAAAAAAAGGAAGACACTGAAGCGACTAACAAACGATCGGGAAAGAAAGAGGGGGCGGCGACCGTGAATGGGGGAGGTGAGCCGAAGGTAGGTGAGGTTTTGGGGAAGAAAGGGTTTTGGTGTAATTTCTTGATTGCTGATGATGGAAGGGAGTAATGAGAAACAGAGAAGAAGAAGATTAGCGGTCAGAATAAGAAACCGCTTAGCTTATCGAGAAAGCTAGGCCATCCAAAAAAAATTAATTCTTTATTGACATGAAAGTGAAATACAATATTTATGATCTAACTTAAAGAAAGAAATACTTTTTTAAAATAACAAACATCTATGAATATTACAAATTTTGGAAAATTTCCTTATAGACAACATTTGTAGTTTCATTGGTGAGGTTTCCTTCATCATCGCACATTAATATCTTCAATCCATGGCGATTTGTGACCCTAGACAATGCAACGTATAGTCGACCATGGTCAAACAGGCTTCTTCAAGAAAATTCCGACATTTGAAAGAGATTGACCCTGACTTTTATTGATTGTCATTGCATATGACACAACCAATGGAAACTGTCGCCTCTGTAATTTGAATGGCAACCGTATATCTGCTGGAGTCAATGTCATTCTCGGAATAAATACAGTATCACCAACATTACTACCGTTTAGAACTTTCCCTTCGAGAACATGATTTCCGAGCCTTGTAATAATTAACCTTGTTCCATTACATAACCCTGAACAATGGTCAATGTTTCTCAGCAACATGACTGGTGTACCGACCTTTAAATGTATTTCATGAGTAGGTAGACCAGAACACTTGATAGTGTTTAAAAACTCCGTCGAATGAAGATCTTTAAAGAAACTGGAGTTATCTTCAGATTTGCAAATAGAATCAGAACTTAAATAAGTCCTTTGTTCAGATTGGTTGTACGAAACCATATAGGCATTAATGTTCTCAACCACATCCAGGGTCGGAGCAAGAATGGCTCTTCCCTGTAAATAATCAGGATCATTAAAATGATCAGTGAAATTGGGATATGTGCTTTCAACAATAGACTTGATGAAATCATCTGACTCATTAACAATCAAGTCATCAGGAATCGTTATTGTGGCTTCACCATCATTATCATTACCATATGACCCATCCCCAACACTCAGTATCCACTCTGAGAAAGCCTTGAGTTCTAATCCACTTTCATCATTTTCAATTTGTTGTAGTCTCATATTCTTGGAAAGCCTCAAAACTTTGACATGAGACCATAAATATGATGAATTGATCGTGGCCATAACAACATCTTGTCTTGTACCTTTTGGAATGACTGGAAGTATCTGACGAAAGTCTCCACCCATAACCAATGTCTTGCCTCCAAACGGTTGATTCAAGCTATCTGTGTGATTGAACCTCATTATGTCCCTCAACGTTCTGTCCAGTGCTTCAAAACAATATCTATGAACCATAGGTGCTTCATCCCAAATTATAAGCTTAGTTTTAATCATAAGCTCACCAAGAGGAGTACCTTGTTTGATATTACATGTTGAATCTTCATCCAAAGTTAATGGAATTGCAAACCTGGAATGACCAGTACGACCATTAGGGAGTAAGAGTGATGCTATACCACTTGATGCCACATTTAATACGATTTCACCCTTAGATCGTAACGCCGATGAAAGAATCTTCCACAAAAAAGTCTTTCCAGTTCCACCAGATCCATATAAAAAGAAAACACGTCCAACATCAAGATCAATGTCATTCATAATAAGGTTGTAAGCATGCCTCTGTTCATCAGTACATAATTCCAATAATCGTTTGTGCTCAGCCTCCAATGAATTTCTATCATAGTTCAACTCTTCTAAAATCATTCTATTGTTGTAAATAGTGGGATCAAAATCGCTTGGATAAGGCATATCAGGAAAGTCAAGAAGGCTTTTTCCTCTGCTACGCAAAAGTTTTTCAATCTCCAAGAGAGTAAGATTTTTGATTTCTTCATCGCTTAGTTTAAGTCCTAGAAAGAAGAATATATATATTAACTGGTATTAGAGAGTAAGTAAATAGTTTAGAATTAAGTTTTTATGGGAATTTGTAGAAGAGAACAAAATAAATAAAATATATTATCAATTAAATTGGCTACAGTATAATGGATTACCTTCATGATCTAAAAGACGTCTTTGATTGTAAAGAATGTCATCTGACAAAAATTCAAAGCAACTATGCCAAACATATTCAGGCCTTGAGTAAGATCCTGACATCAATAATCGGACAAACATATATCTCAATGATGAAGCACTTCCCCATTGACTTGCCTCTTTTATACCATCAACGTACTCCTTATCATCATCAAGCAAACCCAAAGCATAACATGCATCTCTAAAAGAACCATGTTGTTGATTACCAACACGTCTAATTTCCTCATAAGAAGTTGGACCGCGCACAAAATTTAGCAAAGTTCTCAAATAATATAATTCACCTTGTCCAGGAGCTACAAAAAATATACGTCCAATCTTGAAACCACGTCTTCTAGGATCCCACCTTCTTTCTTTCTGATTCCAAACAAATTTTGTAGGGAACTCAGCATATGTCAAACTCTTTGCTAGATCTCCATATTTTTCATTTGCTTCCATCCATGCAGTAAACATACTTTCTCGTGAAGTTGGACGATCTAGCACTGTGTCAATTGCATCATCATCTTGGAAGACAATATTTTGTTCACCTGGTAGATGGAAAGACAGTCTTTCAACAGAAGGGTTTCTGTAATGAATTTCATAACCCAACAATCTCCAAGAAGCTTCACAAGGTGATATGAATCTACAATCTAAGTAATTCTTAATCTCATCAACAATTGCTTTGCTGCCATCATCATTAGCTGTCTTACAAAATGTTACAGTAACTCTATCTTGTCCTTTGCTTACATATTTGCAAAGATATTTGATAGACCTTGACTGATTGCACCATTCAACATTGACATGAGCACCATATTTCATCAACAACACCCGATTGTGAGGGACTACATATCTGTTGTCAAGGTTAACTCCCTTCACAACTACCGTACGACCATTTTCTGGGCGCTTGTAAATTGCATATCCATCTTCATCAATGATTGTCTTTTCACAGAATTTCTTTGGAAAATATTTGGTGCAACGACCCTTAGCCATGCATGGAGAGTTATGACCTGCTTTCCCACAAGGACCATGAATCATCAAATCCTTCACAGCATTGTAATATTGCGGATCTATAGATTCATCCGGAATCTCAGCAGATATTATTTTGTCTATTCTATCTACAGTAGAATCATCAGGTTTACGATCAAGCCATAAGATGATATGAACATGTGGCAGACCACGTTTCTGATACTCAATGGTGTAAATAACTGTAACAATTAGAAATTATAAAACATAAGCTGATAGTAACATTAATTTTATATAATAGAAGAAATAAAATTATGTGTAAAAATATTAAATTCAATTCATCAAATGGAAAATTAGAGAAATGATAAGAAATGAAATAAATTCATACCTGCTAGAACTTTTCCAAAGATTTCTTTCTTTTCTAGATCATCCATCAATTCATCTAACTTGGCTTTAAAAATACGGCACATAATATCAGCCCTATCTTGTGGTTGTTTGCCATTCTTTCTTAGGAATCGTTGAACCTCAGGCCATTTTGGATTACATGTGAATGTAATTAAAAGATTAGGATAACCAATCCATCTGCAAATTGCCATTGCATCTTGATAATTTTGGATCATGTATCTCGCACCTCCAACAAAGCTAGATGGCAAGCATATTCTTTTGCCACGACTTGAAGGGTCATGTTCTCCCTTAGCAAGAGCTTCAGTCAAACCTTTATACATTTCACATCGTAGTTGCTTTTGATGTGTCCTCATAAAAGTCAAACGTCCTGCCTCGACCATTGTCCATGTATCAACTAAGTATTGTTGAAACAATCTTTCGGACTGAAAAATATTATCAGACTCTGATTCTCTTTGATGCATCCTATAAGCAAAGTACTCTCTCATGCTCAATTTATAGCGTTTGCCATCTGTTGATTCGGTTTGGACATCCCTGAGAAAAATAGATTCTCGATAACCATCTTGTCCAAATAAAAATAGCAAGGGATATTGCAAGCCTAAGTAAGAAGGATGAAGCTCGGTTATCCTTTGAAGCAACCCTGTCTGAGTCTCGATAACAATATCCCTCTCACCAATTGAATTCTCGAAATCTCCGACCAATAACAATGCAACATCATCTTTAGTTGGTAGATCATAGCATCGACCATCAGTTTTACGCCTAGCAATTAGTTTCAGTCTCAAATTGGTTTCATTTTTTTCATGCAAGGAGTCACGGACCATTCGAAATGACTTCACAAGAACATTATTCTCGTCAAGAATCTTCTTCAAATCATTAACAATCTCTTCATGCAAAAGCTTCTTAATTTGATCATCCCTATTTTGTTTCATTAAATAAAAAAATGTAACTATTAAAAAACAAAATAATGATGCATTAAATAACACAAAAATAGTTTAGAAATTATATACATACCCAATGCAGCGAATTCTATTGTCAACTTCATGCTCCGTGTCATAAATATACAACTGAGCAAATTTAGGAGGGTTCCCTTCAGTTGGTATCAAACCACCAATGTAATGGTAGTTCTGACCATATAATTTGAAAACAAGTGGACTATTTCCCCTATTAACACCATGATCAATCTTACCTCCCATCGAAGTAAATGAGAACATCATATTATATGATCGAATGTTGGACTTAAAAAGTCGACTTTTCTCAGAATCGCCATATAATAAATCTTTAAATAACTTCGGAGGTTCAAGCATTGGAGGTAATTGAACTTTTTCATGCATACAACAACCAGAATACTTTGGTGCCAACGTTGACTTGAAACGTTTATTCAACCTCTCCGCATACCAAAACATTGCATTGCAATGGGGACATACGTGCAAAGGGTCACCAATATCCATGTACACTATATGGGAAAAGAATATTTATTAAAACTAATATAAAAAATATAATATTGAACATAATTTTCAACATAATATTAAAAGTAAAAATAATGTAAAACGTACCTCCAGTAAAATAATTATCATCATCCAAATTATTGAGATTAAATGGAACCGGGGAAACAAATGAGCCTAAATTATTGGAAAAAATTAATATTATTAAAATAATGAAAAATAATGTAATAAAATTTCTTATATAAAGATTAGAAAAACAGAATTACTCTTTCGTTTTCTACTCTTATTTGCATCACAGTTCAATCTGGACTTTGAAGACTTTTCTCGAGGAGTAGAATTAAAAACAATGGACTGATCTGAAGCGATATCTGTATAAATACATAACTTTAAATTATAAGTGAATTTAAAAAAATTTAAAAACACAAAAAAAAATTACAAATGAAATTAGAAATTAGAAATATACTAATAAAAATGGAAATATTTACCAATTTTGCTTTTTGACTTAGCAGTAGTAGGTGTAACAAATGAAAATTCTTCATCATTGGTCAAGTCAATTATTTCTGACGACGGTGTCCCTATAAAAAAAAGTAAAAAAGGGAATCAATTTTAAAGCTGTTGGGAAAGATAGAAATTTAGAAATGGGAAGGAATAGTTACCCTTTACTGATATTTTATTTTTTTTAATAAATTGAGTTTCATTGGCAGTCTTCAATTTTTGTGACTTCAAATTAAATATACTTGTGAATCATCAGGGGTGTTTCTTGCAGTAGTTCCATTACCATTGTTTGATATACTACTTCTGACCACATTTCCTGTCATATTAAAGATAAAATAGAATATGTACCATTACCATTAGTTATATCTGAAGTGTTATAAATATTGACAAAATAGAATATGTACCATTACCATTAGTTATATCTGAAAATGGCATGATTTGAGAAGATTGACGGGAACTTGTTGTCGATGAAGCCACTGGCATTATATTATATTGAACATTATTTTCTGCAAAAAAAAAATGATATGTGGACAAAATAAAGTACAAAATAGGTACTTTTTTTTGCTTTAATTAATATATAAATGACACTATGAAACGAAAATTGTCAAGGCAATTTGTTAAAAAAAAAAAAAGTAGAGTAATTTATAAGACAATAATATTGTTAAGCCAAATAAAATGATTGGAACAAACAAACACTTTAACTACACAGTTGATTTTCCAGGCCCACTCAAAAAATAAAAACCAACCCATTAAACAAAAAGCCCAAATCCAAATAAACTAACCTAATTTTTTATACGTCTGGAATAGAACATAGAACCATCGAGAACAAACCCTAAATTTCAACGCCGACCGATACCCTTTCGTTCCCAAACCAATAATCGATGAAGGGCGTCGAATATGAGGTTCCAGTTATGGATAATCAAGGGTTGGGACCAAGATCGAGGGTGATTGTTTACGCCTGCTTCTCCTTTTGAAGACACAATTCAGTTCCCAATATTTCGAAGGTATAATTTTTAAGAACTACTTATCAATTTAATTTTTGATTGTAATTTTAATACTTGAATCTGATTTAGGTCAAATATTTTTGAATCAAGAGGGTTATTGTTTACGACTCCATTTTATTTTGATACAAATTTCAGATCTTTGATTTCGAAGGTAAAATTTCTTAGATCTACTAATAAATTTACTTTTTAATTTACTTTTTAATTGTAATTTTAATACTTGAACCTGATTTAGGTCACATATTTTGAATCAAAAGTCGTCTTCAATATATTTTGATTAGTTTCATCTGTTTTAGGTCAAATACTTTGAATCAAGTTTGCTACTTTTCTATTAAAATATAAGAATTATTGATCGAATACTGCAAGAAACATTGTTATGATCTAATTTTGAAATCCTTTTTTTTCAAATTGATTTTGTTGTCTAATGATTATAAATAATATCTTCATGACTGTGGTGTATTCAGAAAATGAAGCCCAAATTTTTGATACGAATTTATTTGAAATGTATTTGATTTAAAAAAGGAAATTTTGACAAATAAATGAAACCCTTAATTAGGATAACTAAAAGCTTACGGTATGTAATGAGACTAATAAAAATAAAAATTGATAAGAGAAAAGGACAAAAGTCTAATATATATATATAAACATTACAAAGAACAAAAAAAAAATACAAACTGAAATAAAAAAAAAAGAAATACAGAAAACAGAAAATCAAACTTGATTTATAGAACAAAAGAACCACCCTCCCTACCATAAGAGCCAACAGATGCCCCACCATCACAGCCACCATCACCCTTATCAAAAGGTTTCTTCTTGAAATCATCCTTTTTACAAAGAGGGGGATCAAGAGAACCAAATAGCTCTAGGATGTTTCTAAAGTATTCAGCTAAGGCTCTATTCTCTCCCCTAGATGCATTAGAAAAATTAGATGACCGGCTAGCATCGATAGCGTGCTGTAACAGTGAGTTGTGACCCATACGTCGCAACTTACGACCAGTGCAAGGCTTGAATGGGCATCTGTAAGACATTTTAGAGCAGTAAGTGTTATAGTTTGGAATACGAATGTGGCCAAAGTGAAGCTTCTTAGTGGTTTCAGAGAATGCATGATTCTGCTCCTCGGTGTCGAATCAATTTCTTCGTAAGAGGAGCCATTTTCATCACACATTTTGCAGTTCTAGAGAAAACTAAGGAAGGAATTATAGAAGGGATGGTATTGAAAGGGTAGACACATATATATAACCAAAAAAATGACCAAAACAACATTGATGAGTAAAGATTAATTACCAACAACCTGTTATAGGGAAATGGTGAAGATTAAAGACAAATAGATACATTAAATACACTAATAGCGGCTGTAGGGTAATAAAGTAAAGATATCTGTCATTAATATAAGGATTTCATCTTGAAAACTTGAGTAATCATTACACATGTAGACCTAGTTGCCTTCTCTAGAGTTCCTAACCTATGAGGCATTTAGTAAATTTGCAGATGCTTCTATTTAATTAATAAATACCACAGAGAAACATTAATATTCAGTGAATGGTAAACACTGTTTAAAATGTATAATTTGTTTAACTAACAAACACTCTTTTAATGTATAAATAACATACACTCTTTTAAATATCTTAAGTAAATATAAATGATTATTGTAATTATAATTAGATAGAAAAGTACTAACAAAAAAATTTAATAGCAATCTAGTATTAAAACGTAATTTTTTATTAGAAATAATTGATTATAATGAAAAAAAAAAAGAGATAGAAAAATAAAATATAAACTTGGAATTTGTATATAATCTTCATCCTCTTAAACTTTAGCCGAGAACTAAACAAATAAGAGGTGAAAAGATAGAAAAAAATAGGGAAAGTGTAAAATGTACATTACAAAAACTTATTTTTGAAACAAAATAAAAAAATGGTAAAATATAGGACATACCAGTATCATCATTTTCAGACTTTCTCTTCTTGCATATTATCATTGACTTTGTGATCTTCATTTATCTTGTAATGCTTAATATTGCAGTTTCTTTTTTGTAAGATAATAGAATTTTATAACTGATTGGAGTTTAGTAAAAAACTATTCCTAGACTGTGATATACACTTATATAAAGGAGTCAAGTGATTATGGGAGGGGAATTCAAAGAGTCAAGTTAACCTAGACATAAGAATTGTACTTAAAGCATTTTTTAAGCTACAATATTAGGTATAGATAATCTAGTGTAATTGAACTATTACTGATGAAACAAAAGTTAATTTTCATGTAATTTCGATTAACATAAGTGGTTTTCATTATAGAATGGCGTAAATAAAAAGAAGGTATTTTTAATGAATCATTAAGACTTAGAATTTCCGTAAATTATAATCTATTTTATACGTATATTATGGTGGATACTATATTTGATTTAAAAAACTGTTTTAATAAACATTAATTTCTTCATAAGATGATTGGATAAATGACTAAATGACATTGCAAAAACATTGTACCTGAAAACTTGATGTTTATGTTGCAGATTTTTTATTAGAATACAGCGTACATGAAAAGAAGGTATTTTAATAGCATCATTGAAATGTAAATCATTTGTAACTTAAATTATATGACATAAAGAGTATAGATAATGTTTTTGAGTCGTAATTGATTTTATTCTAACAAAAAGTTTAATTATGCATTTTGTTTTCCAAGTAATGCAGATAATTTTGGTATGGAGATCTACCATAGCGGTCGTATGTTAGAGGAGAAGTAAGTTTCTCTAATCTATCTTCCATTGTCTTCATTCAAATTATAAGCTTTAAAATGGCTAATTTGAGAATGAATTGAATCTGTTTGCCTTATAAACATAATCAAGGATATGATGTTCATGTATTTTCATTTGAAATGAATAAATTGGCCACATTGATTGAGAATTAAAAATGATTGATTTCAGTTGCTCAGATTTTATGTTTAGAATACTTATTATTGTGATTTGATTTTTTAAGATTTCCTTGATTCTGTTTAGAGGGAAACATGATTAGGGATTTGATTTTAAGGGATTTTTAAGTGAAATGATTTAGTTGGTAGAAATAAGTTTAATAGGGGGAAAGCATTATAATTTGAACAATAATAACATGTCAGGTATTATAAAATTAATTTCTATAAAAAAAACCAAAAGTAAATGTAAAAACAATTTAACATTAAAAAAAAAGGATATAAGTGAAAATAAAATGCATAAAACTGTTATAAAGTCTAAATTAAAAAGAAAGAAACCCCCAAATGAATTACAAAGCCACAAATCAGACAAAATAAGACAATTGTTCAAATGATAATGTTCCAAGAAAATTCCAAAAAAAACAATAAAGACAGTAAAATTTTCAGTCTTTCTCAATCTTGATATCCTTTTGTAAATGAATACCATCCTTGTTACTTGATCCACCATCATCTGTTAATGTGTTTGTAGCAGTGTCTTCAAATGACAAAAATCTTCTCTTCAAACCAACATTTTCTGGGGTCTTTTCTTCATTATCACCACAAAAATCATTTATCTACATTACAAAATTGATAAAAGTAAGAAAAAAAATAAAATTTGCAAATGAAAAAAATAAATAAATAACTTATTCAAGTTTCTTACCTCAATAACTTCTTCACCAGCCTCCTTAATAGCTGCTAAAACATCAATCCTCTACAAAGAAGAGCACAACATTAATAAAAAAACAAATTAAAAGTACATTTGAAAGGGTCTTTAAAAACCTAATACAAACCTTTTTGACTTTAATTTTTTTCCTGAATATATTTATCCATCAAAGATTTTCCATGATAGCAGGAACCTGAAGAAAATTTTTGATCTTTACCACTTAAATTTACATCCCTCAAATGAACCTTGAAAATAGCAGTTTTGCCAACTATGGCAATGATTTCATCTGGACAATGTGGTAAACAATATTCTTTTTTTCCACTATCTGTAATCTGAAAAAAAATGAAAATAAGTGAAACTCTTAGTAGATAAAAGATTAAATAAATAACTTTAATTTAATAAAATGAAATAAAATTCATTTTAAATACCTTAATATAGTGGTCTTTTAGCTCCAAGGCAGATTGACCAACCAATGTTTCACAGCATCTGTCCCATAGCATGAATTTCGCGGTCTCATCACCAGAGTGAACATTCACCTTCACTTTATATCTTGGAATGGCCTTGGTTATATTGTTGTTACAACCTTTGCAAAAATAACCGCTTTCAACTGAATTCAACTTATGCATACAAACCTTACAACTAATAAAAGACCAGCATCCATCAACAAATACTTCAGAAATTTGACCTATCACCCAAAAGTATCCCTCCTTCAAAATATAAAAAGAAATGAATGAAGATACAAATTCCTTTAAACATGAACAGGAAACAGAAATAAAAGAGCAAAATGATTTAAAAAAAACCTCCTTGCATTCCAAAAGATCAGCTACAGTCAACACGTTAGCCAAACCACTTTCAAGTTCATCATAACTGGAATAAGCATTAGATGACTCAATTTGACTGATCTTATGAGAAGATCCAGATTCAACTGCAAACAAACTATGAAATTTGGAAGAGAAAATATATTAGCATATTAGCACATTAGAATATTAATATAAAAGATGAAAAGGTAAATAAAAAAATAATCAATGAACAAATTTACTACCTTTTCAGTTCAGCAATTTCTGGAACAATAGGATCAACATGTAGTTTAGTAGCAAAAAATGCATTTGAGATTGTAATTTTACCTAAAATCATAAAATGATAGTTAGTTATATTCAAATCAGAATGATGATGAGATAATTAATATAGAACAATATAGTATAGAATACATTACCATCATAATTTTTTGGTTTATACAACTGAATCAAAACAATCAAAGGAGAATCACCACATGTTTCAATGAGTCTAAACATCTCATCAGCATAATCACCCCAAAGAGTACAGCTTAAAGAGTTGTTCCTGGGAAAAAAAATTGTCAATACAGCAACAAAAAAAATTACAAATAGTATATCAAATCTGTGAAACATATATACTTCAACTGAAATAAGTAATTACCCAATGTCCTCCAATACGACTTCTATTAACTTTTCACCTGGACTTGTACGTTGGTTGTGAATATGTTTCACTTTGCTTTTTCTGACCAATCTCCCAACAACATCTAAAAAAAGGATAAATTTAAAAAATTAATGTAGAAAAAAAAAGGGATCTGGATAAAAAATAGTTAAAATAAGAAATATAAATACCTATCAAGCCACAATCATCAACATCCGTTAAAGATAGTAAATCTGGAAAAGACATTAGGGAAAAAACCTTTTTTGAGAAACTTAAGCCCGTAACTGAATAAATATCAGTACTGTTAAAGAAGATAATTTTCAAAGGATGTTCAGTAATGCGATACTTCCTCTGTTTTCAACCACACTGAAATTAAAAATGTAATATACTGCAGATTCATTCAGTTTAGGACCATATTTATGCATAAACATTTTGGGAATTGTTGCTTGAATCCTTGCACCCTGAAATATAAAAAAAAGTTTCATAAGATGATGTAGAAAGAAAGAGTTCTTCAACTGAGACTACAACTTTGCATATAACAAAATGTGTAGCTTACCTCTGAATCCACAAGAACTAACTCGAAACTTTCAGGTATCTTCACACCTTCTCTAACTTGAACTTTGTACTTCCTAGCCACACGAACATTGATAACCCAGTCAGATCTTCCCCTACGAAGGTCTTTTAATAGTGATGCAGGAACAGACATTGTTGAATGCAGCTTCACGGTTGACAAAGAATTAAGAAACTGAATGAAGATGAATGGAGAAAAAGAGAGAGAAGTAAAAGAAGAAGAGAAAAGAACAAATTTGAAATGAAACTGTGTAACTATTTATATGTGATGTAAAACGATTGGACTTCAATTCTTATTTACATATTTTAATTTTTTATTGCCTTGGACTGTAAAAATAATTAAGGAATTTGTAAGCAATTGTTGCCTTCTATCATTTTCGAATTGGAGTTGTAATAAGTTTTTAATTATTAGGTACTGTTTTTAAGTAGAAATTATATTAAATGTTCATTAGAAATTCGAGACAGCATGCTTGTTAACTTAATGGTGAATCAGGTTAGTAATAATTACACAGTTTAGGAATACGAAGTATTTTAATTTCTATATTTAGATTTCAGTTTTCCCGCTCAAATTTCTGTTTTAGGAAAGAAAGCTTATTCACTTCAGCCATTATATAGTTATAGAAGATTCACACAGGTCTGCCTGCTTAAATACTTAGTTATTACTCCCCCCGTCCCATTAATAACTCCACCTTTTGCCATTTTGAGTGTCCCATTTAAAGCTTTACCTTTTCTTTTTTGGCAAAGAATCTTTACTATTTCACCCACCCCTCATTCTCTCTCCTTTTTACTATTACACTCACAACATTTTTCAAATTTACTATTTTCTCCGCTCATTCTCTCTCCTATTTTACTATTACACTCACAATATTTTCTCCACCCTTAATTTTTATGCCGGACCAAAAATAGTGAACTAATTACTGGAACGGAGGAAGTATATCCTTTGAACCAATCCGGTCCGTTAGTCAAAGTTAGTCAAATTAATCATAGTCGCAGTGCAACCCTTCTCTCCAAAATTGCTAGACGGTGGCCCCTAAACCCATAAACCCCATTCTGTTAATTTCTCGTCTATCAGGTCACGTCGATTCTCACCGGAGTTTATCTCTATCTATCTACAGAGACGCTTGGCGGGACGACTTCGTTTAACTTCCTCAATGTAACGTATCAACGATTAAACCCCTTTCTCCTCCCCCAATTTCATTTTTTTCTTGGTTCCAGAATTTGCAAGATTATATCTAATCGGTTCAATTCCATTTACAGTTCAAACCACAATTTATCATGTCTGTTGATTCCAAAACTCAGTCACCACATGGTAATCCCTTCCAATATGTTTTTTTTTTTTTAATTATTAGCCTATTTAGTTTTTAAATTTAGGTTGCACCAATTTATTGCGCTTGTTCTTGATTTGTAAAGTTCTAATGTTCTATGATTAGTCTGAAAAGTTAGTCTAGGGTCAGACCCAATGATTTTGTAATTGTAAACGAGCGGAGCTGTGAGAATTCAAGCTCCACTGATATGAAGTACTCCGTCCCAAAAAAATCTGGCATTTGATTACTCAAATTTGCCAAGGATGTTGTTTTATTTGCTTATACTTTCATGAAGTTTCATAAAAATATTTGTTTTTTGAAATGCTATTTTTTCTGAGGATAGACGAAAGTGGAAAAATTGACTCCTTTTATAGGATGGAGGGAGTACTAAGTTTTAGATAAAGCTCGAACTTGACTAGAGCTTCTAATGACTATGTCATTTGCATCACCAGTTGGGATGAACTCGTGCCTGCTGTATACGATCCAGCTGGCTAGTTTTTTTTTTTTTTTTTTTTTTTAAAGCTATTTATGGCATAAATTGTTTACCTTTAGCACCAATTGAGCTCATTCAAGTGGGACTTCATCATCAAGGTCAAAATTGAGTTTAATATAGGTTTGAGTTTCTTCTTAACACAAAAGCTTTTAACCTAAGTTTTGTGTTAAGGATGCAGATTTTTGAGTTGGATGAACCAGCTGATAAACTAGTTGGCAGGTTTAATCGAAAAAAATGGAGATAATTTTAATGCAAGATTTTGCTATTGGAAGAAGCTTTTCCTTTCACCATGTGAAACTAGAGATGGATTGATCAAGATAACTACTCCCTACGTCCCTATATAAGTTCTCATTTATGACTTCAAGGGAAGTTAAAGAAAATTTACTTTTAAGCAATTTTAGTAATAAATATACATAATCATTCCCTGGTATCCATCTTATAGGCATTGTGAGTATATTGAAATATGATATTTCTCAAAAGTGAATTTTGTAACTTCCTCTTAAATGGATACTCCGGGACAACAATTTGTTTGGCTGATGGACATTTTGAGTGTATATTGAAATATGATAACTGTTAAAGGTGAATTAGTAACTTCTCCAGAAATGGATACTCAGGGACAATAGTATTTGCCAACTCAAATGGACACTCATTAAGGGGCGGAGAGTGTATTTAAGGGTGCTTAAGGAGTGCATGTGTTGATTCATTGAGCTGTTTTGTGGTGCGAGACTAATTCACCACCCAGTTGGGAATGTATGACAATGCATCTTTTCTAGAAGTAGGCAAGCGATCCAAAGAAGAAATGCATCATATAACCATATGGAAGATAAACTTATTCGCCTAGTGTAGAATGTGAGTGCCACTGGGATTTGTTATATGTGATGTGTGAAGTATGCGTTGCTTGGTAGGTTGTCATCAAAGAGCCTTCTGGAGTAAAGGTTAGGGATGACTCGGAGATTCCCAATTTGGTGTAATCATCCTATTGATTATCTAAAACTCATTGGACAAGTGTCTGTCTTACATGTAAGGACCGCAATCAGCCTTTTATCACTTCAATAGTCAAGTCACATGTCTAATGCCTTGGACATGCCTAACACTGCACCTGTGTGCTGTCGAATACATGCAACCAATCAGACTTGCTCTCAACTCCAGCTGCCAAACAATGACCCTCAAGGTTCCAAAAACTGGCTTGGTCCATAGTGTTCGGTATCCTAGACGATTCTTTGCACCTAGAAAAGATCAAGCGGTAGCACCCTAGGCAGGATTATCCTAGGGATGTAAGTTCTAGAGGTAGGTTGTTGCCTTTTGCTTCAGGCGTGGAGTTGTTTCCTTGGAAACCCTAAATAAATATTTATTTTTCCAGTGAAAATAATAAAGTCACCTTGTATACTATTATATCATATTCTGATTTACTGGTGAAATTGTGTTCTCATTAAGGGTACTTTTCTATACACACCACTAAAAGCACTTCCTTGCTCTCCCTGACCTGAAAAACTAAAAGAGGATACCTATATGGGACGATCTCACAATACCTATTTGTGCAGATTTAATATGTTTATCAAACTATATATTCATTATTCCTATGGCCTTTTTTGTAATAACTTTATTTCTTATAGATGCAGTGAAGTACAAAATGAGCAGTTCCAAAGATGGGGCGAGCAAGATCGTTGCATCAGTCAGCAGAAAAGAAGATAACCCCTTTGATTTTCTTCGAATTTTATTTGGTATGCTGTATCATTTATGGTTATCTTATGTTTTCTCTGGAATG
Source organism: Adenophora triphylla var. japonica (assembly GCA_022495995.1). NCBI lineage: Eukaryota > Viridiplantae > Streptophyta > Magnoliopsida > Asterales > Campanulaceae > Adenophora > Adenophora triphylla. Next base: position 320,017 of record JAFEMH010001294.1, read on the forward strand.
ATGCACGCCACTGTAATAACAATTATGACTTCTTGTGCTGAACTGAACCTGGTTTCTTGATCATATTCACCATATGATATTTTATGGTAGAATTGTTGTTAAATCAAATTTTGAAGAAATTAAAGGTTGAAAACAGAGAAAAGAAAGAATAAGGAGTGTGCATAATTTTTATCCAGTTTGGCAAAATTTTAAATTATGTTTAACATGTTAGATGTTTACCAGAGGAAGAAAGAAAATGTAGGTATGTGTACAACAAGATCGGAAAAAAAAAAGAAGGATTTTGGGTATTCTGCCAGAAGCTGTTAATTCTATTTTAAGTTTAGAATTTATAATTACGAACTTTTCAATGTACACCCATTATATGGAGTATGTGAACAAAAGATGTGTACTTTGGACGAGAATTATCATATTTATACTGTGTTCTGCAGAGGGTGCTATAGCTGGAGGAGCTGCTGGTGTCGTTGTGGAAACAGCTTTGTACCCACTTGATACAATAAAGACTCGACTTCAAGCAGGTAAATCTGGCATGATGCTATTGAGTTAAGAGCTGAACATAAATTGGTTTCTTGTATGCCACACTTGGTCGTAGCACCAGGTTGCCCTTTTTACACTTGTTAAAATATTCAAATGTATGATTGTTGGCATTGGAGATATCAAGGATAACTAGTTTCTTAAATTAAAACATATAGGAGTTTGTCTGTAAGGCTATTCTAATTTTCAGTGGTTTCATGTTAGGCAGTTCGTGGTGGAGGTCAAATAATTTTGAAGGGCCTTTATTCAGGGTTAGCTGGTAATCTTGTCGGCGTCTTACCGTAAGTTCTAATATCTCATAAATCACTCCCCTAAATTTTCACTTATCTAATAACTTACTTCTGTGCTGGTTTGGCTTATTCTAGCACCGGCAGCAGTTTGGTTTTCACAAAGTTAATGTTTACTTGTCCGTGAGAAAAAAATGGAATAGAATGTCCTCGAGACTTTAGATAATTTTGGGTGAAAGGAGAAATACAACAAAGTGCTATGTGATAGTTATGTACCCATTAAGTTGAAAGAAAAAATCTACTCCCTCCGTCCCAAAAAGGGTTCTATTTGACAAGTCAACGTTTTTATGGAGCATGTTTTAATTGCTTGTGTCTTTTTCAAATTACGTTATAATTATTACCATATTTAGAAATGAGATAGTTTTTGTTTTCGGACAATCCAAAATGAAAAGTAGGACAGTTTTTTTTTGGGAGTATATGCCAAATATCGAATCTCTATACTTTGTGAAGAAAATGTTGGGCAATTAAGAATAATTCAATATCAGTAACAGTGCAAGGGGTGGAGGAAGACCGACGTGAGAATGCCAATGAATTAAGAAGGATTGGGTGTGTGCGGATTGACTGTGAATCTTGCACATACTGACATATTCAAGTAGCCCACTCCAACTAATTGATACAAGGCTAAGTTGAGCTAAGTCGTACTGTCTCAACCACAGTGCTCACAGTATTCTGCTAAGATCCTTTAAAATGTTATTTAGAAAATTCAACTATGATTTGACAGGTTAATTTGGATGTTGATAACTACTTGATCATATAGAGGGACGTCCCCAACCACCCTATTATGATCCACAGTATTAAACTGGATCATTGTTTTCTTGCTGATATTTCCTAAAAGGTTTTGGTGAATAGTCAAATTGCTGGAAAGCTCCCACCTAGCAACATATTATGTTCTTCCTATTTCTTTCTTTATAAAGGGAATTAAACAGCCACGTGATTCTTTTTGAGTTGTTTGAGGTTATGTGTCAAAGTGAGGAGACTTTTTTGGAATCTCTAACATCTCATGTTCTTTAAGCAGTTATTGACTTGACATGATACCCACTGAGACTGGAGTGAGTTCTCCTTTTTTTGCACAAATGTCAGCTTCTTGGGGTCTTATAGGGCCGCATCCTTGTTATTTCTTTTCCTAATGATTTGTTATATGCATAAGCTATTGAAGGGCCTTATTTAACTACCACCCATGGTCAGAGGAATCTTCTGTCCATAAAGACCCTCCACCTCTCTATATCTGGGCCCCCATATATATCTCTGTTTTCATAGTATTCGTATAATTCCTTAAGTACGTCTTCTGAGTGCAGAATGTTTATTGGATTTTTCTTCTTCTTTGCAGTGCATCAGCCATATTTGTTGGTGTCTATGAACCTACAAAGCAGAAATTGATGAAGACCTTCCCTGAAAATCTTAGTGCCTTGGCTCAATTGGTGAGTTCTTTGATTGAGAAAATATGGAAGTAAAGACTTCATGGTTGCATACAGTTGGTACTCGAATTCACAGTATTAGTTTTGGTTATCAAAAGTATGATCACAGAAAGGAAATGATTAACATACGTTACAGATAAATTCTTTCCACCTCACCAACCCCACACCATGCATGAAATCTATTGCAATTCCTGCTGGCTGATTTTTATATTTTTTGGATTTTAGTCTGTTTCTCTGCTAATTTCTCTTACTCTTCCAAAAAATAAACCCATTTGAGTGACAAGTCAAACATTTTAAGGGCGATTCCTTAAATGCTTGTACCTTCTTGAAATCGCACTAGAATAATTTACCTTTTTTTAGAAGTGGGACTGTTCTTTTGGGACAAACCCGAAAGGAAAGCGGCATCATTATTTTTCTGGGTTGAGGCTGTATATTTGATTTCCGATAAAAAAAAAGGAAAAAAGATAATGAAAAGTAAATAAATAGTAGGATTGTTGTTTTCATTGGCTTAGAAGTTTAAGGAAGCATTTACTCTATTGCTTATAGAAAATGCATTTTGTCTACACCGTAAATTGGTCAATATGGAGTCATTTGATTTGCCTGCTTGTTAATGTACTTATCTATTTTCATGTTGACCTTAACATTATGTATTAAAATGAATCTTTATTTCATCCAACACTTTTTTTAAAGCAGTGCTAGAATATAGTATCCACCATTTGTTAAGACAAAATCAAAGTTCAGATTGGAAAAGCTTGATGAGGCATAGGCTTTCCATATTTTCTATATCATGGTTTCTCTTATCAATTCTTATCTAGTTCTTGTGATGTTTTTTTCTTCTTTTATTCGAATATTTCCCTTTTAATGCATCATTTTAAGTACATAGACTTTTTTTTGGTCATGAACTGACTTTTAGACTTCATTTAGACTGCAGGTGCTCTTGGAGGGGCAGCTTCTTCTATTGTTCGTGTACCGACAGAGGTAGTTCAAACTGTGCTTCTGCCAGATTTTTTCAAATTCTTTGGCTGAACATTTCAAATATTTTCTAGGTTGTTAAACAAAGAATGCAGACTGGGCATTTCACTTCAGCCCCTGATGCTGTTCGCCTTATTGTTGCCAAAGAGGGTTTTAAAGGCCTGTATGCGGTATGTGGTGCTCACTTCATCAGTCTGTAATTCAACATTTAAAGTTAGTTTCTCACTAGGAGTAATATGTATCTATAATTTTCTTGTCTTGCCTCTTCCTAACAAGTACGGAGTATAAAGTATCTGCTTCTGAAAGCATATTCTTGTGTTGCATATTTTGAAGTAGTGCAGATAGTGTGCATCTTAATTTCTTTCTTGTTACTGTAGGGTTATGGATCCTTTCTGTTGCGGGACTTGCCATTTGATGCCATCCAGTTTTGCATATATGAGCAACTTCGAATGGGTTACAAGCTAGCGGTAAACTTACTTTTCACCATACTTATGGTGCCCAAGCAAATGATGCGTTCTTTCAACTTCTCTCTATACATAATATATATATATATATATATATATATATATATATATATATATATATATATATATATATATTATAATGTATATATATACACACACACTCCCTCCGTCCCATAATACCTTACCCATTTACTATTAGGAACAGGATTTAAGGAATAATGTTATAAAAGTATGTGTTGTGAGTGGGTAAGAGAGAATGTGGGGTAGGAAATATTAAGTGGATAGTTGTTGTGAGTATGACAAGTGGGTCCCATTAATAAATAAGTATTATAAAATTTCCCTTTAAGGAAGTGTGACTTTCCAATGAGGCGCCCGAAATGGCAAAGTGGGTAAGGTGTTATGGGACAAAGGGAGTATATATTTGAATACAAAGAAGTTTGGATTTTGTTTCCATTTGATGACTAAATAATGGCGATCCATGTTAAGAGAAGAAGAGAAGAAGTTTTTCTCTGAGCTGCTTATTTATATTTTGCATTAACTTGATTAATTATGAGGTCAATATTCTACTCTGTTTCTTCTGCAGGCAAAGAGGAATTTGAAGGATCCTGAAAATGCTTTAATTGGTGCTTTTGCAGGTAACGAGTTTCTCTAAACCAACTCATTACTAAATGATGTACCTAATTTTTTTAAGAGTTCCATTCTTAGTGCACTAGTCATAAAAAGCTTGAAATGGTGGAAGACATTGTTTGCTCTTTTCTCGTTGATAGCCTTTTGATAACCCCCCCCCCCCCACCCTATTTGAAGTTCCTATCTAACAGAGTATTAGACGACAAGTGGTGTTCTGCAGTTGGTTATCTACATACTTTTTTTTTTTGTAGAATATCATCAAATCTGAAAGTCTGCTCAGACAAATATCTCTTGGTAATACATTTTCTATATGCAGGTGTAATTACTGGAGCTATAACTACTCCTCTAGACGTGATTAAGACGAGGTTAATGGTTCAGGTACAGGCCTTGTAGGTCCTTTTTTGTTATTTGCTGCTGATGAAGAGAATTGAAGTGTACTTCTATTTTGGTACTTTTTAATATTTTCAGGGGTCGGCAAACCAGTACAAAAGTATCTCCCATTGTGTTAGCACCATTATTAGAGAAGAAGGAAGTTCTGCATTTTTCAAGGTATAGCCTCTCATGATACTTTCTATAGCACATACACATTTTTCATGTTATGTTATGGTCTCTTTATGCTACACTTCCCTAATTTAAGCCACAACGCCAGTCACAGCAAAAAAAAAAAAAAACAGGGAAGAATAGAGAGTATTATAATGCCCCCTCTATCCCAATTCAATGTCCTAATTTCCTTATTGGGATTTCCCAAAATAAACGTTATATTTCTATATACCCTCTCCGTCTCAAAGAGTTAGTCTCACTTTTAACTTTGGTGGTCAACTTGATTGGACTTTGACCAATAATTTATGAAAATTTGTTTATCCTAATAAAATTACAAAAATGATTACCGATTCACCATAAAAAAACAGTCTATAACAATTTTAGTATTTCATTAGGATACTCAAATTTTCATAAATTACTGGTCAAAGTCCAATCAAGTTGACCACCAAAATTAAAGAGTGACTATCTTTCTGGGACGGTTGAGGAGGAATTTATCATGATTGAGTAGATACCAGAGTAGTCTCTGAAAAACTCTAGTGTAGACGGCACAACCGGATCCAACACAATCTTGTTTTGTCGAAGATAATAGGATAAAGTTGGGCAGCCATCTATACTGACAGTAAAAACTCTCTTTATTGTTGCAATGAGATTGAGGATGTGTCCCTTGGCATAATTAATTAAAATTTGCTTTTGTAGTGGTAATGGAGGGAGGTGTTGGAGTTATGAAGGATAGGGTGAGGGTGAGGGTGAGGGTGGTGATGATGGTGAAGTGCTTCGACGGTTGTGATGAGGATTGAGGGTGACTAAGTGGTTTGAGGTGATAAAAAAAGTAAGTAAAAAGATGCTCACTCTGTCTTACAATGATAGTCCCATTTGACTATAAAAACATTTTAACAATTTATTTTCATTTCCATCACTAACCCTAATGAGCTTCACTTACTACACCATTACTCCATCTTCTTAGTTTCTTTGATTGACTCTCACCCTCTACTCTCCTCCCTCTTCTTCTTAGTTGGCAATTTTGAAAGTTGAATGATTTTAACCTAACAATTTTGAAAATGGATTATCTTTTTGTGACAAACAAAAATGGAAAATGAGAACACTTTATGGGACGGATGGAGTATTTCGGTTTTGGTGGAGTTGGTGGAATCATCGTTGGTGGAATCCGCCTCTTCCCCGCTTCTCTAGCAACCATTTCAACCACTTTTACCCTGCATATGTTAACAAATCCTCCTTTCTCATGCATAAATGCCGTCACACACTACTCCTTTGTTAGCGCCGCACCTCCCCCTCCTATGCGTCATCGCCCCCTTCACAGCCTCCCCCTCCTCTCTCATTTCAACGGTCTAACCCATTTGAAACACAACTTGAAAGTATGCTGAGAAAGTGTTTTACTTGCCCCATTTTTTGATTCTCTTTGTCTCCTCTGTTGTCTGAAGACGCCATCAAAGCAATGTTAAAGGTCTGGGTCAGGGTATCTGGGTGGTGCATTTGAGAAAATCGCAAATTGAGGCAATATGTTGGTTGGGGGAAGGGGTTGAATAGAACCAAATTTGGATTTTTTCCATGTCAGGTATGTGTTAGTGGGTGCACCGTCCTCCCTTTCACTGATTTCCTCAAGTATCATGCCATTGAATAAATTGTCCGACAATGTCATATATTGCTACTTCCTACAACTGTGCTTATTGGGTGGAATCTGACCATAAATATGAGTTGAAGACAGTGACATAGACTACATAGTTAGTAGAGGAAGATCATTGTGGATTCCATTCAGAAGACTATGAATATGGGATTCCTTGGCAGAGTGAGGAAAGAGACGGGATTCTGGGAGATGAGGAAGAATAAAGAACTAGGTTTGTGTTTTGGGAGATGAGGAAGAAGATGTAATTAAATAAGACCAAAAATCTGACATAAAAGAGGCGTTGGATGGCACATAAATTTTCCGTAAAAAAATTCAACAAAAATATAGTTTGGCCCCCAAATTGATACAAAAATGAAAGTTCATGCCCTAAGGTGAGAAAAATGAAACCACAGGCTCTCTATTGAGGTTTTTTTTTTTTTTTTGTAAACCTTGTGGTAGTAAAGTGAGATTAACCCAATCAGTAAATTGATATCTGTTAGGGTACGTCATTGCACTAAATTTGATATTATAGGGACTCAAATTAAAAAAAAAAAATAGTGAATAACCTATAGAAACACTTATACTTCAAAGACAAAGTGACCTATTATCTCTACTACAAAACAAGAACAATGGACCCCAAACCACGAAAAACTGAAACTGGGGACCTTAACTTGCTAGCTCAAGAAATGTTTTTACCCATAAATGCAGTTAACCCATTTGCAAATCTCTCTTGAATGGAAAGTTCGTAGCATCTATTTAAGAACAAACTTTGATCTTGTGTGCTTCCCAGAACGTTACTCCCTCCGTCCCAAAATGAATGACCAAATTTTTTTCAAATTTGCTTATGATCGATCAAGAGCAAATTTGTCATTCATTTTTGGACAGAGGTAGTACCATTTTGTATTATTCAGGATAAAAATGTAGCATGGCATACTGATGCATAAATACGTATCATATTTTGGTGTCTTATTGTAGGGAATTGGGCCAAGAGTATTGTGGATAGGCATTGGAGGTTCAATTTTCTTTGGTGTTCTTGAAAGAACAAAACAGATGCTTGCTGCAAGGCACCCTGTGGATCAGAACTCGAATTCTTTCAAGTCAGATTAACATGAATCTGTCCACCATATGTTCAACAGTCAAGCCTATCACCAGCTGAGTTCTGTGTTGCAAAAGTTTCCAGCCAATTTGAAAAAAAAATTGTCATTCATTTTGGGACGGAGCGAGTATTATTCGACAAACATACAGTGCTGATGTCTGAGGGGTTATCAAGTTTACTTCGTTTTTAGTTTGAATCACTTGCGTACATGACGTTTTTCGTCAAACCCCTATGGTATTTTTCGTGAGGGAGAGCCTATTTGCGGTACATGGAGTTTAGGGATAAAAACTTCGGTTTGATTTCCCCTCTATGAATGAATGGTCAAACTATCCATGTTTTGATATTTTTAAATAGGCCAATCAAAATTTTGAACCCTTTGCTTAAACTTCAATTTTAACCATATAGCTGTTTAATTTTAGCAGTTTTTTAACCATTGTAATTTGGATACGCACTCATTTTTTCCCGAAAGCCTAACGTGCGATGGTTTAAATTGCTAAAAAAATGCTTTAATTTTCATTATTTTTTGGGGAAATGAGTATGTATTTAAAGTATAATGGTTAAAACTGTAAAAAAATAACAACGATGGAAACTTAAGCAAAGTATGACGGTTCAAAATGTCAATAATCTTTTTAAATACAACACCTTTTCTCTTCTAGCGATTCAACCCTAATCTGTAATCCACAAAGACAGATGTTTGGGTGGGATGGGAAGGAGATAGCAAGAAAAGAGACAACCTATACACACTCCCAACTGCGAAATTCATGCGTGCAATAAAAAAGACGAACAACTAATGGCAAAAAAAATTGGGGCTCATAGAAGTCTGAATTTTATAGTAATTGAGTTACATTTTGTAATATTATGAGTTTTATCTTCTAATAACATGAGTTATATTTTTCTGTCAAACATTATAGTAACATGAATACAAATTGTACTAGCATGAGTTATGTGTTATAGTAATAATTTCGGACTTGTGTTATATAACGCACTTGCCTGAAATATTCGTACTCGTTATACTTTGTCACAATCCCAAACATATGTTGGAAATTAAATTAATAAGCACCACAGATTAAACAACGATTTAATCAACAGTAGGGGATTTTATTGATCAAGTCAAACGTACCAATTAAGCCAATAGCAAAAACCGAAAGCCAGGAACAGGATCAGGAAAACAAACAGAAACAAGAAGAACAAACAGTTAGAAAACTTATCGTGATTTGATCGAGTCGCCTTAGGAAGACTGTCCTAAGAGAAAATATTGCCCCCAATTGGTGCAACTCAGGTACAGGCAAATTTCTCCGAGGATAAAACGATCACGAACTACGTACCACAAAATAGCACACAGGTAGGTAGTCACCGGCGGTCCTATCTCAGTCGCCTTGAATCTCACGAACGAATCTCTATGAACGGGAGTAATCAACAATGAATCAAAGCCAAGAGAATTGTGTTCTCTCCTTGTAATTCACTGTAGAAAACGGCTGGGAGAAGGAGCTATTTATACATATGTGATAAAATTAGGTTTAGGAATTAATTAACCCAAAAAACCCACGAAAATTCGGCCCGGGGCAGAAAATCCTCGTCACAAGCGCGGCCGCCCTAGGGCATGCGCGGCCGCGCTCAACGGAGGACAAATTGGGTGGAGTTGCGGCAAGCCGCCGCGGCCGCCCTAGGCGTGAGCGCGGCCGCCCTCCTTCGCAGGTGTCTCCGACGTGATTTTCCTCCCTACCAAATATCGCTCAAGCCCAATGACATCCAAGGACATATGCTATGAACTTCCATATCACAAATGCAAAATTCCAACAATCCCCACAAGTTCATAGAAATATGACGTGTATGCATTGTCCATTGCCATGCTTTCAATAATGGTACCTTCCGGCTTGAACCACTACCTATGTTATCCAACGCAAACCTCCACAGACCGGATGAACGGGTGTCTTGAATCGATGCCTTTGGATGTAGAGGCCTTTGGTAACAAACACGACAAAAGCTATGATAGGCCCTCTATCGCATACTTGACGCTTATAAGCCATACGTCCCGATCCTCTATCATGAGTGCTTTCAAGGAATAACCCAAATTCCTCTAGTTGCGGCCAACAACAACACTCACTTAGTCAAGCATCTCGTAAGATGTACCGCTAACATCTTGCCTAAAAGACTTGATCCCATTCAAAGTTCCAAACTTTTACTAAATTAGCAAAGAATGAGCACCTCTAGGCTATTCAGGGATAGACTCAGACATGTAACATGTCAATCTATTATTAGTGCTCCGACTCACCCCACAGCTTGTTATTACCACATTGAATCTCCTTTGTGGGATCTCCACTCAGGTAGATTGGGTTGCTACTGCGTTTGAGTCAGACGGGGTTCAGTCCCATCCCCAACCTAGATTTTTGAACAAGAGCAAATTCTAGCCCTTTGGTTAAAGGATCACCGTGTTATCCTTGGTACCAACATAATCAACAAATATCACCTTCCGAGACACAAGATCCCTTATAGATTTTAATCTAATTTGGATGTGTCTTCTAGTTTCTGATTGTACTTGACACTTTTCGCTTTCTCAATTGTGGCAGTGTTGTCACAATGTACAGAGATAATGTGCATGGGCTTACCGACCATGGGCAACTCAGTACATAAGTCCTCGAAGCCATTCAGCTTCCAATCCGGAGTGTCAAGGGCAACTAATTCGGCCTCAAAAGTAGACCTAGACAACAGAGTTTGTTTGGTCGACCTCCAAGCGACCGCAGCCCGCCTAAGGTGAAAACATACCCCGTCATGCACCATAACTCCCGGAGTTAAAGGCAATCCGGCTTGCATCACTATACCCTTCAAGCACGTAGGATATCTACCATAATGCAGCCCAAGGGAAACCGTTCCCTTCAAGTACTTGAGAACTCTATCAAGAGCTTCCCAATGTGCTTTATTTGGACATTGAGTATATCTAGCTAACCTAGTAACCGAGTATGAAATATCCGGTCTAGTACAATTGGCAAGATACATCAAACCTCCAATAATTTGAGAATATCTCAACCGAGCCATCGGTACTCCACTTTCATTCTTAGTAAGTGCAAGCTGAAGGATCATATGGAGTCTTAGCTACTTTGCAATTCTTATAACCAAATTTCTCAATTACACTTTCGCATAATGAGATCGCGATATGGTTATGCCACTAGTTGAACGAGTCAACTTAAGGCCAAGAATCACACTAGCTACTCCCATATCCTTCATCTCAAACTTACTTTTCAAGAATTCCTTAGTAGTATTAATGATCCTCATATCAGCCCAAACAATGTAATATCATCGACATACGTACATAAGACAATACTACTATCACCAATACTCTTGCTATAGACACACTTATCAAACTCATTAGTAACAAAGCCAAACGATGAGACAATTTTATCAAATTTCTCATGCCATCGCTAGGGGCTTGTTTCAGTCCATACAAGGACTTAACAAGTTTACAAACCTTTCTCTCATTGCCGAGGCCTCAAAACCTTCAAAGTTGATCCATATAAATTTCTTCCTCTAGATCGCCATGCAAGAAGGCGGTCTTAACATCCATCCGATGGATAGGAAGATCATATACGAGGCCAATGCGATAAGCATTCGGATTGTAGTCATTCTAGCAACCGGCGAATAGGTATCGAAATAGTCTATTCCCTCCATTTGCTTGAATCCCTTAGCCACTAACCTAGCCTTAAACTTGTCAACGGTTCCATCCGGTTTCAGCTTTCCTTTTGAAGACCCACTTACATCCTATCGTGCTACAACCAGAGGGAGATCGACCAATTCCCATGTCCCATTAGAGACAATAGAATCCATCTCACTCTTAACAAGCATCCTTCCACCGCTTGGCATCGAAGTAGCCATAGCAGCTTTGAAGGTTAGAGGATCACCTCGACATTGTAAGTGATGAAATCACTTCCAAAGTCCTTGGTGGTCCTTGCCCGTTTGCTCCTTCTTGGTTCAATCTCATCGTCAAAATGAGTTGCACTAGAATCAACCCCCACATTCGTTAGCTCCTCTACTTGAGCAGGAATGGAATTAGTGGTCGGGTTGGATTCTTTAGGAAGTCCGTCTTTCATAGGAAACACATCCTCAAAAAATGTTGCTTCACGTAACTCAACTATAGAGTTCACATCTATGCCAGAAATTTCAGATTTTATAATAAGAAATCTCAATGCATAACTTGTTTCAGAATAACCTATAAAGATAGCATCAACAGTTTTAGGTCCAAGCTTCTTCCTTTTGTGTGCGGGTACAAGTACCTTTGCAAGGCACCCCCACACTTTTAAGTGTTTCAAGCTAGCCTGTCGACCTCTCCAAAGTTCAAACGGACTTTCCTTTCTATGCTTAGGAGGGACTCTATTCAGAATATGGCAAGCCGTATTCAAAGCCTCTCCCCACATATATTTGGGCAATCCAGAACTTATGAGTAAACTGTTAATCATATCGCAAGGGTTCTATTCTTACGCTCAGCAATACCATTTGATTGAGGAGTATAGGGAGGAGTCTCTTCATGTACTATTCCGTTTTCTTGGCAATAATACATGAAGGGGTTAGACTCATATTCACCTCCTCTATCAGACCTTAACCGTTTAAGTTTCTTGCCAGTTTGTGTTTCTGCTTCGTTCTTAAATATAATGAATTTATCTAATGCTTCATCCTTAGAATTAAGCAAGAACACATAACAATATTTACTAGCATCATCAATAAAGGTGAGAAAGTATTTCTTTTTGTCTTTGGTCAACACACCATTAAATTCACAAATATCAGTATGAACTAAATCTAGAATTTCAGAATTTCTCACAACCGTTTTAAACGGACCTTTTGTAGATTTAGCTTCAACACATACATGACATTTAGAACTTTTATCAATAGCATGTTTAGGAATAATATCTAAATTCATCATTCTTTTCACGTAATCATAATTAATATGTCCTAAACGACCATGCCAAACATTTGAAGATTCAATGGAATAAGAAACAGGATAATCAATAGAACTAAAATTATTGTTGTGCGAACAAACATCAGTTTCAACTCTAATTTTAAATAAACCATCCGAGGAATAACCTTTCCCCACAAAACTACCAGAATCCAAAATAATAACCTTATTACACTTAAATGAAATCTCAAATCCTTCCCTAACTAGACTAGAACCACTAATAATGTTGCGACGAATGTCGAACGTGATACACTCGATGCAAGGTAAGAATGCGCCCATCGGGAAACCTCAGTCCACGCGTCCCGCCCCAAGCACCTTTGCGGCACTAGAATTCCCCATCGTCACTGATCTACCACGGTCAGCCGGTAAGACACAAATAGCAATTTATCGGCACAAACGTGCACATTTGCCCCAAAGGTCAACTAGCCACTCGTTGGGTTCATAGACAAGAAAGAGTTCGTGACAAGAAGTTACATACTTTGTAACATTGCGGGTCGAGCGTCAACTCCAGTGCGTCGGAGTCGGGATCATCATAATCCTTCGGACCCAACACCATGTTGACAGCCAGATGGTCATCGCAGAGCCTTGTGGTCCTTTTCCTTTCTTGGACGGGCGTCCCTAGAAAAGTGTCCACCTTCTCCACAATTCCAGCAGCCTGCTTTTGCTTTTGGCTTCCTAAAGTTATTTTTCTTAACTTTAAGCTTATCATGGTTTTCTTTATCCTTAGAAGTTTTCACACCTTTTCCTTTAAACTTGCTTTTACCGGTTATCATATTAGCGGCGGCCTCCACAGTACACTAGGTTGGTTACCGTTATGCACCTCCCGAATCGCAATTGCATTCATCAACTCATTGAGTGACAAGCTTCCAGACGATGCTTGAGGGTCATACCAAATTCTCCCCAAGATCGAGGAAACTTCTCAATGATAGCCATGACAACGAACTTGTCGGGAAGTCCCATGTCGGCATCCTTGAGTGATTGCAAAATGATTTGGAGTTCGTGCACTTGATCGGTAACCGACTTGCCCTCACTCATGTGATAATTCAGAACCTTCTCACTTGGTACTTTTCCACACCGGATTCATCGGTGCCGTACTTCTTGGAAAGAGAGTCCCACAAAGTGACGCAAAGTAGTGAGAGGAGCAGAGCAATAAACATCAAAGAGTGCATTCGACAAAGCCGACGTAATGCATCCTCGAACAACATCGTCCCGCTCCTTCCACAGCTTTAACCGCAGCCACACTAACAGGATCATCACCATTCGTAGTAGGACATTTGGATGTCGCATACTGCAGACATGCCCTTAATTGACGGCGGATCTTCATGCGTTCGCACCAACGCTTGAAGTTCTTGCCACCAAACTTCTCCTAAGATCGGAGGTGTCAACTAGGGACTTAAAGGGAGAGCTAGAGGAACCACCGTACATGATCAAATAAAATAATATTTTCTCTTAGACTCGTTGGAAATTAAATTAATAAGCACCACAGATTAAACAACGATTTAATCAACGGTAGGGATTTTATTGATCAAGTCAAACGTACCAATTAAGCCAATAGCAAAAACCGAAAGCCAGAACAGGATCGGGAAAACAAACGAAACAAGAAGAACAAATAGTTAGAAAACTTATCGTGATTTGATCGAGTCGCCTTAGGAAGACCTGTCCCTAAGAGAAAATATTGCCCCCAATTGGTGCAACTCGTGCAGTGCAAATTTCTCCGAGGATAAAACGATCACGAACTACGTACCACAAAATAGCACACAGGTAGGTAGTCACCGGCGGTCCTATCTCAGTCGCCTTGAATCTCACGAATGAATCTCTATGAACGGGAGTAATCAACAATGAATCAAAGCCAAGAGAATTGTGTTCTCTCCTTGTAATTCACTGTAGAAAACGGCTGGGAGAAGGAGCTATTTATACATATGTGATAAAATTAGGTTTAGGAATTAATTAACCCAAAAAAACCCACGAAAATTCGGCCCAGGCAGGAAAATCCTCGTCACAAGCGCGGCCGCCCTAGGGGCATGCGCGACCGCGCTCAACGGAGGACAAATTGGGTGGAGTTGCGGCAAGCCAGCGCGGCCGCCCTAGGCGTGAGCGCGGCCGCCCTCCTTCGCAGTGTCTCCGACGTGATTTTCCTCCCTACCAAATATCAGTTCAAGCCCAATGACATCCAAGGACATATGCTATGAACTTCCATATCACAAATGCAAAATTCCAACAACATATAGTTTCCGAACTTGACATTTGAATTATCTTAGGTGACTACTATGCTTTGTTCACGTTTTTAGTCCCACATCCAATTCCGTCGAATTTTGAATAGAAAAAATTAGATGCACGATTCACATATCGTTTTTACAAGAGTACTACCTTTGTCAAACAATTTAAAACAAAGTACATTGATTAAACTGCATTATAGTGTACTGCACTGATGCCAAATCATATTGGTATCACAGCAAACTGTTTTTAGAAGAAAACTAAGAGATCTATGAAGAACATAGGCCGAACCACATGTTTTCTTAATGTATTCGTTGATATCTATAGTATAAATCACACCATGGGTGAACAGTACTATGAACAGTATCAAATGTCAAATTTTCCATTTTGCCCTTACTAAGTTGTCCCTTTCCCCATTTTGCACTTTAAATTTTTTTTTTTTTTTTTAAAATTAAAAAAAAAAAAACACGTGTCCTCGGCGGGCTTTTACTAGTACATTCATACATTAAGCCTCTATTTATAAGCCACTATACTAGAAAATCAAGATAGCTAGAAGTCTGTGGGATGATTTTGAAAATTCATAATTGGTGTCTGAAAGAGTATGAATATACTCTTGAAATACCTTTTTGATTTTTGTAATTATGGTTTGCATATTTTACATTAATAGATTAGGAAATAATTGTAAATATAGAGTTAGGTTTTTGACTACGATTGACTTTTTGTTTAGATATGTTTTTTGTATATTTTAGGTAAAAAACTCAATGAAGGACTCTATGGGCTGATAAGGAAAGGAGAATCATTTGTAAACAAGGAATGGATTATTGTGTCCTTGTTGAAGAAGGACTTCTCACGTTATAAAAAGGAGGCCGTTCGCCTCATTTGAGATCACGGTTTTTAGAGAGAGAAACGGAGCATTCATATTTTTCTTGAGGCTTTTATTTTGTTCTTAAAGTTCAGATCTCTGTATCTTCAAAAATGTTTTTCTGTTTGATGTTCTTAAGTTAGAACGGCTTTTATCTTTTCGTACGATTTATTTCCCTTCATTGTAAGTTTTATTTATAACTTGTTCTCAACAAGGTTGTGTTTTATGAAAGGTTTCCAGCAAGCATAGTCTTGCTGAAGTGTTTAAATTCGTTGTTATTCTGCTGCAATTTATTCTGTTTATTTAAGTTATTTTCTGGAAAAAAGTTGTTTGTCTTGTTGTGTTGACACGTGTGTGCAGAACTGTACACACAAGTCATCACACAAGTGGTTGCAGTCCTAGCTACAAATCTTTCAATTGGTATCATAGCCTTCTCTCGACTCAACTGAGATCGATCCTTGGAAATAGCTATTATGGATTGTCACCATAACCATAACAAACCACCTACCCTAAATGATTCAAACTATACAATGATATAGTTACACATTCTGCTCCAACACACCAGGGAGGCATGGTGTAGGCATCACAAGGAGGCATGGGCAAAGGGACACGCATAGCAGCAAGCAACGACAGCAACACAGGGGGAACCAAGCCAGGCGGGCGCTTCATCTGTAAGCAGGCGACCGCCCCGGATGCAGGACAAGGAAGCAAGGCTACGGGGCTTGAGGCGGACGCCTCACAATGTTCCATGCGGTCGCCTCAAGCTGTTTGGACCAGGCCATGACATTCTGTGTTGGAGGCGGGCGCTTCAGACTGAGCAGGGCGGGCGCCTCACGACGACGCAACTTTCTTAATTACGTTTTAACTATTTCCTTAGTCGATTTTGCTGATGTTTTGCACGTTTAAGCGGGGTTAATTTGGTCTTTTTTTGTCACTTTGTTCTAGGGTTTGGACGGAGTATTTAAACAACTTTTAGCTTGGGATTATGCAGTTTTGATGATTGAAATTTTATAGAAAAAGCTGAAGCTTTTCTTCCCAAATCTTGGTTGTTATACCGTTCGGCTATTTCTCATATGCTTTTGGCTATCATTTGGTATCAGTATCTTGGTTATCAATGGCCGAACGCGGACGTGGTGCTCGAGATGGTCGTCGTGGGCGTGGTAGAGGCCATCGTGCAGACCCCCAGGCGGATGAAATTCATTGCGAGAGAGACCTACACGATATTGAGAATGACGAATTGCGACACCAAGTTCAGCAGCTCCAACATCAGATTGCTAATATGAGGGCTCCCACTGATGTGGGCTCTGATTCAGACGGCTCTTCTGATGAAGGAGGCTTTGCAGACGGGCGCAATCCCTTCGCTCGTGGTCATGAACGTGGACACAGGTTTGGGGCTGATCCTTCGAAGGATATCGACATGAAGATCGACATCCCGGAGTTTAAAGGTAAGGCACACCCTGATGAGTTCATTGATTGGCTAAATACTGTTGAACGTGTGTTTGATTTGAAACCCATGGACGATAGTCATAAGGTTAAGGTTGTGGCAATCAAATTGAAAAAGCATGCTTCTATATGGTGGGAACATGTTAAGAAGCAACGGGCGAGAGAGGGGAAGTCGAAAATTCACTCTTGGGATAAGATGAAAAAGTTTCTACGAAGGAAATTCCTTCCGGACCACTATAGACAGGAGGCTTTTCTTGATTACCATAATTTGAAACAGGGGGATATGACCGTCGAGGAGTTCATCAACGAGTTTGATCGTTTGCAGATGCGGTGTGATGTTTCCGAAGAGGATGAACAGACCGTTGCTCGCTTCCTTGGGGGACTATGTGTTGACGTGTCAGAGGTGGTTCAATTGCAGCAGTATTGGACCTATGCGGATGTGTGTCGACTTGCCTTGAAGGTTGAGAAACAGTTGAAGCGAAAGAAAGCGGTGAATCGTTGGCCGAGCAGAGATGTTACCAACACTAGGGGCGTTGGTAGTTCTAGCACACCAAATGGGGTTCCCCCAACTGATTCGAAGACACCAGTTGCAGCCAATTTGGGTACCACTATAGCAAATACTAGGGGGAGGCAGCCTGCGAGATGCTTCAAATGTTAGGGTATTGGTCACCTTCAAGCCGAGTGTCCCAACAGGAACTTTGTTGCCTTACTTGAGGAAGAGTTGCCGGTCTATGATGAAGAAGAAGAGGTGTTCGACGTCGATTCCGAGGTGGTTTATGCAGACAAGGGTCCGGCCTTGGTGGTTAGACGTGTGTTGAGCACAACAGCTGTGGATGATGATCAGTGGCTTTGCCATAATATCTTCAATACAAAGTGCACTGCCAAGGGTAAGGTGTGCAAGGTTATCATTGATGGTGGTAGTTGTGAGAATGTTGTTTCTACTACAATGGTGGACAAACTGAGTTTGCCTACGGTTGTACACCCACAACCATATAAGTTGACTTGGTTGATCAAGGGCAATGAGCTCAAGGTGGATAAGTGGTGCCTCGTGCAGTTTTCTATTGGCAAGCATTATAGAGATGAGGTGTGGTGTGATGTGGTACCAATGGATGCATGCCATATTTTGTTGGGTAGGTCGTGGTTGTTTGACAGGCGGGTTAAGCATGATGGGTTCAAGAATACATACACCTTCTGCATGAATGATGTCTCTATTACTCTTTGTCCTACGGACCCGAGACAGGAGCAGACTAATAGTGAGAAACCTACGACTGTTGTTGTCCACCAAATCCTTAGCCGCTCAGAGTTTGATTCAGCAACCGCAGTGGAGCAGGGGTTCTATGTTCTTGTCTTGCTTGAGGAGAACGAGTCAGGGATGTCCACACCCGCAGAGGTACAGTCATTGCTTGATGATTACAGTGATGTTACTCCTGAAGAGATTTCGCCGGGACTTCCCCCCATGCGGGATATTCAACATTGTATTGATCTTGTTCCGGGTGCTTCTATTCCGAACAAGGATGCGTATCGGTTGAGACCCAAGGAACATGAAGAGTTGGAGAGACAGGTGAGGGAGTTACTTGACAAGGGTGTCATTCAGGAAAGTATGAGCCCATGTGCAGTTTCAGCTTTGATGGTGCCCAAGGCGGAAGGAACATTACGTATGTGTATGGATAGTCGGGCGATCAATAAAATCACCATCAAGTACAGGTTTCCCATTCCTCGGATCGATGATTTGCTTGACCAATTACATGGTGTGGTGGTGTTTTCCAAGATTTATTTGCGAAGCGGGTATCACCAGATTCGTGTCAGACCGGTGGATGAGTGGAATACAGCTTTCAAGACTCGGGATGGATTGTATGAGTAGATGGTGATGCCGTTTGGGCTCTCTAATGCTACTAGCACGTTCATGCGACTCATGAACCAGATTTTCAGACCTTTCATTGGTACGTTTGTTGTTGTTTATTTTGATGATATCTTGATTTATAGTAAATCTGTGGAACAACACTTGGTACACTTGAGACAGGTCTTTGATGTTCTGCGTGAGTAGAAATTATATGCTAATCGTAAGAAGTGTCACTTTTTGACGGAGAAAGTGACTTTCTTGAGGTATGTTGTTACCAAGGAGGGTATTCATATGGATGATTCGAAGGTGGAAGCTATTACTAGCTGGCCTACACCGACGAATGTTCATGATGTTAGGCGATTTCATGGTTTGGCTTCCTTTTATCGCCGTTTCATTTGGGATTTCAGCAGTATTATTGCCCCGCTGATTGACTGCATCAAGGGGAGTGTGTTTGTGTGGAATAAGGCAGCAGATGATGCTTTTCAGCTTTTGAAAACGGCGGTGACACAAGCCCCTATTCTTATTTTGCCTAATTTTGATGAAGTTTTTGAGGTTCATTGTGATGCCTCCAATGTTGGCGTGGGCGGAGTGTTGAGTCAGAATAAGAAGCCTGTCGCATTCTTTAGTGAGAAACTGAACGATGCTAAGAAGAAGTACTCTACCTATGATAAGGAATTCTATGCCATTGTTCGCACCTTGGAGCATTAGCAACATTATCTATTGTCACGGGAGTTTGTGTTGTATTCCGATCATGAGGCACTCAAATACATTCAAGGACAGCATAAGCTTAATCTCCGACATGCCAAGTGGGTGGAATTCATTCAGATTTTTACGTTTGTCATTACACATAAGGCGGAAGTTCAGAACCGCGTGGCAGTTGCTTTGAGCCGTCGGCATTCCTTGTTAGCTACACTGCGGGTCGAGATTTGCGGGTTTGACACTTTTCGTGATTTGTACCGTGATGATCCGTATTTTGGGGATGTGTGGGAAAAGTGTTCCCGAGGTAATTTTCTGCAGTTTTTGATTCATGATGGCTATCTGTTTAAGGGTAACAAGCTTTGTGTTCCTTATTGTTCATTGCGGGACCTAATTATTTCTGAGAGTCATGAAGGGGGACTTGCAGGACACTTTGGCAAAGATAAAACCTTGGCACTTGTAGGTGAGCAGTTTTTTTGGCCAAAGTTAGGGCATGATGTTGCTCGGTTTGTGGAGAGATGTCGTGTGTGTCATGTAGCCAAGACTCGCAAGTCCAACGCAGGCCTCTATACTCCTTTGCCGGTTCCTACTGCTCCTTGGGAGGATATTAGCTTGGATTTTGTGTTGGGATTGCCCCGTACACAACGACAGAAGGATTCCATTATGGTGGTGGTGGATCGATTTTCAAAAATGTCCCATTTTGTTCCCTGCAATAAGACATTTGATGCAACACAAGCGGCAGACTTGTATTTCAAGGAGATTGTGAAGTTGCATGGCATTCCAAAATCACTTACCTCTGACAGGGATGTCAAGTTTGTTAGCCATTTTTGGTGCACGTTGTGGAGGAAGATGAGTTCACGCTTACAGTTCAGTAGCTCGTATCACCCGCAGACGGATGGACAAACTGAGGTAACTAATCGTAGTTTGGGTAATTTATTGCGCAGTTTGGTTGGTGACCATCCCCGCCAGTGGGACTTCACACTTGCACAGGCCGAGTTTGCTTACAATAATTCTCAGAACAGCACTACGGGCAAAAGCCCTTTCCAAGTTGTGTATGGCCGTAACCCTGTCAGTCCATTGGACCTCTTTCCTCTTCCGGTTACCAGTCAATACAGTTCGGATGCAGAGGCGCGTGCAACTCAGATTAAAGAGCTTCATGAGTAGGTTCGCAAGCGCATTATATGTCAAAACAACATGTACAAGCAGCGGGTGGACAAGCATCGCAAACGGGTTATGTTTCAGGTTGGAGATTTGGTGTCGGTGCACTTGCGAAAGGAGAGATTCTCAGCTGGTCGCTTTGGCAAGTTACAACCAAGGGCTGATGGTCCATTTCGTGTAGTGGAGCGGATCAATGAAAATGCGTACATGATCGACTTGCCCGGTGAGTACAACGTCTCTGCCACGTTCAATGTCGCGGATTTATCAGCTTACCATGGAGACAATGACGATGACGACAACTCGTGGACGAGTTTTTCTCAAGATGGGGAGGATGATATAGTTACACATTCTGCTCCAACACACCAGGGAGGCATGGTCGAGGCATCACAAGGAGGCATGGGCAAAGGGACACGCATAGCAGCAAGCAACGACAGCAACACAGGGGGAGCCAAGCCAGGCGGGCGCTTCATCTGTAAGCAGGCGGCCGCCCCGGATGCAGGACAAGGAAGCAAGGCTACGGGGCTTGAGGCGGACGCCTCACAATGTTCCATGCGGCCGCCTCAAGCTGTTTGGACTAGGCCATGACATTCTGTGTTGGAGGCGGGGGCTTCAGACTGAGCAGGACGGGCGCCTCACGACGACGCAGCTTCCTTAATTATGTTTTAACTATTTCCTTAGTCGATTTTGCTGATGTTTTGCACGTTTAAGCGGGGTTAATTTGGTCTTTCTTTTGTCACTTTGTTCTAGGGTTTAGACTGAGTATTTAAACATCTTTTAGCTTGGGATTATGCAGTTTTGATGATTGAAATTTTATAGAAAAAGCTGATGCTTTTCTTCCCAAATCTTGGTTGTTATTCTATTCGGCTATTTCTCATAGGCTTTTGGCTATCATACAATTTGGAAGGCCAAGATTATTATGCTCTTTAAATATATTGATCATCGTGCTTGGGTTAGTCTTATAAATGGCTACCCTCCTCCCATGATTGAAATTAACCCAGAAACATCTGATGGCAAAGGTGAGAAACTGTACGGTCCTAAACCCATGGAAACTTGAACTAATGAGAAAATTGCTCTTGCAAACTATAATGCCAAGGCTATGGGAGCAATCTCTGTCCATGTGAATCCTCATATGTATAGTTTATTCTCTAATCAAACCATTACCAAGACTGCTTGGGACATTCTTCAACTTCACTGTGAAGGACCGGCTAGTGTCAGAAAAACTAAATTAAGGACTTTAATGGCCAAGTTTGAAACTTTAAGGATGGGAGAGAATAAAACCATAAAAGAGTACTCAGCAAAAATTTTGGACACCTCTAACGAGTCTTTTTCCTTGATTGAATCTATATCCAATGCAAGACTCCTAAGTAAAGTGCTAAGGACTCTCTCAGAAAAGTTTAATATTAAGATTTCTGTTATTGAGGAAACTCAGGATGTCCAAACTGTTGGACTTGTAATCCTGGGTATTTTAACTAACTTTGAGTTGAATCTTGAGGTACAAGAATCTAGTAAAGCAAATTCAATTACTCTTGCTAGTGCCCTCAAAGTATCTGAAGATCTAGTCCAATTGTCCAATGATATAGATGAGTCAAACTTGGGAGAAGATGATTGTGATTTGATAACACAAAAATTCAACAGCATGTTGAAAAAGAAATGATCAATAAAGTTTTCCAATTCATCATACTCTCATTCTTTCACGGTTGAATCATCTAAAAAGGAGAGCAGTATAAAGAAATCTTTTTGGGAAACTAAGAAATTCATCGAGTCAATTCAGTGTAGGGCTTGTAATACCCTAAGAAAAAGGGAAATGAGTTTTTCTGCCTCATTAAGTGACTCTGATGATGATAATCAGACAGAAAATCTGTCAATATTGCGTTCATCACAGTTCCCCTTGTCTGATAGTGATTCGGATTTGAAAGTTGTGCAGTACTCTGATCGCACAACTTACCACACAACTGACTACACAACTGAAAACAGTGTGTATACCTGCTTAAATTCTTCAACTGCTGATGAAATTAACAATGATCCAGCAGAAGAAGAGTGTGCTACCTATGAGGATTTTCACAATACCTGTGTTGAACTTCACACTGATTGGGCTAAACTTATGGAGCAACTCAAGGTATTTAAATAGGTAAATGAGAAACTAACTGCTGAAAATCTCAAACTAAAATCTGAGGTTGAAAGTTTGTCAAAAGAAAGTGATTCTCAAAATGACTCCATAGCCAAGTTAGAGGTTTTACTCTTTAAGAAAGATATGGAATGTGAAAAATATAAAACCAATCTTGATAAAGAAACAGAAACTCTAACAAGGCTGAACACGAGTAAAACTAAGTTAGAAGAGGTTTTAAAAATAGGAAACCAAGGGAAAGTAGGAATTGGCTATGGAGATACCGTCTTTTGTGAAAGAAGGAGAAAGTACTTCAAAAGTTCAAAAGGCTAAAACTGCCTCCTCTAATAAGTCTGAATATAATGCTGTAAGCAGACAAAACAGGAAGAGGGGGTATGTATGTTATCATTGCTTTGCTCTAGGTCATATTCGACCATTTTGTTACAAATTAAAACAGGAACTGGGTTTTGGAAGTGTGTATGGACACTTGGGTAGACAATTGTGTGCACAACCGAACACATAACTGAGTACACAACCTAAAGTTGGAAGAAAAATTGTCTGGGTAAGAAAGAAAATCATGAACTGTCAAGTAGCATTCACCTCTCTTAAGAGTAGTGTGGAAGGGTCATGGTATTTATAAGCCACTATACTAGAAAATCAAGATTGCGAGAAGTCTGTGGTATGATTTTGAAATATCATAATTGGGGGATCACGATTTTTAGAGAGAAAAACGGAGCATTCATATTTTTCTTGAGGCTTTTATTTTGTTCTTGAAGTTCAGATCTCTGTATCTTCAAGAATGTTTTTTTTGTTTGATGTTCTTAAGTTAGAACGGATTTTATCTTTTTGTACGATTTTTTTTTCATTGTAAGTTTTATTTACAACTTGTTCTCAACAAGGTTGTGTTTTATGAAAGGTTTTCAGCAAGCATAGTCTTGCTAAAGTATTTAAATTTGTTGTTATTTCGCTGCAATTTATTATGTTTATTTAAGTTATTTTCTGGAAAAAAGTTGTTTGTTTTGTTGTGCTGACACTTGTGTGCACAACTGTACATACAAGTCATCGCACAAGTGGTTGCAGTCCTAGCTACAAATATTTCAGTGTCTGACAGGTCTAGAAAACTTGATAATGTCATATTGCAACTAGCTATATTTATTTCAATTAAAATTGGCTTGGTTCATTGTTTGTATACATATGCACTGCACAGAGACTATAGTTGAGATTAAATTAACATGGGTTCACACAAGTAGGGTTTTTTTTTTTTATCAAGTTGTTCATTCCTTATTGTCGCTTGTAATCCCCCAATTTGAAAATAATAGTAACATGCGTTGTCCATCGTCCGTTCTTTTTTATGCCAAAAAGAACTTTCGATGACCAATGTATCATTTATTGGATCTGAACTTTGCCATTTCGTAAACTCAAAATAAACCAGAGAACAATTAACTTGAATAGAATTCCTACCAGGGGCGAATCTAGCCATTTTTGAACTATGCACCGACTATAAGCCCACTCGGTTCCAAAATCCTGGATCCACGCCGGATTCCTACATATATGTCTATTCACATTTTAGTTGTCAATGTACAACTGTTGCTATAATCTTCTAGTTGTTAGAACTATGCACTAGCTTTATCTTCAGCTGCCAAGTCCAGTTTCTAACTGTAAATAACCACCGGAAAAATAGGCAAGCTCATGTGATGAAAGCTCTTCAATAATAATGTGATCGGCGATTAATCTGTCTCCTGAGTAGTATGTATCATTCTTCGAATTTATCTCCAAAATCTTGTTTTCTCTTGAATTTAATTGAACCATTAATTCAGTGACTCTTTCCTCGAGAACCAACATTTTGAGGCGATGCAGTAATAAGTCAAAGTCGTCTTGGCTCTTACAAACACTGAGGCGTACGTATCGGCTGTCAGAGCCAAATACTTTACCTTCACGGCCAGTTATATTTGCTCCTCTGAGCACAGCGTGACAGTCCATGTCTTCTTCTTGTTCACACTTGATCCATGCAAAAGCTGCAATATTGAAACTAAATTTGTTTAATAGAAAGCCTTTTTAAAAAAAAATAAAAAAATATTGTTTTTGGTTTCAAAAACAAATAAGTGAATTGTTTTGACACTGAAGAGCAGTCTTAAAGTACCTGGAGATGGTGCCCTAACATCTTCAGAAAATGTGGAGTATTGCGGAGGCAAATCTTGGATAGAAAAACGCTTAGATTCTGTGAAAGTTTTGCTCAACTTTTCCCACCGAGAATTCATTGTTTTGTATCCAAATTCAAACATTTTTCTTCCTCTTCCTTCAAGAACTACCCTTAAAAGCTTTAGTGCTCTCAGCTGAGTCTCTCTAGGAACCCCGTAAGTATTTAAATCCATGTACTCTAACATTCGCTCGTAGACCGCCTTCTCCTTTACAAATGCCCAGCTGCAGATAGAGATGAATATTCATAATTATTTACTTTTCGTTCGGATGCATAATTAATCATCAAATTAGTGTTCTTTTTTTTTGTTTTGAATATGCTTACCCGAATCTGCTGCCAGCATGACCGGTTAGCTTAGAGAGTGTGAATAACATTAGGTCTTCATCAACGGGAGCTGGAATTGGTGTGTAATGTGGCCAATGATAAGCAAGATCGTGAATTGTTTTCACATTTGAGCCATGAAGAATTGCCTTCTTCAACTGCCCATCTGGATTGTTTGGAGAAGTTACAAACTCGATGAAATTCCTTGAATGTGAATCTGAGTTATTCTTCCACAAAGATGTATCTCCAGCAAACTTGTATTTCTCAGATTCAAAAAGCTTGGTTTGTGATTTATATACCTGTCAAGATCAAATTTTGTACAATATTAGTATAAATTCCTTACGGATAGTTAATTAAAATAATTAAATCATTTATCAAATTGTAGAATAATTAACTTGAACTAGGTTATGGTTAAGAAGATTTACAGGATAATAAGGGGACGAAGTCACGATATTTGCAGGAGATGGTGAGGAACTTTGTGAAGAAAGTGCATAAACCGCAGCATTAAGAAGATGAGTAGAGCCAGCACCGAAAATCAAATACTTCCCACTTGTGACTGCATTTCCAACACTATCATGAAGTTTGCGAATTTGAATTTCTAGCTGTTTGGAGATGAGAGATCCATCGTCAAACTCATATCCCATTCGGTGCCATCCTGAAATGACTAAAGCACTACTAGCTTCATTTTGCATCCAAAAGGGCTCCAAAAACATCGGATTTCCACTGAAAATCAAGGAAATTATATATTGTCGGTCAATATTTCAAGTTTTTAGTACATTAAATCTGAATGTGCAGGAATTAAGGTAAAACAAGTGTTGGGAGAGAGAAAGTGGGGTAGGGAGATTTTTGTTTTGAGTGTGGCAAGTGGGTCTCATTGTCATTTTGGGACAGTAACCGAATATATGGGATGCCCAAAAAGAAAATAAGTAACCAGAAGTTTGGGACGGAGGGAATGTATATATAAATAAATATAGTTACCTATCTGCATCAACCATGCATCCAGGGGTGAATATGGAGCAATCCGGGCCAGTAAAGCAAGAATTGCATTCACAAATAGGTTTTCCACTATCGAGAAATAGTCCGTCCAAGTATGCCCTCCCATGTCCCGAGCATTGAACCGATGCCACTGCTTCAGCTTCTTCTGCAGCTCTTTTAGTCCAACTACTACCAATACTGCCAGGCTTACATATATGAACTAAAGCAAACAGATTCAGTATAATGGAGCAGGTGATCATCGAAAACTTAAAGTTTACGCTTTTCTTGCTCTTACCCATCTTAATTCTCTGCAATGTTTTTCTGAAATGATATTTTGCTATGATTTAATGCGTCTTGAGTCTGATCTTTCCCTCTATTTATACTAATGGCCATGAGGCCGGCAACTAAATATCACGCACGTTGACATTGTGTCTGATTTATATTTTAATTAATGAAATAAAACAAGCAGTCTTCAGTTCCAAGCGCGTAACTAGTGAAGATTTAGATTATCTTATGGAGTGGAGTATAATTAATTAACTTTTTCGTAGAATAAATTAATCCAGTGTGAATTCATTAGTAGTAGTTGTTTAATTCCAGTTTTGGCTATATGCATGCCATTGATAGTAGGTAGGAAACTTTCTCTCTCCCCTCAAACTTCTCCGGCCACCTCTAAGGCACCCTCACTACCGACGTCTCTCCGTCTCCCCTATGTATAATGAATATGGGCCCTCCTGATGATCTAACTGAGAACCTATGGATGGATGATACATTTGGGGCAGTTGTGAAGACTTGCTTTCAGATTTTTTCTTAAAATAATGAAATATTTTTATCTAATGATAGTACGTACTCACACTCACGTAGGAAGTTCCCCAGGTCATTGTTTATACAACGTTTGTAATTAAAAAAATTAAACAAGCAGCACTCTAGAAGCGCGTAGTTAAGGTCTTTAACTATAATTTACTAACTAAATATAAAGTCTTAATATATATTTCCTCCGTCGCACAATAATATACGAAAAGACTCATTTTGGGGGCCAACAATAATAAGCAAAATCTCAGTGAGACCACTTGTCATGCTCAAAATAAAAACTTCCCTAGTCTCTATCCCACTTTCTCTGTTCTACCCAATTATCTACACTCACAACACAAGATCTTTTAATTTTCTACTTAATTCTTGCGTCCATCCAATTTTGCATAGACGGATATACTACCTCCATGGCTCCATCTCACTCGAATGACACAAATTTTCATTTTGGTGTCCCATTTAAGAACACGCACCCAAAATGGAAAATTTTTAATTCATTTTTATTTATGAGACTCACCTGTCATACTCATTCATAATAATTATCCGCTTACTTTTTTCTACCCTCCTATCTCACTTTTTTCACTCACAACACTTACTCCACTACACATTCTCCTTGATTTCTGGGTAAGGGCAACTTTGTGTCTTTTGTGTGTGACGGAGAGAATACTCTATCCGTCCCATCCGAAATAGGATTCTTGTTCCGACACGAGAATTAAGAAAAAGTGTTAGTGGAGTAGGTGTTGTTAGTATGAAAAGTGAGGTAAAAGAGATATAGATAGTTGTTGTTAGTGTGAGAGTGGGTCCCACCGATTAAAACATTTTTCTTTTGTGATTGTCATATTTCGAATGGAAAACAAAAATGACAAAACTTTCTATCGAGCGGAGGGAGTATATATTAAACTTACTTGTTAGTTAGTTAATAGTTGTCTCTTCTTGAACGTAGGACTTTCGTGGTGGGAGTATGTTGTTGTGTATCTTAAACTAACTAGATTAATTTGGCCACATGGTCATGGAAGCATAATTTCTCATGTTGTTTTCTATAACGACAATGCCATGTTAGTTAATGCCTGATGAGATTGTGACTGAATTTGGATGTTCACATCGGATTCAGAATTTTTAGTGTTCCCGGGTAAAAAAATTAACGTCACGAATACGAATTATCATTGTTGATACGTAAAAGTATTTTATAACTAGTAAACTAACAAAGGCTTATCGAAAATAATATCTGAGTTAATTTCTGCTAGTTATATTTTTAAGAATATTTGATGTTTTAATTATCACTCAAATCTATTTGATCATATAGTCACAAAATTGAATAAAAAAAAAAAGGAAAGTACTACGAAATGATAAAAAACTTTTCAAATGTATTTTGTATCAAAACAATTTAAAATAAATAAATTGGTCATTGGATTTTGGACGGAAGGAGTATAACGAAGTGTCCCTAAACTTTTTTGAAAGTAATTGTAGTAACTTGAGAATGAAATTATGAAAATTTCAATCCTAAACTGCTACAAACTTATTGAAAAATCAATGTAACTATTGATATTAACAAAATGAATCAGAATTAAAAATTGAACTATCTTATCTTATGTTTGTTATGTTTGTGAATCTTATGTTTGTTATGTTTGTAAAGAATCAATCAAAAAAAAAATATTATCCTTTTTGTCCCATTATGTTGGGATTGGAGTCCTAAACTATGAGGAAAAGGGAGTCTAAGTCGGAGGAGTTGCTGAGATCAAGGAGGAAATTCGGGGAAGACCTTCTATTGCGATGGGCGACCGCCCAGGTGGTGTTAGGCGACCGCTCAGGAGGACAGAAGCATTGGCTCGTGGAATTTTTTGGCTTGGGCGACCGCCCATGGAGTGATGGGCGACCGCCCACGTATCGGGAGAGAAAAATCTGCAGCTGATTTGTTTCCTATTTTGATTAGAACTCTTCTTAATTTTGATTTAGGATTTCCTTGTATTACTATATAAGCATAGTGACGACCTAGAACAGATTTGTGAGTTGTGTAGCAACATATTAGAAGGTGTCTAATACATATTGGCTTGGCAATTGCCCCCGGACGTAGTTCATGTGTTGAATGAACCGGGTAAACAACTCTTGTGTTCTTGTGTGTGTGATTCTCTCATTATTGTACGTGTGGGTGTGTTGATTTCTTGTCTAGATTGCAACGGGGTATCGCCAAATTCACAACAACTGGTATCAGAGCATTGGTTCGGAGGATTCAAAGTTTCATTAGTTGATTTTTTGAATCGCGTTCTTGGGGATTTTGGTGAAGCTGCCGAGATGAAGAACTCAATCGAGAAATTCAACGGTGTGAATTTCACGTTTTGGAGAACAAGGATTGAAGACTACCTTTATTGTAAGGATCTTCATGGACCCTTGAAGGAGCGGTAAGGAGTGCCCTAACCGACGACGTTGCACGGAACGCTATGGAAGCCAAGACAACGGTGGAGTTGCTACAAACGCTGTCAGACATGTATGAGAAGCCGTCAAATATCAATAAGGTGCATTTGATAAAGAGGTTTGCGAATGCAAAGATGTCGTAGGGGCGCATGCGGCAAGTCATATCGGCAATTTCA
The DNA here is from genome assembly GCA_022495995.1 of Adenophora triphylla var. japonica. Lineage (NCBI taxonomy): Eukaryota > Viridiplantae > Streptophyta > Magnoliopsida > Asterales > Campanulaceae > Adenophora > Adenophora triphylla. The sequence continues at coordinate 349,711 of JAFEMH010001294.1, forward strand.
AAGGTATGGTGGACCAATTGAAAAGTGTTGATATTACTTTCTCCGATGAAGTGCTAGCTTGTTTTCTACTAAAGTCATTGCCTGATAGTTGGGAGGTTACTGTCACAACGATTAGTACGTCGAAAACAGCATTGGTGTATACGGAGGTTAGAGATCTCATCCTTCAAGAGGAGTTGCGAAGGAAAGAGAAAAGGGGAGAATCTTTCGTAGATGGGGCTGCACTTAGGGTGGAGAGAAATAGGGGAAGACCGAAAAAGGGGAAAAAGGTCAAGTGCTACAATTGTGGTGAATTGGGGCATATCAGTTATGACTGTCCGGGAAAAGATGGTGGTGCACACGTGGTGGATGATGGTGGAGATGTATTAATCCTAGGAGAGGAGCAGTCGGGTGAAGATTGGGTGTTGGATTCTGGAGCTTCTTGTCATGCTAGTGGGGATGCAGAATCAATGAAGCGGTACAAAACTGGAGACTTTGGGGTTGTCTATCTTGGTGACGGTCAGCCATTGAAGGTCAAAGGTAAGGGGGATGTGATGATGAAGACACCTAACGGGGCTGGTTTTACAACTACACAACGGGATGCATGTTCCGGATTTGAGGAGGAGAGTGATTTCTGTGGGACAACTTGACAGTGAAGGGTATGGTGTTTTTTTCATTGGTGGGTCTTGAGAAGTCACAAAAGGGGCTAAGGTGTTGGTTCATGGGGTTAAGGGGAAGATTTTGTACTCTACCTACAATGTCGATGTTCGTTTCGGTGGGAGCAAGAGGCTAAAGAACCGGCCTGTTGGTGTGAAAAGGGGAGACATCAAGAAACGGTATGTTGGGGGGACACAAAGTTGATCAACGTGGTGTGGAAGTCCAAGTGCCCTAACAGAGAGCGGTTTTAGACCAAAAACAGACGATGCAAGAAACAAGGTGTGTCCAAGTTTCAAGGGGAAGTATTGCGAGGAAGGTGGGTCTGGAGGGAGAAGGCGAAGTTAGACTTGCGGGGAGAAATCAAGGTAGAAGCTGATTTGGGGAGGCAAGAATCATCTAACACGGAGAGGTTGAAACGTCGCTTGGTTTCAACTCGCCTTAGTACTTGAGGAGAGGAGAGGTAGTGTCAAGCCAATATGGGAGGGGGGAAATGTGTTCGAAGGTCTTTACTCCGTGGTGGGAGTTGATGGGTGTTCTATGCTTGTTAGTTTAGTCTTCGGTGGGAGATTGTTGGGATTGGAGTCCTAAACTATGAGGAAAAAGGAGTCGAAGTCGGAGGAGTTGCTGAGATCAAGGAGGAAATTCGGGGAAGACCTTCTGTTGCGATGGGCGACCGCCCAGGTGGTGTTGGGCGACCGCCCAGGAGGACAGAAGCTTTGGCTCGTGGAATTTTTTTGGCTTGGGCGACCGCCCATGGAGTGATGGGCGACCGCCCACCTATCTAGAGAGAAAAATCTGCAGCGATTTGTTTCCTATTTTGATTAGAACTCTTCTTAATTTTGATTTAGGGTTTCCTTGTATTACTATATAAGCATAGTGACGACCTAGAACAGATTTGTGAGTTGTGTAGCAACATATTAGAAGGTGTCTAATACATATTGGCTTGGCAATTGCCCCCGGACGTAGTTCATGTGTTGAATGAACCGGGTAAACAACTCTTGTGTTCTTGTGTGTGTGATTCTCTCATTATTGTACGTGTGGGTGTGTTGATTTCTTGTCTAGATTGCAACAGGATATTGCCAAATTCACAACACATTATAAGGTTCATATATATACTTTCTTTTTTTCATCTCAGTTTAATTTTAAGATTTTTAGTTGTTTTATCCATAAAAGGGGAAGTATGAATAGTATTTTGGACAATCTTGTCCTCATAAAAATTTATATTGAGCGGAATAAAAGTGACGGGCTAGATCCAGCCCGCGAAGCCCAGCTTTTCAGACACTATTGCCACCACATCCCGGTGGATCGGCCCAATTATTGCAGGCCCGGCCCATCAGTCAAAAGCAGTCGACCTAGCTAATTGTCCGACCTACATGGTCCCGACCTAACTTTGTCCGACATACGATCTATATCTTATATGGGTATTATCCGGCTATCTCATTCAGTCAGGTCGACCTAGACCCATGCAGGCGACCTCGACCTACAAGAAGTACGTCGACCTATAGAGTCATAACGTACCCACAATTCTTTCCATAACAACAGACTCCCTACAAATCAGGAGTTATTTGCGAGCACGATTGCTCCATGATTTGTCCCACAATTCTAGGGATCTCAAGCAATCCCACTAAAATTACAACACATATCAACACCTATAAATACTTGACATCTTCAACGGTTAAAAGGTAATTGCTATTTGCAATTCTGAATACTCTCTGGTTCATTATAGTTTATTGCTTACACACCGTACTTAATCTCACGCCCGAGGGTCTAAGCCGGAGACAATTTCGGCTAGTCGTGGGTTCTGTTTTTAGGTCAAAAGCTAGGAGATCGATCTTGCTATTGGACGGAGATTGATACAGCACGATTCTTGCGGCATCAGTTTGGTTCCATTGCCGGGAATCAAAGCTTTTTGACCTCGAAAACTAACAAACGAGTAATCATGGTATCTGACGGACGCACCGCTTCACAATCCATTGAGAACGAACAAGAGAACGCCAGTGCTGGAAATTGTAATGCAAATTTGACTCCTCCTCCACCAAACTCGCCATGCTAGAAGGGCAACTCGTTCTAACAGTGGGCCGATGGAACTGGGCCGCAGGATAATAGGAGGCAGCAGAAGAGGCTTATGCCCACGAAGGAAGTGGAGCCACAACCAAAACGACAACTGGTAGGTCGAACAACTGCAGGCGACAATCCAGGTCCCTCAGCTAATCACCCCAGCAGGAAGGAAATTTTGTTGGAACGGGCTAGATTGCTCCAGAGTTTGCTCGATGTTCATGACGAGCTACTTGAGATGCCTGAATTTCCTCAGGCTGATCGGAGATCGGCTCGACCTACACCTTTGGTTACCTCCCACAGGCAAGCTAATGGGAGTGCTAGACATAACGGAGGTCCTAGGCCGTCTACTGAGCAGCAAAGGATTGAAATGCCTCCTCCATCTTTTATCAACGTAGATCCCACTGGCGACCTACGAGATGAGCTTAATCAAAGGAGAGAACAAGAGGCCGAGCCATCCTCTAGGAGACGGCATGAGGCCGAAATAAATAGACGAAGGTCGCCTTTAAGGTCAGCTAGGTCGCCTGTGAGATCAGTTAGGTCGCACTCTCACAGAGACAGAAGGGGTAGAGAAATGACTCCACCTAGGACTGAAAGGCATAGGGCCTACTCTAGGGGACAGCCCCATCAGGAAGAGAGGCAATGATCAAACAATGTCTCCTATCAGAGGGACGAGAACCCAGATGCTAAGGAATATTTAAACCTGAAATGGAGATTGGAGAAGATAGAGGCCGACAAAAAGGAAGACGATGGAAAGGGCGAACAAAACTACAACACTCTTCGTCCCTTGTCCAAGGATTTGCTCGACCTTAGGCTTTCAGTGGGTTTCAAGTTACCATCGTTGGACAAATATTCGGGTGCGATCAACGCCCTGAATCATATGCAGCATTTTGAGGCCACTATGTGCTTGGTCTCCTCCGAGGATGATATGCTGTGCAAGGCACTAACCAGCACCTTCACAGGTGCAACACTGACTTGGTTCCGTGGGTTGAAACCTAGGTGCATAACCTCATGTGAGTATATGAGGAAGAAATTTTTGGATCGCTTCTCGACAGCTGGGGCCAGAAAGAAGATGGTCTCCGACCTAAACAACTTGACTCAGGGCAAAAATGAAAGTTCTATGACTTACTACACTAGGTTTAAGGAAATGGTCGACCAGATTGAAGAGGACCTTACAGACAGAGAGGTGATCAATTGCTTCAGGAATGGGGTGTCCTCTCCTGATCTAGACTATGAGCCGTGTGTTAGGAGGGTGAACACCGTGCATGAGCAGCTTGAAAGGGCCTATGATGTGGCCATCACGAGGAAAGAAAAGAGAAAAAGAAGGAAAAAGGTTCCAAGCAGTCTCTGAAGCTGGAGATTCTAGCAAAGGGAACCAAGGCAAGCACAATGACAACAACAACAAGGGGAAAATAGAACAATGGCGACTGAGAGAGTGCCTGAGATGTTCACCCCTTTGACAGTTAGTAGAACCGAAATCATGAATTATGTCGAGCTAGGCCTACCTGCCCCAATGAACTCGGCCAACAAGTCCAGGACGGACAACAGCAAGTATTGTGAGTTCCACAAGGACACGGGTCATACCACAGAGGATTACATGAGTCTGAAAAGAATTATTCAGAAGTGGGTCGACAAAGAAAAGCTGGATAGGTACGTGAAGGGAGCTCGACCCAGCAGAGGTGAGCGAGCTACAGGAGGTATACCTGAGGCAATGCAGCCTCGAATGAATTTGAGCGTTATCACCTAGCAGACCAGCAACACCGGACTGAAGCACAAGATTTTCCAGCTCACCAAAGCTCCTTATGTGCCACCTAGGAGCTACATCAAAGAAGAGGTAATCAGTTTCTACCCGGACGAGCTAGCTACCAACATGGCGGCCAGGGTGCAAGTTCTAGTTATTCCGAGGCTGATTGATGGGTGTACGACGAGCAGACTATTGGTAGATACAGGGGCCTGCAAGGACATCCTCTACTACAAAACTTTCAAGGAAATGGGATTGATAAAGGAAAGGTTGTCTCCCTGCGATGGTCGACTTGAAGGCTTCACCAATCATAGGGTGGAAGCCAAGGGGCAGATCGAGCTAGAAGTTGACATAGGACAGCACCATTACCGGGTCGTGGCTAAGGTAACTTTCATAGTTATTGATGTAATAAGTGATTATGCTGCTATCTTGGGAATTCCTAGCCAGGTCGCACTAGGAATGGTGGTCTCTATCCCTCATCAGCAAGTCAAGTTCCCTACATTAGTAGGAATAGGCTGTGTTCAGAGTACAGCTCGGGCTTATCTTGACTTTGTGCTATGAACAATGAAGAAAAGGGAGTTGGAAATTGAGACTCCTGAGGCGAGCTGGAAACTTTCCAAGTCTGTCAACACAACATCCAGGCTATCTACAATCACCTGTGTGGATGAGGCGACCTATCCCTCTCATGACCAAGTCATGATCGAGCCGACACGTCCCTCTTCTAGCACTTTGGTCGAAGTGGATACAGTTATGGTCGACCAGGTCATCATAGGCGAGCTAAGCCTACAGATCGACCAAAACTCGGGGGCCACCACTGGGGAAATTGCAGCCAAGCTGGATGATATGATAGTTGAAGAGGCTCCACACTTGGGGGTTGAGGAAAGACAGAGGGTTCGAGAGATCATCATCGAGAACCTCCAATTCAGAGATGGTCCAAAGCTTGAGCCTGTGGACGAGCTAGAGGAAGTCGTAGCCAATCCTTCTTACCCTAATCAAAAAATCCAAGTAGGTCGACAGGTTGTCCGTCAAGAGAGAGAGAGCTGAAATAGTCGAGCTATTGAAAGAGAGCACAGATGTCTTTGCATGGCAAGTAGAAGACATGAAGGGGATCAAGGAAGAGATCGTTGTTCACAGGCTGGAGTACCCAACAATCAAACCCAAGGAGCAGAGACTGAGAAGTTTTGCTCGTGACAAAGAGGAAGCCATAAAGCTAGAGGTAAATAAACTTTTGAATGCATGTATCATCGGCCTATCATATCACCTGGCTAGCAAACGTGATAATGATAAAGAAAGCTAATGGCAAATGGCATATGGCATATGTGTGTCGACTTCGCCAACCTCAATCTAGCCTGCCCAAAGGATAGCTATCAAATGCCCCGGATTGACAAGCTGGTGGATTCTATAGCGGGGCATACTACTTTGAGCTTCCTCGACGCTTATTCGGGCTGCCACCAGATCAAAATGCATGAGGATGACGTGGTGAAGACTGCCTTCCAAGCTGCTGGGAGAATATACTGCTATAACATGATGCCATTCGGCCTAAAGAATGCAGGTGCGACCTACCAGAGGATGGTCAATAAAGTCTTTGCATCCCAAATTGGCCAAAACATGGAGACCTACGTCGACGATATGGTCATCAAAACAAAGGTCGGACGTCACGTGGTCGACCTAAGGGAAACGTTCGCCAATTTGCGGGCAAATGACATGAAGCCAATCCTAGCAAGTGTGTATTTGGGGTAGTAGTAGGAAAATTTCTAGGTTTCATGGTCTCTCAAAGAGGCATTGAAGCCAATCCTGAGAAAATCAAGGCTCTAGTCGACATGAAGGAGCCTACATGTATTAAGGAGATGCAGCGACTAAATGGTAGGGTGGCAGCCCTAGGTCGCTTTATTGCTAAGTCGGCAGAGAGGTCTCTCCCCTTCTTTAAATTTTTGAGGGGGACGAAAAACTTTGAATGGACGGCCGAATGTTCTTCGTCGTTCCAGCAGCTTAAGGAGTATCTTGTCTCTCTCCACTATTGAGCAGCCCGATCATGGGGGAAACATTGTATTTGTATCTGTCAGTTGGCGACCAAGCTGTGGCAGTCGTGCTGGTTAGAGAAGAAGGGGGGCTTCAGAAGCCTGTTTATTATGTGAGCAAGGCCCTATCAGACGTAGAGGGCAGGTACTTCAATGCAGAAAAGGTGGCCTACACTTTGGTCGTTGTTTCCAGAAAGCTTCGAGCCTATTTTCTAGCTCACCCTATTTTCGTGCTGACTAATGCTCCCCTGAGGAAGATTTTACATAAGCCAGAAAGTTCAGGTCGACTACTCAACTGGTCAATAGAACTAACGGAGTTCGACATTGAGTATAAGCCTCGAAAGGCATTGAAAGCTCAGCCCTTGGTAGACTTCTTGGTCGAGCTTACGTTCACCAAGGAAGATAGCGAGGTGCGAGCTCCAAAGGAAAAAGTAAAGGGAAAGGAACCCGCAACTCGGCCCGCGGTATGTTTGCCCGACGATTGTTGGAAGGTTTATTCTTATGGATCGGCAACCAAGAATGTCGGTGGGGCTGGGATTGTTCTAGTCGAGCCAGAAACAGGCAAGGTTTTTGAGGAAGCATTAAGGTTCAAGTTTGAGGCTTCTAACAACCAGGCCAAGTACGAAGCTTTGGTCGCAGCTATTGAGTATGCCAAATGTTGTAATACCAAGAAAAATGTGATAAGATTAGGTGTATGTATACACATAAATTGGAGACATGAGAATTAAAGCGAATGAACATAAACAAAAATTTCTAGTTTGCCCAAAGCTCATAAAAATGGTACACTGTTATTCCTTATCGATCACCAACTTCATAGTACAAGGAAATAGACTCAAAAGGTACAACTGAGCAATTACTAAATATATATATGAACCAACAATCATATTGTCATTTTTGAACCACATAAAATCAATGCTACAGCAGCTACAACATTGTGTCAATCTTAGACATGCCTCGTAAGAAGCTTAGAAAGATCATGCATTGATGGCCTTGCTTGTGGATTGGAATTTAAACAGTCCCTTGCCATTGTAAGAATGGATATCACCACCTTCTCTATTTTAGGTGATAGAGGTGGAAGACGCTGATCGACCATATCTTGTGACGATACTTCCTCTGCGGATGAAGATAGGATAGAAGTAATAAGATCACCAGGATGCTTTCCTTTAATCACTTCTAGTGCCAACACCCCAAAGCTGTACACATCACACTTCTCCGTTACCTTCATTGTATAAGCAAACTCTACAAACAAAAATGTATAGATAGCCCGTCAACTTTTCTATCAATATAATATTAGTCTATTTAAATAAAAGAAAAAAAATGAATAGTACCTGGTGCAATATATCCATAAGTGCCAGCAAGTGCACTTAAACTGGATGAGCCAAGCTTTAAGAGCTTAGAAGTACCGAAATCTGAAACACGAGCCTCATACTCAGAATCAATCAGAATATTTTTGCTTGATATATCACGATGGACAATTGGGGGAGTGCAATCATGGTGCATATAAGACAAAGCTTGAGCAACACCCTTAATGATGTTCACCCTCTTAGACCAGTCCAGCAACTGAGCTAGATCTTCTCTGCTCAACATGGCAGCCAAACTTCCCCTTTCAACGAACTCATAAATCAGAAACGAGTGTATGGAATGTGAACAAAATCCATGAAGTTTCACAATGTTCCGATGCCTTATTTCTGACAATGCTGTTATCTCTTTTAGAAAACCCTTGCGGTCAGTTGGCTCAGAAGATGAGTGGAGTTTCTTTACAGCAACTGTTTCATTTGCTCCCAAGATTGCTTTATAAACATTTCCTTGACCTCCCTCTCCAATACAATACTCAGGATCAAAATTGTTGGTGGCGTGTAAGATTTCCTCGTACATTGCTCTTCCATCGAAGGTTGTTATAGCAAAAAGATTGACCATTTGTGTGTGAGTGTTTCTTACTTCTGTTTCTTTCTTTTTTCCTCCGTAAATGATGAGAAGCCCAGTGAATGCACATAGAAGAAAAACTGCTCCTAGAACAGAGAAGATGATCACAAGAGTGATGTGGTGGCTCTTTTTCTTAGTCTCACAAGGTTTGAACCCCGTAATGTTTCCGCATAACCCTTTGTTTCCTTGTAACACCGAAGCATTCGTAAAGGCCTTGTTGATCGGAATGGGACCCTGCAACTCATTGTAAGATATGTCAATATCGAGCAATGCGTGCATGTTCTGGAAAGCCTCAGGAATGGTACCTGTGAAATGGTTGTAAGAAAGATTCAGCTTTTCCAAGCTTTGTAAGCCTTGAATTTGTGATGGGATCTTCCCGGTTAGTGAATTACAACTCAGATCGAGTACCGAAAGGTGTGATAACTGAGTCATAGAAAATGGTATTCCATTGGTAAAGTTATTGTTGCTCAAGTTCAAGTAAAACATTTGCAAGAACTCCCTTCTGGAATCAACCCGCTCAACTTGTTTGAAGAAAGATCTAAACTGGTGAGAGCAATCAAGGATCCAAGCTCTTCAGGTATTGCACCAGAAAGTTGGTTTACACTCAAATCTAGTACTAGAAGATTCTTCAATTCCCCAATTTCCTTTGGGACCTCCCCAAACAAGTGGTTTGATGAAAGATCGAGTTTTTGAATTTGTGTAGCAGTTCCAAGCTCTTGTGATATGCTACCACTTATATTGTTTGATGCCATCAGTAGGGAAGATAAGTTTTTGCACATACTCCAATTGGCAGATAGTTCCCCAAAAAAGTTGTTGCTACTAATATTTATGAAATATAGATGTGGGTGCACACAAAATATTCCAGATATATTTTCACTGAGCTGGTTTCTGTTAACCCGGAGTCTAGACAAGAGAGAGCAATTTCTGAGGCTTCTAAAGATTGGACCAACAAGAAAGTTGTTGTAGAGAATCAAAGTCTCTAGCTTGCTAAGATTGCCAAAAGTGAATGGAATATTACCTATTAATGAGTTGAGGGATAAATCTAACTTCTGAAGATATAATAGATTTCCAAATTCAGGAGGAATGGAACCAGAAAGTTGATTATCATACAAATAGAGAATACTTAGGGAACTTAGGTTACTTAATGAAACAGGGATTTGACCTATGAAACTGTTTCCTTCAAGGAATAGGATTTGAAGTGATCTTATGTGAGCACCCCAACCCGGAACCTAACACGTGTCCCGAGCTAAGGGAGCTCAAACTAAGAAAAACCATCTCAATTTTTAAAACATTTATTTGCCTTTAAAAGAAAACCACCTTTCAAACTTACAATTTTAAAATCAATTAGTACTATCTCTATTTAGAGGGAATCCAACCATAACTTTAATAAACCGATATCTAATCAAATACATTGGAAACCTTAATTAACATCTGTTTAACAAAAGGGTTTTCCATACAAAATATAAAAGAGGAATACTTAACAAATACTCCTAACAGACCACTCCTATACTTAACTTGTCAAGCCCCAAAAGCAAAGTCCACAATGATACCCCGTCCTCACTGATTCGGGTCACCTGTCTCGGAATCTAAAACAGTAAAGGGAGAGGGGTGAGAATAAATCTCAATGAGCTATTATGAATGCAGCAAGATGCCATACAGGATGCAACACGTAGCATGGCAACATTTAACACATTATGAAAGCAGTAAACACCTTACGTTACCTCATTTTACCTTTTCCCGTCTGAACAATAAGTCGTACAACGTTGGGAGTAAAACTCCACTCTTCGTGAACCGCCCTACGCACATTCACCGCTTATAGGTCTCATACCCGTAGATCCATATAAGAAAAACAGATACATATATGACCCCTATATTTAGAGTATCATATACTATCATCGCCCTTTATGCAGAGAGCCGTTGGCTTCATACGAGCATTCCCCGGTTTCTCCTAATCGCAGCGGTATGTAAAGGCTACTTATCACTCAAGACAAGAGCCGCACAACCCCCACCCCGTGGCCACAGAGTGGGGAAGGGTCACCGGTATGATGTACCTTCAATCACTTATTGAACAAATCAATAATTGATTGGCATCCATCATACCCACCCGAACATATACACATTCAAGCACATAATAGATACTTGAATTATAATCCACAAAATGGGATAATCATATAACAACATGGTAATGTATACTCATGCAAATCAATACCATAGTGCAACAATTTATGTAATGCACTATGCATAGTACCATCAATAAATAGGAATGATAACAAATAAATCCACCAATGGGATAACAATAAACTCAACATGCCACAAAACCCACAATTGGGATATCACATAACAACTTTGCCAAATAGTCCATACTTAGGATATTAAGGTGACCATATAATCAATAATTCCATAACCTGGACACAATGCCACAAGGTGGTACATACCCATTACCAATTAGCTTAATTGCGAAACCTATAGCTTCTACACCAATTCGAACTACTCACCAAAGACATGGAGTAAGTAAGGACACTATATATCGTGAACCATTCTTACATAGTTATCGTGCAACCCCGAATAACCTTAATAAAAGTTCAAGATCTATTTCCCAAGTTGGAACGATTCTCCGAACCATATTTAACTATTCCCACAATTCCACTTTGACAATTAAAGACGTTATGGCCTAGCCAAGGTGTTCCATTTTAACTTAGGTTAAAGAGGATCAATTCGTATCCGGGTTGATTAGGTTCTACTAATTTGTATTGGGTAGGAGTCACCATTTAGGAGTGGCCAAACAACTTGTTAACGATTCTAGTTCAATTTAAGAAAGCTGGTTCAGGGGGTATGGGCGACCGCCCTTGACACTTGGGCGACCGCCCAAGTGGATTGCCAAAGGGATTGAAGTTACTGCCACTATGGGCGACCGCCCTCACCACTTGGGCGACCGCCCAAGTGGTTTTCCAAGGAAGACTCAAGTTACTGCCAAGCTGGGCGGCCGCTCAGCCCCCCTTGGGCGACCGCCCAAGCCTCCAGCCAGCCAATATGCAGATTTTACCCAATCAAGCCTAGGTTTCCGATCCTTCAACCCAACTTTAGCTCAAGAACACTAGATGATACATAAATCTTGCCAAGTCCCAAACAAACATGTAAACTCAAAACCAAGAAATCCTAGGTCATTTATCTCTACCCATTTCACCCATTTCAAACCCCTTTAACATGATCTACCAAGAACCCTAACTTCCATTTATTTCCATTTTTCAATCATTCAACTCCCATTAGGTTTCCCAAGCAAGAAATCAATATTTCAAGAACAAGAATAATATTCAAGAGCTCATGAACACATAGGGAAAGAAATCATAACAACTCACTTGGATTTGCAAAGGAATGTTGATCTTTCTAGCTAGATGAGTTCCCCAAGATGAACCCACTTCAAAGGTGCTCCTAGACTTGATTTTTGATGAAGAAGTGCTTGGCTTCAAGCTTGGACAAAGGGAACATCAATGGAGGTTTTCTCTCTTTCTCTAGGATGATTGGTGTAGTCAATGAGAAGTGAGGGAGAAGGGGGAAGGGAAGTAAGAGAGGTGAGGGAGGGAGGACATGTGGCACAAGGAGGGGAAGTAAGACTCATTTTGCCCCCCCCCCCATGCCATTCTCTAGGAATTTAGGCTTTCATCTTTTTCCATTTAAAATAAATCCCATCCCACTAATTCATCCTACTCACTCATTTAAACTCTTCCAACATTTATCTATTTAATAAATTCCCATTTTTATTATTTCTCCAAGTTTCTTTATTTAATGTCTAGTAAATTCTTATAAGCTCCTAAATTTACTTTTCACCCAATTTATTCTAAATTTAAGAATTTAAAGATATAATTGAACACATAAAATGAATATAAATATTAAAAGCATCAAATATAATATAAAAATAAATGCCTAGGGTTGGGGTCGTCACACTCACTCCCCCTTAAAGGAAATTCGTCCCGAATTTGAAAAAGACTTACCCTAAAGATCACATAGCAACGGTTACCTTTTACACATTCTAACTTAGTACTTTTCCATTAGATTTCTCGATGGCATGATTCTCCTATACATTTCATAACCCTAACACTCTAGAACTTCACTTCTCAATTAGTCTCTTCAATACTATGATTCTTCCAAGATTTTCCGGTTTCATAAGTAATGTGATACTACAACTTAATATTCCGAGAATACTATACCATCATCACTAACCCGAAATTCCACGACCTCAAAGAAAGTATATTCAAATAAAAGTATTACATCTTATGTCTCCCAATACATTACGATATCACATTTAAACTTCAAATACTCTATAAGCTGCCCCAAATCGGTCTATAAGTCGATTCACCAACATTTCCTAGAACTTCAAATGGATTAACAAACTTTGGCGCTAAATTACCTTAGACCTTGCTTCCCCAATTTCATCCCAACAAATTAGAGATCGATATTTTCTTTCCTAACAACGTCTCATACGGTTTTATCTTCTTTACCGTTAAAATGATAAGCGATATTATACACCCAACCACTGGTAATCATATTTCCTGTCGACTACAAAAATCCTTCAACTCTTAGGATCGGTAACCATCCCCGATAGAGAACTTCAAAAGATAAGATTCCGTTTAAATCACACAAACAATTGTAACCGCTCTCGAACAATGATAAGAAATTTCCGCTCTATCTAAGTTAACTTCCTCGAAACATACGCTATCACTTCCCATTTTGCATAACACTACACCCTAATCTTCCTTTAATACACACTTAAAATTTCACAAGGTCCTCACATCCACTAGGTAAGGTAAGAGCCAACCTACTTTCCATCACTAACAATATGATTCATCCTTATTACGTTCTACACCAATTATACGTCCTTTAGAGTCAACCAAAGTAATGACTTTACAATTCTTAAGAGTTCATTAAATTTCTTAGGTAGTACTTGCTAACTCAAAGATCACGGACTCAACCTCACAAGATCCTTGGTAACATCCGAGTTTAAGACTATAGAACCCAAAATTTGTAATCCTCTCGAGCTAACTCACACTAGCTAAACTTTGCATACAAGGACTCTTCACAAGGAATAATTAACCCAATTCTCAAATTATTTTTTTTTTTTTTTTTTTTTTTTTTTTTTTTTTTTTTTTACGGTCTTCCCTAACTTTAATTAACAAAGAGATCATCAATTCTAATTACCCTAAAGCCATCAAAATAAGAATTACAATTCTGTTTATCCTACTCAGAACCAACACATGAAATATACCGACGGGAGCACATTTACCATTTACTCACAGCTAGTACATAAAATTTTGGAAAAGACTCCCTATGCAAGTCTAGCATATACCAATTACTCTTCACATCTTAATTCAAAACTTTCACCTTAAATACCCACATATAACCAGAATTTCACATTTAAGGTTCACCTATAACAAATACTAAAATAAGCAATTTAAGCATGGAAGAAGGAGACTCACTTATTATGATAGTCTACCATTATACAACAACTACTTAACCCTCCAGGTCAAGTATATCTCAAAATCGCAAATTGATAACTATACTAATTCAACTGGCAATACATGCTCACCATAACCACATCACCATCGTGGTAAATCAAAGAAGGTTCGAGGTATTCTCTCATAAGAGCGTAATCCTCTAACAATAAAACAATGTCTCAACAATGTATGTCACATATAAGCAAAATGTGATGCCAAATATAAATGATATGCAACAGATCCATAAAATATGACCCCTAACCTTTTGAGACAGGAATATACCTTTAGTGACCTCTGAGGAATCTATCTCTCCTGAACCCGAGACGCACACTCGACCACAAACCCTCTCTTTCGGTTCCCCTTTGTTATCTCTTTTGGTACCACCTCTTTGACCCTTTGGACCGGCACCCGAAGCTAACCTCTGACGAAAAGTAGGACAATTTTTCTTATAGTGCCCCGTTCCTCCACAGTTCAAACACTTCCCTTGCTTACTCCAACACCTGTCTTCAGAGTGACCCATCTTCTTGCAATATCCACAAATCATCCCATCTTTTGTTTGGGTATTGGCCTAGACGAAGAAGCTACCACAAGTTTCTCTCTCATCCTTCCTGAAGTTAAAGCTCTTGGCTGATCTCCAATGACCTTGGATCCTTGTCCTAGATACTTTGGCTTATCTCCAATCTCACCTTCCAATTTCCCACTATTTTCCTCAATATTTTTCTCGATCTTATAAGCTCTCTCTAAGGCTGTCTGATAATTGGTGAAGCTATCAATCCCAAATTTCTTCCTAAACTCAATCCTCAAACCTCTTATAAACCTATGAACTCTTTTCGCTTCATACGATACCAAATGAGGGCAACTTCTAGCTAATTCCTCAAATCTGATCACATACTGATTCACCGTCATGATCCCTTGTTCTAGTCCTAAGAATTCGATCTCCTTCTTGTCCCTTGTAACCATCGAAACGAAATAATCCTCGAAATGTTTGGTGAAATTATCCCAAGTCTGGGGCGTATGATCCCGCTCCCAACTTCCCTTCAATATCTGCCACCACTGATCAGCTAAACCTTCAAGTTTGAACACGGCATACCTAACTTTCTCCTTGTTGGGACTTTCTATAACCTCGAAAATCCTATTCATTTCTGCTAACCATTCCTCTGCCTTTAACGGGTTCGGACCTCCGTTAAAGCTCGGTGGGTTCATCTTCACAAATCTTTCCAATCCATCACTTTGACATCCCTCTGGTTGATTCGAAACTGATCCTCTCGTCTCCATACCTTGTACAAACTCCCTGAATAATTTCATCATCTCTTCATTCTGAATTTCACCTATGCCCATATCTACTTCATTTCCTAGAACCTTTCGCTGATCATCCTTGCTTCCGGCCATTAGAACGAACTCCTGCATAAAACACTCGACGTCAATTTCCACACATTCCCCCTTAGTTTAGACATCTACCCTTGACCTCTAAACTAAGCTCTGATACCAACTGTGAGCACCCCAACCCGGGACCTAACACGTGTCCCGAGCTAAGGGAGCTCAAACTAAGAAAAACCATCTCAATTTTTAAAACATTTATTTGCCTTTAAAAGAAAACCACCTTTCAAACTTACAATTTTAAAATCAATTAGTACTATCTCTATTTAGAGGGAATCCAACCATAACTTTAATAAACCGATATCTAATCAAATACATTGGAAACCTTAATTAACATCTGTTTAACAAAAGGGTTTTCCATACAAAATATAAAAGAGGAATACTTAACAAATACTCCTAACAGACCACTCCTATACTTAACTTGTCAAGCCCCAAAAGCAAAGTCCACAATGATACCCCGTCCTCACTGATTCGGGTCACCTGTCTCGGAATCTAAAACAGTAAAGGGAGAGGGGTGAGAATAAATCTCAATGAGCTATTATGAATGCAGCAAGATGCCATACAGGATGCAACACGTAGCATGGCAACATTTAACACATTATGAAAGCAGTAAACACCTTACGTTACCTCATTTTACCTTTTCCCGTCTGAACAATAAGTCGTACAACGTTGGGAGTAAAACTCCACTCTTTGGTGAACCGCCCTACGCACATTCACCGCTTATAGGTCTCATACCCGTAGATCCATATAAGAAAAACAGGATACATATATGACCCCTATATTTAGAGTATCATATACTATCATCGCCATCGCAGAGAGCCGTTGGCTTCATACAGAGCATTCCCCGGTTTCTCCTAATCGCAGCAGCATGTAAAGGCTACTTATCACTCGCACAAGATGCCGCACAACCCCCACCCCGTGGCCACAGAGTGGGAAGGGTCACCGGTATGATGTACCTTCAATCACTTATTGAACAAATCAATAATTGATTGGCATCCATCATACCCACCCGAACATATACACATTCAAGCACATAATAGATACTTGAATTATAATCCACAAAATGGGATAATCATATAACAACATGGTAATGTATACTCATGCAAATCAATACCATAGTGCAACAATTTATGTAATGCACTATGCATAGTACCATCAATAAATAGGAATGATAACAAATAAATCCACCAATGGGATAACAATAAACTCAACATGCCACAAAACCCACAATTGGGATATCACATAACAACTTTGCCAAATAGTCCATACTTAGGATATTAAGGTGACCATATAATCAATAATTCCATAACTGGACACAATGCCACAAGGTGGTACATACCCATTACCAATTAGCTTAATTGCGAAACCTATAGCTTCTACACCAATTCGAACTACTCACCAAAGACATGGAGTAAGTAAGGACACTATATATCGTGAACCATTCTTACATAGTTATCGTGCAACCCCGAATAACCTTAATAAAAGTTCAAGATCTATTTCCCAAGTTGGAACGATTCTCCGAACCATATTTAACTATTCCCACAATTCCACTTTGACAATTAAAGACGTTATGGCCTAGCCAAGGTGTTCCATTTTAACTTAGGTTAAAGAGGATCAATTCGTATCCTGTTGATTAGGTTCTACTAATTTGTATTGGGTAGGAGTCACCATTTAGGAGTGGCCAAACAACTTGTTAACGATTCTAGTTCAATTTAAGAAAGCTGGTTCAGGGGGTATGGGCGACCGCCCTTGACACTTGGGCGACCGCCCAAGTGGATTGCCAAAGGGATTGAAGTTACTGCCACTACGGGCGACCGCCACCACTGGGCGACCGCCCAAGTGGTTTTCCAAGGAAGACTCAAGTTACTCCCAAGCTGGGCGGCCGCTCAGCCCCCTCGGGCGACCGCCCAAGCCTCCACTACCAATATGCAGATTTTACCCAATCAAGCCTAGGTTTCCGATCCTTCAACCCAACTTTTGCTCAAGAACACTAGATGATACATAAATCTTGCCAAGTCCCAAACAAACATGTAAACTCAAAACCAAGAAATCCTAGGTCATTTATCTCTACCCATTTCACCCATTTCAAACCCCTTTAACATGATCTACCAAGAACCCTAACTTCCATTTATTTCCATTTTTCAATCATTCAACTCCCATTAGGTTTCCCAAGCAAGAAATCAATATTTCAAGAACAAGAATAATATTCAAGAGCTCATGAACACATAGGGAAAGAAATCATAACAACTCACTTGGATTTGCAAAGGAATGTTGATCTTTCTAGCTAGATGAGTTCCCCAAGATGAACCCACTTCAAAGGTGCTCCTAGACTTGATTTTTGATGAAGAAGTGCTTGGCTTCAAGCTTGGACAAAGTGGAACATCAATGGAGGTTTTCTCTCTTTCTCTAGGATGATTGGTGTAGTCAATGAGAAGTGAGGGAGAAGGGGAAGGGAAGTAAGAGAGGTGAGGGAGGGAGGACATGTGGCACAAGGAGGGAAGTAAGACTCATTTTGGCCCCCATGCCATTCTCTAGGAATTTAGGCTTTCATCTTTTTCCATTTAAAATAAATCCCATCCCACTAATTCATCCTACTCACTCATTTAAACTCTTCCAACATTTATCTATTTAATAAATTCCCATTTTTATTATTTCTCCAAGTTTCTTTATTTAATGTCTAGTAAATTCTTATAAGCTCCTAAATTTACTTTTCACCCAATTTATTCTAAATTTAAGAATTTAAAGATATAATTGAACACATAAAATGAATATAAATATTAAAAGCATCAAATATAATATAAAAATAAATGCCTAGGGTTGGGGTCGTCACATCTTAGCTTCCCCAATTCTGAGGGAATGGAACCAGAAAGTTGATTATCATACAAATAGAGAATACTTAGGGAACTTAGGTTACTTAATGAAACAGGGATTTGACCTGTGAAACTGTTTTCACTAAGGGATAGGATTTGAAGTGATCTTAGCTTCCCCAATTCTGAGGGAATTGAACCAGATAAATGATTCGAGAAGAGTTGCAACAAGGTTAAGCTTTTCAAGTTCCCAAAAGTTGATGGTATAGTACCTGTTAGAGAGTTGTTGCTGAAACTAAGTAGCTCGAGATTATAGAGATTTCCCAATTCCGAGGGAATTGAACCAGATAAATGATTCAAGAAGAGTTGCAAAAAGGTTAAGCTTTTCAAGTTCCCAAAAGTTGATGGTATAGTACCTGTTAGAGAGTTGTTCTTTGAAAGCAAGTTCATCGAGATTATAGAGATTTCCCAATTCAAGAGGGATGGACCCAGAAAGTTGATTATCATACAAATAGAGAATACTTAGGGAACTTAGGTTACTTAATGAAACAGGGATTTGACCTGTGAAACTGTTTTCACTAAGGGATAGGATTTGAAGTGATCTTAGCTTCCCCAATTCTGAGGGAATTGAACCAGATAAATGATTCGAGAACAGTTGCAACAAGGTTAAGCTTTTCAAGTTCCCAAAAGTTGATGGTATAGTACCTGTTAGAGAGTTGTTGCTGAAATCAAGTTCCTTGAGATTATAGAGATTTCCCAATTCAAGAGGGATGGACCCAGAAAGTTGATTATCATACAAATAGAGAATACTTAGGGAACTTAGGTTACTTAATGAAACAGGGATTTGACCTGTGAAACTGTTTTCATAAAGGGCTAGGATTTGAAGTGATCTTAGCTTCCCCAATTCTGAGGGAATTGAACCAGATAAATGATTCGAGAAGAGTTGCAAGAAGGTTAAGCTTTTCAAGTTCCCAAAAGTTGATGGCATATTACCTGTTAGAGAGTTGCTGCTGAAACTAAGTAGCTCGAGATTATAGAGATTTCCCAATTCCGAGGGAATTGAACCAGATAAATGATTCAAGACGAGTTGCAAAAAGGTTAAGCTTTTCAAGTTCCCAAAAGTTGATGGTATAGTACCTGTTAGAGAGTTGTTGCTGAAATCAAGTCCCTTGAGATTATAGAGATTTCCCAATTCAAGAGGGATGGACCCAGAAAGTTGATTATCATACAAATAGAGAATACTTAGGGAACTTAGGTTACTTAATGAAACAGGGATTTGACCTGTGAAACTGTTTTCATAAAGGGCTAGGATTTGAAGTGATCTTAGCTTCCCCAATTCTGAGGGAATTGAACCAGATAAATGATTTGAGAAGAGTTGCAACAAGGTTAAGCTTTTCAAGTTCCCAAAAGTTGATGGTATAGTACCTGTTAGAGAGTTGTTGCTGAAACTAAGTTCCTCGAGATTATAGAGATTTCCCAATTCAAGAGGAATGGACCCAGAAAGCTCATTTGAACTAAGATTAAAGTGGGTAAGATTGGGGAAAGATGAGAAAGAGAAATGTTCAAGTGTACCTTTCAGACTCGACATATTTAGATCCAAACTAGTCACACACCCGTCAACATTGCACGAAACTCCATACCAAGTACATGGGATTAGTGCACTTTTATTTGCTTTTGTATGAAAATTGGTGCGAGGTGATGATGGAAGAGTCCATGAAGATAGGAGGGAAGTGTTAAAGCTTTGAAGGCTGGCTTTCCATTTCAAGAGAGCATCAGCTTCTTGTGCATTAGCAGACACTACAAAGGAACAACTGAAGAACGCTACAAGGTGTATAAAACATATCAGGGCAAGAAAGAAAGGCTTTTCCATGGCTACCACTAAACTCATTATTTTCTTTTTGGTGTACGAAAATAATGATTCCACTCCAGATCATTTATAGTATGGCAAAGACTTTGAAGAACAGTGAATCAACTTTATTCTGAAACTTGCGGTCTTTATTCTTGAATGCAGACTTGGGTCGCCTTCCATGCTTGTTTCCATGAAAGAGCTATAAATTGATGACAAAGCCCAGTCAATTATAAAATAGATGTACCAGACTTGGAAGTTTGCTCATATGGACCCAAGATGAAGACTTGACATTATTTTTCCCTCCTAGTAGCCAGATGAAAAGACTTGTGGACGGACCACCTAAAAGTCTTGTCTGAAATACTTGTGGAAGGATCAATCTAAAATACATGTACCCAAACAATTTGTAATTTGTGGATTAAAAGACCCGTCTATAGCATATCGACCTTGCTTGGCTACTTGACACGGCCAAGTGGAAAATACATTAGATGCTCAAATCAGACGATGATGCTGTTAATTGACTGGAGAGATTATTATGGTGAAGAGTAAGAAATTGAAGTCACTTCGAACTCCCATCTCTGTGACATGTAACTTGATGGTGCTGTAGAAAATATTTGGCGATTCACAATTATGTCCAAGCCAATAAATCGTTCAAACCGAAGATGGTTTAGCATTTTGTTAGTTAATGGTACCGAAGACTCATTTTGGTTAGGCCTAGGATCACAATTTTTTAAGATATGGGAATGAGAAAGACAGTCGCTCAATGTATACCTTTTGCATGACATTGTAAACTCTTGCTTATTTCGAGTTAATTATTCTAATGAAAATTTAAAATTTGTTATTGATAGTATTCGTATGATGCACCATTATCAAGTTTTAAAATTTTATTAGGTAATTAAAATTTCTTAAAGCTTTGGTCAACGTTTGATTTTGCTAATTACTAAATTTAAATTGTCTATCTGGGACAGAGGTAATAAATTTCTACAACATGGTGGGTATACTTGAATGCACCTTCTAGTGCTCCATTAACTTGAAAAGTCATATGCAGTTCCGCTGCTTCAGAAGTCGATCTACAATTGTGTGATGCATCCGCCACACGTCAAAAAACTATCACTCTACACCAAAGAAGTTTCGTTGTTCTTCTGATGCGGCCAATAGCCCGGAATGAAATATCGACCCCTTGATTTAGCATCAACGTCCCAAATTAATTTGCTTTGAGGTGGGTCTCACATAAGGCAAATAATCTCAATCGTTGATTTGAAAGCAAGAGAAAGTATAAGCGAATTTGAATCCCACAATTAATTTTGTTCATCTAATTTGAGATTATAGTTGGAATTGGAGATGGCAAGTTTTTTGATATAATTATAACTAAAAGAGATGTGTCCAAAAAGTCTTGTGGAGGGACCAAACAGTAAGACCTGTCAATGGTATTGTCTACTTACACGGCCAAGTGGAAAATGCTGCTGGAAAAAATGTTGTGGTGGAGAGTACAAGCAAGGGAAGAGGACCCTTTCAAACTCACTCTATCCATTAGTTTGTTTTTGTTTTTCAAACTGCATTAATTATTCTTGACTTGACCCATTCTACTATTTGTTAATCGCTAATTTGACCATTAATATTTGACGGTTTTAAATATCTCTTTCGTAATAAACTATGAAACCTTCAAACAAAACCGCAATGGTTGAATAAAAACTAATTCACCTCTTATATCAAAAGTACAAGAGTTATTTTTTCAATTTTTAGAAAAATAAATAAATAAAAGCTCTTATATTTATTAAAATTAACTCTTATACTTTAAGTATATGACAAAATAAAATCTTATATCATATACTCCCTCCGTCCCATAGATTTAAAGACTTTTGTCAATGCACGGGAATTAAGGAGGAAATATTATATTGAAAGTGTTGTGAGTGTGAAAATAAAATAGGAGAGAGAATGAGTGGAGAGAATAGTAAATTATAATGGTGATGTGAGTATTAAAATAATGTAGGAGAGAGAATGAGTGGAGGGAATAGTAAAGATTTCTTTCCATTTTGGGAAAGTTATATATTATTGTGGGATGCCCAAAATGGAAAGTTTATATATTATTGTGGGACGGAGGGAGTATATAAGAATTATTTTTCCACTTTTTTTTTCGAGTTGCTCTTATGGAAAACTAGTTTTTTCATAATGTTATGGAAAACTAGTTTTTTCATAATGTTATGAAAAACTAGTTTTTTCATAATGTTATGAAAAAACTAGTTTTTGAACCCGGTTTAACCTATAATACGCGTAATGAACCGGACCAGTTCACTAACAAAATTGAACCGTCTTTTATTAACTCAAATCCAACGAAACTTCTTTGGTGTAGAGTGATAATTTTTTGGTGTAGAGTGATAATTTTTTGGGACGTTGATGCTAAATCAAGGGGTTGATATTTCATTCTGGGCTATTGGCCGCAGCAGAAGAACAACGAAACTTCTTTGGTATAGAGTGATAATTTTTTAACTTGTGGCGGATGCATCACACAATTGTAGATCGACTTCTGAAGCAGCGGAACTGCATATGACTTTTCAAGTTAATGGAGCACTAGAAGGTGCATTCAAGTATACCCACCAATTTATAGCTCTTTCATGGAAACAAGCATGGAAGGCGACCCAAGTCTGCATTCAGGAATAAAGACCGCAAGTTTCAGAATAAAGTTGACTCGAAGTCTTTGCCATACTTTAAGTATATGACAAAATAAAATCTTATATCATACTCCCTTCGTCCATTTACATGGTTCCCAGTTACTGTTCTCACGTAAATTAAGGAGGAAATATTATATTGAAAGTGTTGTGAGTGTGAAAATAAAATAGGAGAGAGAATGAGTGGAGGGAATAGTAAATTATAATGGTGTTGTGAGTATTAAAATAATGAAGAGAGAGAGAATGAGTGGAGGGAATAGTAAAGATTCTTTTCCATTTTAGGTAAAAAAAACAAAGTGTGAACCATGTAAATGGACGCCCAAAATAGAAAGTGTGAACCATGTAAATGGACGGAGGGAATATATAATATATGATGAGTAAACTTGTTTGATTCATCTAGGCAATGGGATTAAAACAGTGGTCTCGGATTATTTTTTCGACTTTTAGATTTTGAAATATTGTATTTTAAAAATTTAAAAGGACAAAAAGGAAAAGAGAGAAATATATTGTATTTAAATTTTTTTAGATATTATACGGAAAAAAAAGAGAGACATAGAGAGAGAGGCGACTGGGAATGGGAAGATGGGCACGTGAGTGGCGTGAGTGTGGCCGGGGGTATTTTGGTCAAGAAAAATTATAGGGACTTTATTGGTAAGTTTTGAAAATATTTGGTTTTATTGGTTGTTTACATTTATCTGAGGGACTTATTGGTCAAAGTCTCTATCACAAATTATGAATTTAAAAAGTATAAGCGAATTTGAATCCCACAATTAATTTTGTTCATCTAATTTGAGATTATACTTGGAATTGGAGATGGCAAGTTTTTTTGTTTTTCAAACACTGCATTAATAATTGTTGAGTTGACCCATTGTACTATTTGTTAATCGCTAATTTGACCATTAATATTTGACGCTTTTAAGTATCACTTTCGTACTAAATTATGAAACCTTCAAACAAAACCGTAATGGTTGAATAAAAACTATTTCACCTCTTATATCAATAGTAGAGTCATTTTTTGTCATTTTTTCACTTTTTTTTCAATTTTTAGAAAAATAAATAAATAAAAGCTCTGATATTTATTAAAATTGACTCTTATTATTTAAGTATATGACAAAATAAATCTTATATCATATATATATAAGAATTATTTTTACACTTTTTTGTTTTTAGGAAAAAAAAACTCTGATTTTTATTAAAAATGACTCTTATATTTTATGTATAAGACAAAATAAAATCTTATATCAAAAGTGAGTCATTTTAATAAAATTTTATATCAAAATAATATTATTTAAACTATAATACTAAAATTATACATAAAATTTAAGACTAAAATTAGTCTTATATATAAAATATAGGGAAAATATAGATATATGCCCTTATACTTAGATCAAGGATGCAAATATGCCCTTATACAAATTAATTGTCATATTTGCCCATGTACTCAAGAAAAATGTGAGTATATTTGACGATCGTTAACTTTTCGTCCAAAAATTAACGAAAATGTTGACTAAGAAGGTTAAGTGGAATTTAGGATGTAACATGCGAGAAAAATTGCACATGTGGAATTTTTGATGAGCATTGCAGGAACATATTTACATAATTCTCATAGTATAAGGGCATATCTACATCTTAAACCTAAGTATAAGGGCATTAATCAATATTTTCTTTTTACCTCTTCGTAACCACCATTGCCCGATTCCACCAACACCATTATCACCACCACATTACCACCATTACTACTTCTCAATACTACTATTAACACCACCTTCAACACTACATCCATCGTCACCATTAGCACTACCATCACCGCCACTGTCACTACCACCACCAATACCACGAACACCATCACTTCCACTATTACTCACCAGCACCATCACTTCTACTAATTTTAGTTGGGCTTTGATATTAGTGGTGACATTGATGTTGGTGAAAGTGGCTTTGATGTTGGTGGAGGGTAAGTAGCAGCAATGGTGGTAATAACGGTGGTAGAAGATGGTTGTGAGTGTTGAGTGGTGGTGGTAGTGTTAAGTGTTGGTGATGGTGATAACGTAGAAGTGGAGATGAATATGGTGTTGGTGGTAGTGGTGAGATGGCGGTGATGGTGTTGAATTGGTAGTGCTAGTGATAGTGGTGAAGTGGTGTATTTGTAGTTACGATGGTGGTGAATAATAGTGGTATTATTGGTGATGGCGGTGGTAAGCGGTGGTAATGATTGTAATGATGATGGCGAGCAATGATGGTGGTAGTGATGGTGATGGTTGAAAGAGAAAATATTGATTTATGCCCCCTATAATTAGGTTTAAAATGCAAATCTGCCCTTGTACTATGGGATTTAAGTGAATACGCCCTTTCGATCCTCATCAGAAATTCCACGTGTGCAATTTTTTTCCACGTATTACACCCTAAATTTCTCCTAATCTGCTTAGTCATCATATTCGTTAATTTTTGGATGGAAAGTTAACGGTGGTCAAATATACTCACATTTTTCTTGGTGAATGTGGCATTTAATTTGTATAAGGGAATATTTGCATCATTGGCCTATGTACATAGGCATATATCTAAATTGTCATTGAAAATAACAATCTCATGTAACAAATACATAAATACACAAACACATGAACACATTCATTGTACAAACACATTCAATTTAAATATTTCACCAAACTTAACACTATCTTCAAAAAAATTCAAACAAAGTTCTGATCTCTCAACAATATTTTGCATCAAAAACAAGGATATTTTTTTGATATTAAAAATATAAATGACATGGCAGAAAGAAAGAAAGAAAGAAAGAAAGAAAGAAAGAAAGAAAGAAAGAAAGAAAGAAAGAAAACAAATTAAATGGGTTTGTTATACATAAAACAAAAGAAATAACAATAAATCCTTCTAAAAAACACACACACAAGGTGGCAAGGTTTATCTCTGTATCAATAATAAGTGTTAGGACCATAAAAGGCAAATAAATCAACAACACAACATTCAAATAAAATTATTCCTCCAAGTTACTTGAAGTCTTTTGTTCTTAAGAGGTTTGGTCTTCAAGTTGTTTTGGTTTTCCATTTTTCTAGATCCATGAAGAACGATTGTTAAGAATCAATCCTTTATACTTTACTGCCTTGTGCAGATTTTGGGATTTGATTCATAAGTTTTAGATATAGAGTTTTAGTCTTTTAGTATTTTGCAATTGTTCTTGAGTCAAGAACATATTGTCTTTTTATTTTCTTTCACTGTAATCGTTTTAGTTACTTGTACTCTGCAAGTCGTTTTTAATAGTGAAAGTTTTCTAGCAAGTTAATCTTGTTGTATTCTGAGTTTTTATATTCCGCTGCGTTTTTACTTTAATTATGTTTGTGTGCGTTTGATCATTTACTTGTTCAGGTGTGCACACTGGTACGCACCAGTAACAGTTTTCCATAACAGTCCTAGCTACAATTTTTTCGGACATTCATCATTTGGTGGGCTTTTGTGATGACATTTAAGTTAATGGAGCACTAGAAGATGCATTCAAGTATACCCACCATGTTGTAGAAATTTATTACCCTGTCCATATAGACAGTTTAAATTTAGTAATTAGCAAAATCAAACTTTGATCAAAGCTTTAAGAAATTTTAATTACCTAATAAAATTTTAAAACTTGATAATGGTGCATCATACGAATACTATCAATACCAAATTTTTAATTTTCCACTTGGCCGTGTCAAGTAGCCAAGCAAGGTCGATATACTATAGACGGGTCTTTTAATCCACAAATTACAAATTGTTTGGGTACATGTATTTTAGATTGATCCCTCCACAAGTCTTTCAGACAAGACTTTTAGGTGGTCCGTCCACAAGTCTTTTCATCTGGCTACTAGGAGGGAAAAATAAAGTCAAGTCTTCATCTTGGGTCCATATGAGCAAACTTCCAAGTCTGGTACATCTATTTTATAATTGACAGGGCTTTGTCATCAATTTATAGCTCTTTCATGGAAACAAGCATGGAAGGCGACCTAAGTCTGCATTCAGGAATAAAGACCGCAAGTTTTAGAATAAAGTTGACTCGCTGTTCTTCAAAGTCTTTTTACTTTAAGTAAGACACGTGCAATGCACATGTTTCATGCTTCATTAGTTTTTTAACTGGCCATATTCAAAAATATACCTAATTGCACCAAAATGACAAACTCAATAACCAACTTGTTACAAATGCAAATTCGATAACCAATTGAAACATCTCGACAAACTCAGGTAACTAAAATGCAATTTGCCCTTTATTAAACTATCTTGTATTTTATCCATTGTTTTTCAGCTTGAGAAAGCCTTTGATTCAAAACTGAAAGGCCCTTGCTTGATATGCAGATGATCAGACAGCTATGGTATTGGCTTAGCTGTCAGATGATAATTGAATTGTGCAGCGGAATAAAAGAGGTTTGAAATAATGGTAGGACAACAAATACAAAGAAATAATGCAAGTGTGTGAATGTGATTGCAAAAATGTAATAACACAGAGAATTTAAAGTGGTTCAGAGTTCACTCCTCCTACATCCACCCCCACTGTCAAACTTGACAAGTGAGATCAATTTTATTATAATCTTTAATCAACAAAAATTACAAATGATTGATTCAGGCAAGTTCCTTGAACTTCCTCTTCCTAATTAGTACAGTCAACTAGGGATACACTTAAAGTACAGTCTTAAGTGCTTTTACAACTTGAAGTACAGTCTCAAGATTTTACAAAATAACTAATACACTCAAAGTACAGTCTTGAGTGATTACAAACTGATTCTACACCTAAAGTACAGTCTTAGGTTTTAGGGATTTGTGAATTAACACACTGGGGTTGTTTTTGTTGGTGAAGAGGTTTAGGGGAGAAGGTTTTGGTTTGGGACAGGGTTTTAAAGGTGAGGATTGGTGTGTGTGTGTGTGGATTACAGGAGGTGTGTGTGGGTGTTTGGAAAGGGTTTTTGACTGGGAAAATGAGTATTTTTCGGTGAATTTGTTAGAGGAAGAACTCCTCTATTTATACCCTTCAATGTAGCCGTTGGAATATGACTGTTGCAGCTACATTAATGAGCTTTGATCGGTCTTTGTCCCACTTGTCCACATGCAGTCTTCATGAGCCGTCTTGAGCCGCGAGCTTGAACCGAGAGCTTCTAGAAGGTCTTCAGTGGTCTTCATTGGTCTTCATTGATGGACTTGCTAGCCGTGAAGATGCAGGATCTAACTTGGTTGAAGTTTGTGGTAACAAGGTGTGAGACAGGAGATGGTCTGCCCGAGGACTCGAAGTCATAGCCGTCGATCATGGCAATGCTTAGCTATCGAGAGGATCTCTAATAAGGACTGAGCTGCACTTGATGATCTTGATGACTTAGAGAGTGACTATGATTCATGTTTTTGATTGATTGTAAACATTGTATAAGGAAGAATCATAGCTGTCAGACTCATAGCTGTCAAAGTGAAGAATTATGACAGATAACATCTTTTGATATAAACCCTGTTCTATATATATATTCCTTTATCAAAACCAACTAACTAAGACATTGATCAAAGTTAGGTCCTAACAATTTCCCCCTTTTTGGTAAAGGAAGATTTATTTAGAACATGTTATCACAAATTGATAATAGAAATAATAAAAAGAAGTAATCCAAGGAATCATATCAGGCAGAGGAAATCAAAATGAGATTGAAGACTTGGAATTAATCTCAGGATGAGAAGAGTTCACAAAATACTGTCATACAGACTGAGGCAAACAAAACAAATTGTCTTTAACCAAAAAAAATGTTCCACAACAAATACAATTATTCATCACCAATTGATCATAGAATTCATCTCTTTCTTGCCCGGGCCGATAGAATCCGATTTCTTTCATCCTCTAGCTCTCTTCTCATTTCAGGCTCAACTCCTCTCGTAGAAGAACTCATTGTTCCATTCCCTGTGACATCCTTTCATCATACTTGAAGTATTTGTCTTCCTTTGACTTCGCTGAGACCTTCTAAGGGGCATTTGATCATTTCGATTCTCATTGTGCCCCACAAATGTTTCTTCTTGTTCCCTGGTTTTCTTGTTCTTCAAGGGCACACCGGATTGATCCGGTTGTGACCGAACCGATACTTGAGCATTAGTGAAGGAATGAGTGAATTGCCGAGGAGGGTTGGAAACTGTAGGGGATGGAAATATTGTTGGAGAGTCTTGATCGTGGCTTGAGGGAGCATCATTATCACTATCATTATCATAGCCGTCGTAGTCTCGAGGAAAGATCAATAACAGCTTCCGGCTCGCTTTGACCGACAAAGAATGGAAGATCTGAATTCTTTGATCTCGTGAATAGAGACCAACTTTTTGAAATGAGAGTTTTCATTGGGTGAGGTGAAGTTAAGAGGATCTATAGTGATGAAGGGTGAAAGGTATGGCTCAATTCCTGGATTAAGAGTTGGGGAAAAGATGTTGACAGTTTTGCTTAATAAAAGCATAATGGCACACTTTTGTTCAAACAGTGAAAGGAAAAGTGTTTTTGCAAGGTCAATGCATAGGGTGAAGACTAAACCCTTTGGCATATACAAGCATGAATTGAGTGAAGGAGAGATGAGTTGGCTGAAGAGAACTTCCCAATCAAGAAGAGTATTGGGAGTGATGAACTTTGGGAATGATGGGATTTGATGAACAAAGTTGGATGTGGAGGAGGATCTTGACAGTTGCCATTTTTCATAGGCAAAGAAAACTAACCCTGCAAGATTTCTTGCTACAACAATCAAACCATTTCTTGACAGTTCCCAGAATTTTGGATAGGTGAAGGGATTTGCTATTTCTGGGATGTGAGTTACATGGGGTAATCTTGTCCTTGCTGCTTTGATGGAAGACATAGAGAAATCAATGCCACGCCTAAGCATCCAAGGTTCCCTTTGGGAAGGAAGGATTGATTTGGATTTGGAGGAATAGAATGACTTGGAGAACTGTGAGGACCGTTAGGAATGGGATCACTGTCGATATGTCTTGACCTTGTCCACCCAGATTGGACTTTGTGGAGAGGCTTCAAAAGGTTCATTTTCAGGAATTGGAGAAGGTGGCTTGGAAGGTGCAGAGGATTGGGTTGAAACAGTTGGGATTGACTCAGAGGTTTGGCCAAGACTTTGATTAAGAGAGCTGGAAGTGAATTGAGATTTAAGGAGATTCAAGGCTGCCCTTACTTCACTTTTGGCCAATCTTTTCTCAAGGATAGCTATCATAGCTTCCTCATTTTCTTTAGTTCCATCAAGCACAAGGCCTTTGCAAGCATTCACAATTGAGTCTCCTTTTGAGACAAGAATGGGATTAATCTCAACTCCAACCTTCTTGAGATTTTGAATGACCTTAGAAGTATTATCAAGATTCCCCTTTCAATTTCAACAAGTGTGATCATTTACGGTGTTCGCCTCAGAATGGAAGGGAAGGTATGGCTATCTACATTCATAGCCGTCACCTTGGGGTTTCTAGATGACTCACCGGTCCACTTCTTTTACGCATTAACCTAAGTCTCGAGTTCATCTAGGGCCACTACAGATTCTTCCTCACTTAGAAAGTCCTTAAGATACAAAAGAACAAAATTTTTCAAGGTCAGGGTTTCCATCCAACTCAATAGCCTCAATTGCTCTCGGGATTTTAGCTAACTGTTGAGGTTGGGTAGAGGGGATATTCTCATCAATGTTCCCCTTAAAGGTTGCTTATCTAATGGTTCTTTGAGATTGAGGATAGCTTCAATGGCCGACTTGATGACCCGAGCCGGGTGTGGATTTTGGGGAAATGGAAGGGGTAGATATTTTGGTTTTCTTTGATTTGGGTGCTTTCTTTTCAAGTTTTCTTTTCTTTGGTAATGATTTAGAAGGAATGGTTAAGGAAGATTGTACCTTTGATCTCGGTAGCCGTCTCGACCGGGAGGGGATAGCCGTCTCGAGGTCAGCTTTCCTTTGTGAAGGGTTTTGGATAGGGCAAGAGCTGCCTGAAGCTCTTGAGGATCTATGTTAGCATCACCAGCATCATCTTGATCCATAGTGTCAACCTCATGGCTATCAACATCACCTCTTTCTTCAACATTCTTAGCATGGCCGTCGAGATGGTTCCTTCACCGTCGCCTATCGATCATCCTTGCTTTTGCTCTTTTTGCTAGGAGATACCACAGTCCTTTTCAAAAGACTCCAGTTTTCTTGACATTGGTCTTTACTCCTCTTTTCATTCTCCTACTAGTAGCCAAAGCTATCAAATCTTTCCAATGATTAAGCTTTATTCTTGTTTCTTCAAGCATCTTTTCTTGGGCTTCTTTGAAACTTTCAAGGCTCATATCTCCAGCCTTCATAACAATTCCTTTCTTTTGTTTCAATGAAAAGGTTCTTTCATTGAAACATCTTGTTTCCGATGCCTTCACCGTCTTCACCATTTCTTGGATAGAGCAGGTTTGAGCTTTGGAATTAGAACCTCAAGAATTCCACTCATGAATCTGAAGTTGTTCATCCTTCCACCTTGCTTCTTGAATTTGAGAGTAGAGGATGAGACTGCAAGTTGGAAATTATGGAGAAGGACAATGCACCAATTTGTATCCTTGGTCATTAGGCTGAGCATCCGCTTCCACTCATTTGATCCCATTTGGTCAAATGAGGATTGTTTGCCATCAATGGCTTTGTTGACCACATCCATCGTTGTTGACTTGAAGATATCATCTTTGTTCTTCACCATAGCTTTGTCTTGAACAAACTTTGAAGTCGTTGATTTTAACCCCAAGAAATTTTTCATAAACCTGCCTTTAATCTTTCTCGATCCTCTATCCCATATATTTTTCACAAAGATCTTCTTTATTTGGAATTCCATAGACATCACTAACCATATCTTGAGTGATAGTTATCTCTACATTTTCTATGGTGGCGTTTATTGAATTATCTTCATTGTTTCTTCTTCCTACCAAATAAATTTCTCCTCGCAGAGTTCTTCATAAATTGGGGGTTTAGCTCCCATAAAATCAAGTAATTCATTTACCTCAAGCAGTTCTTTGATGAGGATTCCAACTTCGTAGTCATAGAAGTTGGGTTTGATGAAGTAACCATGAAAGCATCCGGGTACATTGCTTTTGGGTCCGCCATTGATGCTTTGAAAAAGAATTAGGGTTGGAGAAATACGATGGTAGATTGGAGAGGGAAAGAGAAGAAATTTAAACTGAGGGTTAAGGAAAAAGGAATTTTGGTGATTGCGAAAGAGAGAGAGAGATAAATGATGAGTGGAACGTGGGTTTTAATGAGCATTGGGGGTTACAAAGTTAAGTAACTGTTCATATGAACAAAGGGTTTTTACCCTTCCCCATGTTGAGACATTTATTCCCACAAAACACAAGAAGAACATTCTCTTTTTTTCAAGGAGATTTGCAGTGGAAGAGGCGGCAAAGGAAGTGACAATTGTGAGCAATTAACACGATCAAATCACTTAAAGTTTGCTTTAACCTAGTCATTGAAAGAAATCTCTGACAGCTTAAGCTAGTTTGAATGATGATTGCCGTCTGAGATAGCTAGGTGAAAATTTTCCTATAAAACAATGAAAACTTCAGAGGAAAATTATTCGTATTGATTTACAAACAAAAATGGGAAGATTTTCTTCAAAGTTTAATCCAAAGGTTATGGCTCAAACAAATTAAACAATTGGTCTTTGGGAAAAATGGTGAGGATGATTTGATGAGTGATGAGATGGAGATAGATAGAGAGACTTTCAACATTGTTGAAAGTTCGAGAGAGTGAATGATAAGGGTAAGAAAAAGAGAGTGAGGGTTGATGAAGACATAGAAATGAAGGAGGTAGTCAGGGAAAAGATTGACAAGAAGGAGGGAGAAGGAATAAGACTTTTTGGGAAGACAATCAAAGTTGATCAAGGAGAGTCAAGTAAGGGAAGGAGTAAGGTAGAAAGGGTATACACATTGGGGAGTTGGTAAAGCAGACAGAGCTCGCATACCTAAGGAGAGAAGCTTAGCCGTCAGAAAAAGGTTGAGCAAGATAAGCTTTATACACCCGTGAGCAGGATTCTCTTTCTCCAGGAGTTGGTTTGTTGGAAGGTAGAGGAGATAACTTTGCAGGAGTGCATATATCTCCTTCTTCAACCATCTCATACCTGTTCAACCAGGTTGTAGGTTGCTTCAGCCCCGCAAGAGCACCCCATCAAGGGAGTAGGGTGGAGTCAAATGTTGGTCAACCATTTGCAATCACAGGGAATGGTTCTTTTTCAGGAGAATTTAGCTTTGTTACTCCAATGGAGGGATTGCTTCACCATATGATCCAGCTTGAAGAGTGGTGGCCTAGAAGGGCAAGTCCTTCTCTCCAATATTCAGCTATTTCCATTGATCCTTTCTTGGAGAGGCACCCAAAGTGTGGTTGCAGAGGTACCAACAAACCTTGCAATCAACTCAGAGGCTAGAAATGAAGGAATGAGTGCCGGTGGAGGGTCTGGGAGACTGTGACATTTCCAAAGAATGTCTGACAGCAAAGGAGAAGGTTTGAAGAGAAAAGAGTGGATCTGAGGATTGTTTGGTTTGGAAGAAGTTTTTGTTGGGTAAGTTGAGATGAGAGAGAAGAATTTGATGGGTTATTTGTATGTTTTTGTTGTAAGTTTTTGTTGTTTTTGGTTTTCAAGGCTTTTGGATTGATAGTCATGGATGGCTTGTTAGGAATGTGTATGAGGTAATAGCTATCGTGCAACATTGTGATAGCATTACTCTGTTTGTAATCCTCTTTTGTTTAAGAAGAACACCCCTTTTATTTTGGCATATTAATCATCCCAAGCATGGCTCTTAATAGTTCAAATCTTTTTTCATCCATGGCTTTTGTGAGAATATCGAGACATTGTTCTCGGTGCAAACTTTTGCAAGGTTGATATTCCCTTTTTCAACATGATCTCCGATGAAATGATGCCTGACTTCAATGTGCTTGGTTTTTAAATGTTGGACAGGATTTTCGTCATAGCAATGGTACTTGAGTTGTCACGTAAGATGGGAATGTTTGATAATTCAATTCCAAAGTCTTGAAGTTGACTTTTAAGGTAGAGAATTTGTGAACAACACAAGCCTCGCAAAGAATGTACTCACTCTCGCAGCTGAGGTTGCAACCGAGGTTTGCTTTTTGCTTGACCATGAGATAATCCTTGATCCAACAAACCGGCATCCACCACTAGTGGATTTTCTGTCTAGATTGCACCCCGCATAGTCGAGTCAGTGAATCCAACTAGGAAGAATGGGGATTCAAGTGGGATACCACAGGCCAAAATCGTGGGTTCCTTTGATATATCTCAAAATTCTCTTGACAGCCGAGAGATGAGATTCTTTGGGATTAGCTTGAAACCTAGCACATAGGCATATACTAAACATAATGTCCGGTCTTGAAGCCGCCGATATAGGAGAGATCCTATGTAGCTTCCGTAAAGTGTTGGATTTACACTATGACCATCTTGATCAAAGCATGAAGTTTGGTTGTGGTTGACAAGGGAGTTTTAGCGGGGATGCAGTTTGCATGTCAAACTTTTTGATCATATCCCTTGAGTATTTGGCTTGGTTGATGAAGATTCCTTCCTTCATTTGCTTGACTTGAAGGCCTAAGAAGAAGGTGAGCTCACCAATCATGCTCATTTCAAACTGATCCTTCATGATATCTCCAAATTCAAGGCACAAGTTCTCATTTGATGAGCCAAAGATTATGTCATCAACATAGACTTGGATGAGCAACTGATCATCTCCATATTTTTTGATAAACAAGGTGTTATCAATATGTCCTTTGGTGAATCCTTTTCCAAGAAGATATCTAGATAGGGTATCATACCAAGCTCTTGGTGCTTGTTTAAGCCCATACAATGCTTTGTTCAGTTTGAATACATGATCTGGGAATTTTGGATGCTCAAAACCAGGGGGTTGAGATACAAACACTTTTTCATTTAAAACTCCATTTAGAAATGCACTCTTGACATCCATCTGAAAAACTTTCATCTTCTTGAATGAAGCATAGGCAAGAAATAGCCTTATAGCTTCAAGTCTTGCAACAGGTGCAAAGGTCTCATCATAGTCAATGCCTTCTTCTTGTCTATACCCTTGAGCAACCGGGGCCCGCCTTGTTTCTGATTACAACACCTTCTTCATTCATTTTGTTTCTAAAAACCCATCTTGTTCCAATAACGCTTTGATTTCTTGGTTTAGGAACAAGTTGCCATACATTGTTTCTTTCAAACCGCTCCAGCTTCTTCTTCCATGGCTTCAATCCGCCAAAGATCTTGGAGTGCTTTATTTATCTTCTTTGGTTCCACTTGGGATATGAATGCACTCATGAGAAAAGGAATGTTGTCTGGAACTGGGGTTTTATCAATTTGAAGGCTGATGTAAAGATCTTTATTTGGTGGAATGATATGGGTAATGGTGGTTTCATCATTGGTTTTGGGAGGAGAAGGAGGATTATTGGATGAAGATGGAATGGATGAGGAATTGGGATGGCCGTCGCCTAAGGGTTGGTCAGTCGCCTAAGGGATGGCCGTCGCCTAAGGGTCGGTCGTCGCCTAAGGGAGGATTTTGAGGAAGATCACCAAGGGATGACTATTTATTTGAATATTTTCTTCCTCATCCATTGGATTGAAAGTGGGAGAGATTGCCGTTGACTTTGTTGGCTTGATTGGTTGTTGATGAGAGTGGGATGGTTGATGGCCGTATACGGGCATAGGATGGTCAGTCGAGATGAATTTCTTGGAACCATGTATGGAAGGTTTGATGAATCTTGTTCATGATCGAGAATAGTTGAATCAAGAATGGGGGATGATTCAGGGAGATTATCTAGATTTCCCAAACCTTCATCAAAATCACATAATTCAGCTTATACTTTGATCATTGTTTTCATCAAAGTCAACATGAATAGATTCTTCCACAACAAGTCTTCTTTTGTTGTACACTCTATAAGCTTTGCTTGTGTTAGAGTATCCAAGAAAAATTCCTTCATCACTTTTGGAGTCAAATTTGTCCAAATTGTTCTTGCCATTGTTGTGAATGAAGCATCTACTTCCAAAGCCGTGAAAGTAGGAAATGGTAGGGACTTTGTTGTTCCATAATTCATATGGAGTCTTCTTGTGAAATTTGTTGATCGTGGTTTTGTTTTGAACATACACAAAGCGAGTAATGCCTTCACCCCAAAAATATTTTGGGAGATTATGTTCGACAAAGCATTGTTCTTGCCGCCTCGCGATTGTTCTGTTTTTCCTTTCGCAACACCATTTTGTCGTGGAGTTCTTGGGGCTGAAAAATTGTGATCTATGCCTTTTGAATCACAATATTCTTCCACTCCAAGTGTTCTCAAATTCCTTCCCATGGTCGATCTGATCTTGATGATGGATGTCCCTTTTGATTTTGAATTTTATTGAATAGCTTTATCGTACGGCTAAGGGTGTCACTTTTGGATTCAAGAAGAATGATCCAAGTGAATCTTGTGAAATCATCAACAACAACTAGGGAGTATCTTTTTCCTCCTAAAGATCTAGTTCTTATGGGTCCAAAAAGATCCATATGAAGCGCTCAATAGGTCTTGAGGTGTCCAAATTGGTCTTGGGTTTGAATGAAGATTTCTTTTGCTTCCCACATTGACATGCTTTGCAAAGTTTATCCTTTTTGAATGGGATCTTTGGTAGACCTCTCGACAAGATTGGAATTTGCAAGCTTGGAAATGGTTTTGTGATTGAGGTGAGCCAATCTCTTGTGCCATAGCCATGACATATCGATTGATTGAAAGACGTAAGGCAAATGAGCATTTGAAGTTTCCACAATCTCTAAGTTTAAGCAATAGAGATTCCCTTTTCTTGATCCAGCTTAGGATGACTTTATTGTTTTTATCTTTAACGGTGCATTTGTCTTTAGTACAAACAACATGATATCCCTTGTCACGCATTTGACTAATGCCGATCAAATTGTGTTTGAGACCCTCTACATAGGATACATTTGTAAAAATGATATCTTTTGTAACAAGATTTCCCGATCCTTTGACCTTAGCTTGGGAATTGTCACCAAAGGTTACATTTGGACCATTTTTAGGGAATATTGTTGCAACCAGTCTTTATTGAAGGTCATATGTCTACTACAACCACTATCTAAATACCAGAGACCTTTCCTGGATACCTGCAAAAAAAAAATAAGATTTATGGTACCCTTTTTATTCTTTTGGGTCCAAAGGATTAGTTTTTCTTCGACCCCTAGCATTGTTCATTGATCCCTTATTGAAGAAGCCGGTTTAGGGTATGGTAATATGACATGATTTGCATCATGTAAGGTGTAAGGACAGTGGATTGGGAAGGATTGAAGTAGTGGTTTGGGTTGTCAGATTGGGGTTGAAACCGAAAATTATTTGAATGGGATGACCTTGGAGAGTCATTTCGATGTGCATGGCTTCTTCCATTTGAATATTGCCATGGAGGTTTTTGTGTTTTGGTGTATTTATGCTTGTTGTAGAATCTTTGTTGCCTTGGGATTCTTTGTTGTTTGGAGGAATTTGGCCGTCTGTCATGCCTTGGTCGTCTGTCATGCCTTAGTGTCTGTCGCCTTGGCCGTCTGTCAACCCCGTCGACGAGGGCTTGACCGACTAGCACCTTTTTGTAGCTTGACTTCTTCCTTTATATTGGCCCCTTTTTTAACCCAAATAAACTTGCTTCCTTGAATTTTATTTGGTCCTTCCTTTGATTGACTAGGGCCACCCAAGATTTCCTTTTCTTTTCCTTTGGTTTGAATGGGATAGGTTTGAGTTTGATAGCTGCCAGAGCTCAGGTTTTCTAGAACCATTTTTTCAATGGCCCTTTCACCAGTGGGAGGAGTGTACACTTTTTGTGTAGGATCATCAGCACCAATCCCTGTTTTGTCACTGGGACGCCTTTGGGTGTAGGTGAAAAGAGATAATGCTTTGCTTGACATGTTCCATGAATCTATTTTCTTTTTAAGAGCATCATTTTCTTTTTCAAGATTACTGAGTTTTTGACAATTTTCATGATTATTAGATGTCTCAGCTGTCAGATCCATGTTTTGTTTTTCAAGCATGATGCATTGATCTCTTAGCCCTTGGCATGCTTTTTGTGAGGACCCCGACCCGGAACCTACACGTGTCCCGAGTTGGAGCGTCCTCAAACTAACCCGAAAACACTAAACTTTTAAAACTTTACTTTGACTTTCAAACACAAACATTGATAATATAACATTTTAAAAGAACTCCACTCAACTCCACATTGGAGGAGGAGATAACTAACTTCGAAAACGATCAACTGTTTAGTTACAAAAGATATTGGTTTTTAACGTAGAAAGATAAAGTTTATAATTACAAACGCCCAAAAGGAATTATGACAAAATAATTTCTACGCCAACCTAACGTACCCCGACAATATCCCAAAATGCTCACAGCCAAACTCCTTTCCGTCCTTACTTGGGCGGTCCTCCTGTCTCGGGATCTAAAACAGTAAAGGGAGAGGGGTGAGAATAAATCTCAGCAAGCTATTATGGATGCAGCAATATGCCAAATAAATGCAACATATAACAAGTCGCACATAACACATTGGGAAAGCTATAAACACATTCCATTACCTTGGTTTACCTTTTCCGTCCGAACAAGAGTCGTACAACATTGGGTATAATAATACTCCAATTTACAAATGAGCCGCTTAAGCAATACTCACGTCTTAAAAGACCCGTTTTTCAGTGGAACCAAATAAGACAAGAGCAACTCGTAAGGCTTTTGGCTCAATACAGACGCTTATAACCCCAACCTCGTGGCCACAGGAGGGGACGGCCGCGTATATAACATAATCCGATCACATTAGGTCACACTTCCATAATTGACCGTATTATGTTATACCCCCAACGTCAGCTGACTCACACATATCAAGCACATAATAGATACTTGAATAAAATCCACAAAAAGGGATAAACAATAGCCACATGTTAATATATACTCATGCCCAACAATATCAAAGTGTAACAATTTATGAATACACTAAACAATATCAACAACAATATATATAACATCAAGTAAGGAAATGAGGGATCATAAACCTACCCTACAATTTCCATATACAAGGATACAAGACCTAAATGAAGGTTCAAGTTCAATTACTAAGTGGGAGTCACCCTTTTTAAGTGGCCAAACAACTTGCCAAACGATCCTTGTTTAAATTAAGAAAAACTGGTTCAGGGTCTTGGGCGACCGCCCTTACACTTGGGCGGCCGCCCAAGTGGACCTCAAAAGAAATTATGGGTTCTGCCCTCTTGGGCGACCGCCCTTAACCACTTGGGCGACCGCCCAAGTGGCTTTCCAAGGCACCAATAACTCCTGCCAGCATGGGCGGCCGCTCAGCCCCCCTTGGGCGACCGCCCAAGCTCCTGCCAGCCCAAAGTCAGATTTTTAACCCCTTTAACCCTAGTTCTTCCTTCCCTCTACCAAGGCTTAGTTCAAGAACACCAAATGACACATAAATCTTGTCAAGTCCCAAACAAACATGTAAACTCCAAAATAAATTAACCCTAGATTATTTACTACTACCATTTCTACCCATTTCAACCTTTTAAATGATCTTCCTTAACCCTAGCTTCAACAAATTTAGTTTTCCAAATCATTCAACTCCCATTTGGGTTTCCAAGCAAGGAATCATCATTTCAAGAACAAGAACAACCTTCAAAGAACTTATGAACAATTAGGGGAAAGGAATCATAACAACTCACATTTGGATTTTATAAGGAAATGTTGATCTTTCTAGCTAGATGACTTCCTCTAGGTGATCCAACTTCAATGGTGCTCTTGGACTTGAATTTGATGAAGAAATGCTTGGCTTCAAGGTTTGGTGCTTGGAGCTTCCATGGGAGTTCTCTAAGGCTTTCTCTAGTATCAATTAGGATGAATGAAGGAGAAGGAGGGGAAGGGAGTAAGAGAGGTGATGGGGGGAGGACACTTGGCAAGAGGAGGGAATGTTACTAACTTTGGCCCCCCATGGAAATTAAATCAAGGCTTTCACCCTACCCATTTAAATTAAATTACATCCTTATCCCATTAATTCATCCTACTCATTTAAACCTCCCTACACTATTTATCATATTTCCATTTATTATTATTTCCCTTAGTTCTTTATTTAATGTCCAATAAATTCTTATAAGATCCTAAATTTACTTTTCACCCAATTTATCTTAATTTAGAATTTTAAAGACATAATTGAACACATAAAGCTAGCATGAATATTAAAAGCATATAATTAAATATTAAAAATGAGTGCCTAGGGTTGGGGTCGTCACACTCACTCCCCCTTAAAGAAAATTCGACCCGAATTTTAAAAGGACTTACTTGAGTTCTCAAACAACCAAGGGTATTTCGCCCTCATCTCCGACTCTAGCTCCCACGTTGCTTCCTCGACGGTATGGTTCTTCCAAAGGACTTTTACTATCGGGATACTCTTAGTTCTCAACTCCTTAACTTGAAATTCTAAGACTCTTAATGGCTCTTCAACATAAGACATGTCCGCTTGGACATCATCGGGAGGAGAGCTCAAAACATGGGAGGGGTCATGACAATACTTCCTTAACATAGAAACGTGAAACACATCATGAAGCAAAGAGAAAGACGGAGGCAACGCCAACCGGTAAGCCAATTCCCCTATCTTCTCTAGAATCTCAAACGGACCTACAAACCTCGGAGCCAACTTACCCTTATTACCGAACCTTTTAATCCCCGTCCTCGGAGAGACCTTCAAGAACACAAAGTCACCAACCCGAAAAGATAAATCCCGTCTTCTATTGTCGGCGTAGCTTTTCTGTCTACTCTGAGCCGTCTTCAATCTATCCCGAATCACCTTGATCTTCTCCGTAGAATCTCTAACCAAGTCCGGCCCCCAAAGTCTCGCTTCACCAACCTCGTCCCAACACATCGGAGATCGACACTTCCTACCATATAACGCCTCATACGGAGCCATCTCGATACTAGACTGATAACTGTTGTTGTAAGCAAACTCGACTAACGGTAGATGTTCCTCCCAAGATAATTGGAAATCCATCACACAAGCTCGTAACATATCCTCAAGTATCTGAATAGTTCTCTCGGACTGACCATCGGTTTGAGGATGAAACGCCGTACTAAAACACAACTTAGAACCCAATGCTTCATGCAATGCTCTCCAAAATCTAGATGTAAACCTCGGGTCTCTGTCAGACACAATACTAACCGGAACCCCGTGAAGTCTCACAATCTCCTTCAAATACAACTGGGCTAACTTCTCTAACGAAAACTTAGTTGACACCGGAAGAAAATGAGCCGACTTCGTCAATCTATCCACAATAACCCAAATAGCATCCATCTTCTTCGCGGTAAGAGGTAGACCCGAAACAAAATCCATCGAGATCCCTTCCCATTTCCACTCCGGAATATCCAATGGTTGAAGTAGTCCCGCCGGTCTTTGATGTTCTGCCTTAATCTCGTTGACAACTCAAACACTTAGATACATAATCCGCTATTTCTCTCTTCATTCCATTCCACCAATATCCACGCTTCAAGTCTTGATACATTTTGGTACTTCCCTGATGAATCGCAAACTTGGACTTATGGCCATCCTCTAAAACACGCTTCTTGATTTCCGGCGATGACGGAACGCAAATTCTCCCTTGGAAAGTTAAAATCCCATCTCTATTCAAAGCAAACTCCCCGGTTTTCCCATCTCGCACTTGATCAAAAATCTTCTTCAACTCCGGATCACCTTGTTGAGCTTCCTTCAAATCCCCATACAAAGTCGGAACGGCTCTAACATTCGCAATAATTACTTCACTCTTCAATTCCCGAGAACTCAAAGTCCATATACGCCTTTCGGCTAATCGCATCGGCCACCACATTGGCCTTCCCCGGATGATAAGAAATTATACAATCGAAATCTTTCAAAAACTCAAGCCATCTCCTTTGTCGGTTGTTCAACTCCTTTTGGGTGAATAAGTACTTCAAACTCTTATGATCGGTGAAAATCTCGAATTTCGCCCCATAAAGATAATGCTTCCACTTATGCAACGCAAATACAATCGCCGCCAATTCCATATCATGAGTAGGATAATTCTCGTTCCGCCGGTGATAACTTCCTAGAGGCATACGCAATAACCTTTCCATTTTGCATCAACACACATCCCAAACCCGCCTTCGAGGCATCACTATAGATCACAAAATTCTCACAACCATCCTAAGGGTAAGAATAGGAGCCGTTGTCAATCTCTTCTTCAATTCATCAAAGCTTGCTTCACACTTGGAATCCCATACAAACGATACATCTTTTCGAGTCAACCTAGTCAACGGAGTCGCAATCCGAGAAAACCCCTCAATGAACCTCCGATAATACCCCGCCAAACCAAGAAAACTACGGACCTCGGTCACCGTCGAAGGTTGCTTCCAATTAACCACGGCCTCAATCTTTGAAGGATCAACGGAAATTCCCGAACTCGACACAACATGCCCCAAGAAAGAAATCTGCTCAAGCCAAAACTCGCACTTACTGAACTTAGCATACAACTGCTTCTCACGAAGAACTGACAAAACGATCCTCAAATGATTCTCATGCTCTTCCCGACTTAGAATACACAAGAATATCATCAATAAAGACCACCACAAAACTATCAAGATAAGGCTTGAAAACACGGTTCATCATATCCATAAATACGGCTGGAGCATTAGTTAACCCAAACGGCATCACAACAAACTCCTAATGACCATATCTAGTTCGAAAAGCTGTCTTAGCAACATCATCCGGCCTAATCTTCAACTGATGGTATCCGCTTCTCAAATCAAGCTTTGAGTAGATAACGGAACCTTGGAGTTGGTCAAACAAATCATCTATATGCGGAAGAGGATACTTATTCTTAATGGTGGCTTGGTTCAACAAACGATAGTCAATGCACAATCGTAAGGTACCATCCTTCTTCCTAACAAACAAGACCGGTGCTCCCCACTGAGACACACTAGATCGAATAAAACCTCGGTCTAACAATTCTTGCAATTGGACCTTCAACTCTTTTAACTCGGCCGGAGCCATTCTATAGGGTGCTTTAGAGATAGGTGCGGTACCGGACACTAAGTCAATACAAAACTCTATCTCACGATCCGGAGGCATAGAGTACTCGCTAGAAAACACATCACTAAATTCATTAACAACCGGAACATGAGCTAACTCGAGAGACTTCTTATTGGAATCTACCACATAAGCCAAGTAACCCGTACACCCCTTAGATAGCATCTTCCTAGCCTTTAAAGCAGAGATAACATGTAAACCGAACATAGATCTATCCGCATCAAATACAAAAGTAGGCATATCGTGCATAGCAAATGAGACTCGCTTTCTACGACAAACTACCATAGCATGACACTGACTCAACCAATCCATCCCAAGGATCACATCAAAATCACGGATTGGTAACTCGACCAAATCCACCGGCAATACATGCCCACATATAGTCACATCACAACCACGATATATCAAAGAAGATTCAAGGCTCTCTCCCATAGGAGTAGAGACCTCCAACACATAAGGCATAGATTCAGCAAGATATGTAATGAGAATGCAAAATGCGATGCCACAAATGAATGGGAAGACCCGGATCTATAAGAATGCGGGCCTTAACTCCGAGACAGGAACTATACCTCTAATGACGGCATTAGGAGCGACCTCTCCTCGACCCAAAGCAAACACACGACCTTGGACTCTATCCTTAGGTTTCCCATCAACATCTCTCTTCACACCACTACCTTGTCCTCCAAATCCGGCACCCGAAGCTTGCTTATTCTCGTAACTTGGGGCAATTCCTCCTAAAATGGCTGCCGACCCACACTCCAAACACTTTCCTTGTTTGCTCCAACACTTGTCCTCCGAATGCCCTAGTTTCTTGCAAAACCCACATGTTGTCCCAAACCGACCGGAAGTCGCACGATTTGCCGGAGCCGCCACATGACCTCCTCGATTCGCTCCGGAGTAAATGTCCTCTGGCCGCACCCTATTCTCGTCCCGAACCTTGACCTTGGAACCTATTTCTCGTTTCCACCTTCATTTCTACCACGATGCTCCTCTATGTCATTCTCAATCCGATACGCCATATTCACCGCCGCTTGGAAGTTGGCGAAGTTATGCGTCAACAACCGCTTCCGAACTCAACCCTTAAACCTTTCACAAACCGGTAGACTCGCCTCTCCTCATCCGGCACCAAATGAGGACAATATCGGGCCAACTCGTGAACTTTGCCGAATACCGCGCTATCGTCATTGTCCCTTGCTCCAGCTTTCGAAACTCGCCTTCCTTCTTATCTCTAGTAACCATTGGCACGAAGTGATCCCGAACTTGCGGGTGAAGTTCTCCCAAGTCTCGCGGTGTCAAATCCCGGTCCCAACCATCCTTCACTACTCGCCACCAAAGTGCTCGCCGGGTCCCTCCAACTTGAAAACGGCACATCTCACCTTCTCCGCATCCGAACTCTCCATAGCTGCGAAAATCTTATTCATAGCCTCAAGCCACCTCTCAGCCTTCGTCGGATCCGGATCTCCGTTGAAGCTAGGAGGAGACATCTTCACGAACTTCTCTAGACCATGCTGCCCTTGTCTGCCTTCTTGCTGTTGCCCTACCCTGATTCAAATCTGAGTTGCCATATGCTGAAGAAACCCTCGGAACATATCCATCATCTCGGCATTCGGCTTACCAACACCACCCAAACCCAGATTCTGATCACCATCATTTCCCGCCATAACAACAAACTCCTGCATTAAACACTCGACGTCAGCTATCACACACTCTCACTCGCCTAGACTCTACCCGAGAA
Organism: Adenophora triphylla var. japonica; assembly: GCA_022495995.1. Lineage (NCBI taxonomy): Eukaryota > Viridiplantae > Streptophyta > Magnoliopsida > Asterales > Campanulaceae > Adenophora > Adenophora triphylla. The sequence continues at coordinate 394,059 of JAFEMH010001294.1, forward strand.
TTCTAACCGAGCTCTGATACCAACTGTGAGGACCCCGACCCGGAACCTACACGTGTCCCGAGTTGGAGCGTCCTCAAACTAACCCGAAAACACTAAACTTTTAAAACTTTACTTTGACTTTCAAACACAAACATTGATAATATAACATTTTAAAAGAACTCCACTCAACTCCACATTGGAGGAGGAGATAACTAACTTCGAAAACGATCAACTGTTTAGTTACAAAAGATATTGGTTTTTAACGTAGAAAGATAAAGTTTATAATTACAAACGCTCAAAAGGAATTATGACAAAATAATTTCTACGCCAACCTAACGTACCCCGACAATATCCCAAAATGCTCACAGCCAAACTCCTTTCCGTCCTTACTTGGGCGGTCCTCCTGTCTCGGGATCTAAAACAAGAAAGGGAGAGGGGTGAGAATAAATCTCGGCAAGCTATTATGAATGCAAAGAATATGCCAAATAAATGCAACATATAACAAGTCGCACATAACACATTGGGAAAGCTATAAACACATTCCATTACCTTGGTTTACCTTTTCCCGTCTCGAACAGAGTCGTACAACATTGGGTATAATAATACTCCAATTTACAAATGAGCCGCTTAAGCAATACTCACGTCTTAAAAGACCCGTTTTCAGTGGAACCAAATAAGACAAGTAGCAACTCTGTAAGGCTTTTGGCTCAATACAGACGCTATAACCCCAACCCGGCCACGTGAGGGGACGGTCACGTATATAACATAATCCGATCACATTAGGTCACACTTCCATAATTGACCGTATTATGTTATACCCCAACGTCGCCGACTCACACATATCAAGCACATAATAGATACTTGAATAAAATCCACAAAAAGGGATAAACAATAGCCACATGGTAATATATACTCATGCCCAACAATATCAAAGTGTAACAATTTATGAATACACTAAACAATATCAACAACAATATATATAACATCAAGTAAGGAAATGAGGGATCATAAACCTACCCTACAATTTCCATATACAAGGATACAAGACCTAAATGAAGGTTCAAGTTCAATTACTAAGTGGGAGTCACCCTTTTTAAGTGGCCAAACAACTTGCCAAACGATCCTTGTTTAAATTAAGAAAACTGGTTCGTGGTCTTGGGCGACCGCTTACACTGGGCGACCGCCCAAGTGGACCTCAAAGAAATTATGGGTTACGCCTCTTGGGCGACCGCCTTAACCACTTGGGCGACCGCCCAAGTGGCTTTCCAAGGAACCAATAACTCCCGCCGGCATGGGCGGCCGTCAGCCTCGGGCGACCGCCCAAGCTCCCGCTGCCCAAAGTCAGATTTTTAACCCCTTTAACCCTAGTTCTTCCTTCCCTCTACCAAGGCTTAGTTCAAGAACACCAAATGACACATAAATCTTGTCAAGTCCCAAACAAACATGTAAACTCCAAAATAAATTAACCCTAGATTATTTACTACTACCATTTCTACCCATTTCAACCTTTTAAATGATCTTCCTTAACCCTAGCTTCAACAAATTTAGTTTTCCAAATCATTCAACTCCCATTTGGGTTTCCAAGCAAGGAATCATCATTTCAAGAACAAGAACAACCTTCAAAGAACTTATGAACAATTAGGGGAAAGGAATCATAACAACTCACATTTGGATTTTATAAGGAAATGTTGATCTTTCTAGCTAGATGACTTCCTCTAGGTGATCCAACTTCAATGGTGCTCTTGGACTTGAATTTGATGAAGAAATGCTTGGCTTCAAGGTTTGGTGCTTGGAGCTTCCATGGGAGTTCTCTAAGGCTTTCTCTAGTATCAATTAGGATGAATGAAGGAGAAGGAGGGGAAGGGAGTAAGAGAGGTGATGGGGGGAGGACACTTGGCAAGAGGAGGGAATGTTACTAACTTTGGCCCCCCATGGAAATTAAATCAAGGCTTTCACCCTACCCATTTAAATTAAATTACATCCTTATCCCATTAATTCATCCTACTCATTTAAACCTCCCTACACTATTTATCATATTTCCATTTATTATTATTTCCCTTAGTTCTTTATTTAATGTCCAATAAATTCTTATAAGATCCTAAATTTACTTTTCACCCAATTTATCTTAATTTAGAATTTTAAAGACATAATTGAACACATAAAGCTAGCATGAATATTAAAAGCATATAATTAAATATTAAAAATGAGTGCCTAGGGTTGGGGTCGTCACACTTTTTCAAGCTCATAAATGGTTTTTGTGAGGTTGTCAATGGTTGAGGATTGGGAAAGGTTCTCATTGACCAATGAAGCAAAGCTAGTTTTTTGTTTTTTGGTTTGAATTAAAAGAGTGCAAACTAATTGTTTAAAACCATCAATATTTAAAGAGTTAAAATCATGTACCTCTTTTAGTTCATCGCGGCCAAGTGCTTCCATCTCTTCCTCATTGTCGGATTCTTCATCATCTTCACCATAAGGCATATCATGGCTTCTTCTCCTTCAATTTCGTAGTCATCACTTGACATATACTCTTCATCACTGAATTTTGATGAGTCAGCAATCATGACTTGCTCTTTGTTTTTGTCATGTTTATTTTTGGAGCAATTGTAGCAGCTTGCACTTAGAGCCGTGAATGATCTCTTTTGAGTAGGTCATCTTCTTAGCTGTCCGATTGTCCCTAGGTTTCCTTGGTTCGGGGCAATCGGATGAGTAATGTCCTTGCTTTCCACAATTGAAGCAATCAATTGTCTTCTTGTAGCTGTCTTGTTGGGCATTAGAGGTGGAGGGATTGAATTTCTTGTCAAAAGATTTCTTTTGAAATTTCATGGCATTTCGACACCATGGAAATGAGGCTTGGAATGTCTTCTTGGGAGATCTGTTTGCCGACGTATTTGAGCCGATGTTTATTTTTGAAGAGCATTGTTGACAATGGTCTCAATGTCATGGTGAGTGATTGGCTTGTTGATGTTCTTGTGCGATTAAAGCTAAGGTTTGTGAAATGGAGGGACTGATGGAATTTTTATCATACCTTCCAGTTCATAGGCTTCAAGCTTTCCAAAATATTGCTCAACCGTCATGGTGCTCCATTCGATCCTTCTCTAATAGGTAATGCTACCTTCTCATATTCTTGAGGGAGATTTGAGTAAATCTTGAGGCGAGATCTTGTTGTTCAAATGTTTTTCCATGATCGGTAATTGATCTAACAAGGTTCTCAAACCTTGGCCGAGCAGCACTCACCTTTTCTCCAGGGTAGAACTTGAAATTGTCTAATTGCCTCGGCCAAGTTATACAAGTTTTGTGTCCTAACACCTGGAGTGTTTGGTGAACTTGGTTTGAATAAGAGCCCCATCTTTGTTACGGCATTTGGTTCCTTAGAATTTTCTTGAGCTAGAGAATCATTTACACTCTTTTGAAGAATGTTCTTGACTTTCAAGTTTGCACTTACCAATTGCTTTTCACTTCGACCAAGTTTCGGGGATTTGATCTTACTTGGTCCTCCATCGGTCTGATTTGAGTTGGGTATGACACTTCATTTTCTAGAACATACCAGTTCCAAATGCTGTTTGCATCAAGATAAGTTTTTATCTTTGATGCATAGATCTCAAAGGATCCACAGTCATCAATGTGTGGGATATCTTTCTCATTATTTCTTCTTGGTTGAGGCATGGTGGGTTTGAAGAGAATCCTTCACAAGTTGTTAGACTTTTGAGTGTGAAGACAAGCTCGATACCAATTGAAAGGCCCTTGCTTGATATGCGGATGATCGAGCCTATGGTATTGGCTTAGCTGTCAGATGATAATTGAATTGTGCAGCGGAATAAAAGAGGTTTGAAATAATGGTAGGACAACAAATACAAAGAAATAATGCAAGTGTGTGAATGTGATTGCAAAAATGTAATAACACAGAGAATTTAAAGTGGTTCAGAGTTCACTCCTCCTACATCCACCCCCACTGTCAAACTTGACAAGTGAGATCAATTTTATTATAATCTTTAATCAACAAAAATTACAAATGATTGATTCGGGCAAGTTCCTTGAACTTCCTCTTCCTAATTAGTACAAATAACTAGGGATACACTTAAAGTACAGTCTTAAGTGCTTTTACAACTTGAAGTACGGCCTCAAGATTTTACAAAATAACTAATACACTCAAAGTACAGTCTTGAGTGATTACAAACCGATTCTACACCTAAAGTACGGTCTTAGGTTTTAGGGGTTTGTGAATTAACACACTGGGGTTGTTTTTGTTGGTGAAGAGGTTTAGGGGAGAAGGTTTTGGTTTGGGACAGGGTTTTAAAGGTGAGGATTGGTGTGTGTGTGTGTGGATTACAGGAGGTGTGTGTGGGTGTTTGGAAAGGGTTTTTGACTTGGGAAAATGAGTATTTTTCGATTGAATTTGTTAGAGGAAGAACTCCTCTATTTATACCCTTCAATGTAGCCGTTGGAATATGACCGCTGCAGCTACATTAATGAGCTTTGACTGGTCTTTGTCCCACTTGTCCACATGCGGGTCTTCATGAGCTGTCTTGAGCCGTGAGCTTGAACCGAGAGCTTCTAGAAGGTCTTCAAAGTGGTCTTCATTGGTCTTCATTGATGGACTTGCTAGCCGTGAAGATGCAGGATCTAACTTGGTTGAGTTTGTGGTAACAAGGTGTGAGACGAGGGGAGATGGGCCGTCGAGGACCGAAGTCATACCGTCGGATCATGGCAATGCTTAGCTATCGAGAGAGGATCTCTAATAAGGACCGAGATGCACTTGATGATCTTGATGACTTAGAGAGTGACTATGATTCATGTTTTTGATTGATTGTAAACATTGTATAAGGAAGAATCATAGCCGGACTCATAGTTTGTCAAAGTGAAGAATTATGACAGATAACATCTTTTGATATAAACCCTGTTCTATATATATATTCCTTTATCAAAACCAACTAACTAAGACATTGATCAAAGTTAGGTCCTAACAAAAACCATAAGGCAAAATGAAAAGATAAGTATAATCATGGCAGATTACTTATATTTTGTCCATTTCAACACTTGTAAGGCCAGCAAGCAGCTAAGGTCATTGACAAAGCCCTGTCAATTATAAGTGACTGTACCAGACTTGGAAATTTGCTCATATGGACCCAAGATGAAGACTTGACTTTATTTTCCCCTCCTAGTAGCCAGATGAAAAGACTTGTAGACGGACCTGTAAGTACCCCAATCTGGATCACTCCCTTTCAAACACACGGGAAACACCGCAGACTCATCCACGCAGTCTCAGAGACCTCTCTCACTCAAAACCCTCTCAAAACCCTCTCAAACCCCCAACCAACCCAAGGGAGGAGCCTTTCTCGGGATAAAAGGGACAAAAGGACCTTTTGGGAATTTTCGTGAAATCGAAAGCAATTAAGGTCCGTACGGACCTCTTTGTTTCAATGATTACTAAATCCCCTTAAAGTCCACAATATTCCCTCAAATCCCGGAAGAAATGATGACTTCCCTGCAGAGTTGGTCCGTACGGACCTCTTTGCATGCAAGATGGTCCGTACGGACCTTATTGCATGGGGGACATCATCATTCCAGAATATTCTCCATCATTGCAGATTCCCTCAAATCGAGGAAATCCAAAATTCTGGATAACCAAGAAGGTCCGTACGGACCTCTTTGCTCCGAAATTTTTACTATAAATAGAGGGCTCCCCCTCCTCATTTTCACACACCTCCCACTTCTCTCTTCCTCCACTAAGCCTTCTGGCTCCCCTTCTAAGACCTTTCGAGGCATTCCCGCCCCTTCGGATCCTTCCGAGGCCTTCCGAAGCTCCCTTGTGGTGCTCCGAAGCCTCTCCGAGCGCTCCCGAGACGGCTCCCGCGCTGCCCGAGGCACTCTCGAGGTACTCTGAGGCCCCTCGTGGTACTCAGGAGGCCTTGCTGGTCTTTCCACCGGTGTCCGGCTCTTTCCGAGTCAAACCGACGATCCCAATCACGCCGAAACTGCTGCCCGAGTGACTCCTGCCACCACAACGCACGCCGAACCTCTCGCCCGAGTGATCCCGACGATCCCCACGCACGCCGAATCCTCTGCCCGAACGCAGCCGGCAACCTCGGCTCACGCCGAAACTCGTCGCGTACAACCGGTCCCTCCCGAAGCAATCCCGATCCGTGCACGAACGCTACTCCGACCTCAAACACTATTCCCCTGCGGAAGACGGACACGAACCAACATTGGTAAGGCTTCCTTCCTATTCTATTTCAATACATTTCAATACAATGTAGACATCCGATACAAACATGCATTTTTAAAAGCACACACACACACACACAACATTTTAAAGGATATTAGGGGTATCCGAAAGACTCGTTTTACGAGGCTACTCGGGTGAGCTCTAATATTCTAATATTCTCTTCCCGGGGAGTCATCTGACCTCCGAACTCAAAATCTCATCACACAAAAACAGTTTAAAATTTATCTTTAAACCGATGCCCTTTTTCAATGTTTTGGGCTTAATAAAAACGGCGTGGCGACTCTACAAAATGCGAAAGCAAAACGGCGAGACACCTCCAACACGCAACGCTAAAACGGAATGAGCCAGATGCCGGGGCGCGATTGTGCTGCATCTCGGATCCGGGCGACTTCCCGAACAGCCGACGAGCGAGATGCCGGGGCCCGCGCGCGAGCCGGATCCGGGTAATTTCGGTTAGGCGACTCTGGCTGGGAATATTTTGTTTTAAAAACTTTTAAACAAAACAAAAGATTTTTAAAACGATGATGAGGGTCAAACTTTCATTTTACCCCTTCCTTTAAGCATTGTGTGTGTGTGCACGTGCTTCGTTTTTATTTTTAAAAAATAAAAATACAAAAAAAATGCATCAATATACATCTGCGCATACATTTAAAATTCTTCAAAAACTTCTATTTTACTCGAGAAAAAGAATTTTAGAGACCGCACACTACGCGCAGCTCTTTGCCTCGGTTACACCGCACTCTACTCACACTTGCCTCGGTTACACCGCACACTATGCGCACTTCCGCCTCGGATACACCGCACACTACAACCCTTAACCCGGAGTGGTCTCGGTTGCGATCCGTTTGGTCTTCCCTAGGCCTCTTGGGCGCGCACGGGATCATTCCAAACATCCCATCCTAGCCAAGCGTCAACCCCGCACGTTTGAGTCTTGAGTCACACTCTGTCCGGACTCGGTTGGTTTTACCCGGTCCGTGTCATACGGCTGGATACATATACCATGCCGGCCATTTTACGAGTCAAGGCTCGAACTCAAGATCCCTTGCGCAAGCAAAGCGATGAAAGGTCATGCTAAAATCTTGACCCGATCTTGATTTCCGAAGCTACACCTGCACGATGTTCCGTCCCGGATATACATCCATGCTCGCATGACACCATGTCATCAAGCCTTTGATACGTCGCCCATGACAATATGACCCACCTAACGCCTAACGTCACGTATCCCTTGCGCAAGCAAGGTAAAGAGAGGTCATGCCGAACTCTTGACTGATCTTGACTCGGTGGCCGGCTCGGTTCACTATTCACATGGCTAACGCATCAAAACGAACATACAGGCTCGGTCCTTAGGTTCGATTTTTCTTTAGGCCGGTGGAAACCGCTTGCACTATAGGACCCTCGCACGGGCCGTCCACCCTGGGATGTCGAAATACGGGTGCAAAACGAGGGGCTTATAGCCGCACGAGATGGTCTCCATCGACCCGGGATCTAGCATAGTTGCGAAAAAGAAAGAGCAATCTTTTCCAACCTACCTAGGACTTCGAGAAAACATGTTTTAAGTAAATTAAAACAACAAAAAAAAAATAAAAGAAACGGAAACCGCATGCCACGTGAACTTTCCCCTTCTATCTCGTTAGGCCATTCCCGTGTCTAAACCTTGCCCGTCACCCTCCAAATGAACCGAGAGTGGTTGAGAATCCCCGGAAGCCGCCTTTTTCGATATTGAGGTCACAAGGTCCGATAGCCGCTTCCAGCTCAACGGTCCGCACCGTCAATACTCCCCCACGACGGGATCAACGCATAACAGTGAGGGAAACGGAACCCCGCCACTAAGGAATCTCCTGACAATGGAGGAGGTGCTGCGAGCCTTCGAAGCCATCAAGAAGCGCCAAGAAGAACAAAGCAAGCCTGGATCGTCGACACCTTGCGTCTTCGAGGAACGATTGCGCTTCCCAACCCGATGGAACCTTTGTTCTCATAGAAGACGAAGACATACCGGCTCCCCGGTTTCTCAAAGCTATCGGCGAGTCCCGCCTCCGCCAAGCTACGAGATCCCAAAGCTAACGCAGCGGCCTCGCTCAAAGCTCCTCCGCATCGGGCCAAGCCTCCGACATGCTGCCTCGGATCGAGTCGGTTTCCCGGCTCTGCACATCAAGCTCGCACTCAACAAAGGCACACATACGTGCTCGCTCCGCTGCATCCCGGTGCATCTCGGTATCCCCAGGATTCAATCCTTTGCCTCTATACGAGCCTCGCAATCACAATCGAAGTCCCCATTCTTACTGGGGACAGCATCCCGAGCGGATATCCCGACATCTCAAGTTTCCAAGCACTCGCTAGCCCGCCAACTGGGGCTAACGAATCGTTTCCCAGCTTCCCAAACACAACCCTTAGCGGACCCGGCAATCACGCCCTCAACTTCAACACCCTGTGGTATGGGTTGGTATACACTCAACTACCTCCCCAAGACTCCCGAATGGCGATCCCATCGCCCAATCCACCTCCATCTTCGATTTCCGTCCCCGAAAACGGTAACCCACCTCGCAGACCGACCCTCACATGGCTTGGTTGATCGAACGGATGAAAGACATGCAAGGCAAGCTAGCTAGTTCTCGGAAGGACTCCCTCCGCCTACCGATCCGAACAAAGTGGTCCCTCTCCCTCCAAAGTTCGGGATGCCTAAATGGAAAAGTTTGACGAATAATGCCCAAAAACCCACATCGACACCTACGTCCTGGGTATGAGAGCGAAGGGGCAACCCCTCAACGGATGGCGGATCACTTTCGGCATTCCCTCAAATCCACGGCACTAAGGTGGTTCCTCAATGTGAAGGCGAGAAAACCGCTCCACATGGGATCGAGATCGGTGAAATCTTTCTGGAGAAGTACCGCGCCAATCTTGAATGGGAAACAAACCGCCATGACCCGCAAGCCACCGAACAAAAGGATGACGAACCGGTGGGCGAATTCTACAAAAGATGGAACTGGAAGCTAAGCGAGATAATGGATCCACTTTCCAAAGAAGAGCGAGATGGACATCTTCCATTCCCTGCCTCTCAAACCATCTTTGAGGACTTTGATCGGCCACCATTTCTATCCGGATCTCCGTGCCATGGTCAACGGCAGGGACAAAGTTTGAAAAGACTACGAGTCTTCAAAAGGCAACAAAGAACCCCCGCCTCGTCTTACCGCTATCGAACAAACCTGGCAACTTCAACTCACGCCTGACCAAAGGAAAGGAAGCAGGCGGAACAGTGCACTACATTCGGAACGGGCTCAAGTAAACCGCGATCGGGCGGCCCCGAAGAATAGCAACCCCCTCGCTTCCCACGGTTCCGGCATTTTGATAACTGGAAATGCCCTTGGGTCAAGTATTTGAAGCTTTGGTGAAGCGAAATCTTCTCAAACCACTCGAGAATTTCCAACCGAAGACCACCAAGGCCAACATGGATATGAGCAAGCACCGCGCCTTCCATAACTACCCGGCCACACCACCGACAATTGCTTCGTACTCAAGCGAGGTGATTCGGGGGCTCATTGAGGAGGGAAAATTGGAACGCCCCCGTGGTCCCAATACCATTGGAAATCCATTCCCCAGGAACGACGGGGTAAACTCAATAGCCATTGACGAAACCCCAAGCGAGAGCAGAGACTCCTGCAATTTCGAGACCGTCGGCATCTTTGTCTCGCTATATTTGGGAGCGTGAAACAAGAGTCAAAAGGTCTCGTGACCGGGAATTCCGACAAGAACGCCCAAGGGCCACTGTCTCCCTACGATCTTTGCCCCGGCCCAAGGCATACAAATGGTTGGATCGAACGTTCCCCGACGAGGCGGAGTCCAGCGGTAGCACGGGAAGCGGTTTAGCCTTCACGAGACGATGACTTGCCAATATGTGAGAATCGGCACAACGAAGCCCTCCTCATCCTCATAAAGATAGAGATGTTCTTCCTCCCGAACGTCTTGATTGATAACGGCTCCTTGCATCAACATCATCGCTTTAAGCACATTGAAACGACTCCGCATCGGCCGTTCTCGATAAGGCCTTCACCTCGGGTAATCCGAGCCTACGACTCCACCGCACGACCAATCGTAGGAGTCATCAACTTGAGGATCCAATTCGACGTACAACTGGAGTCGGTAGAGTTCCAAGTCGTGGAAATCAAACCCACCTTCTCTGCTTTGTTGGGACGGCCTTGGATACATCGGATGAAAGCGGTATCATCTACTCTTCACCAATGCGTGAAATTCATCAATGCCAACGGAGCGATCGAAGTGATCCGCGGAAGCGGTGCAATGGCAAGTGCTTGGCCAGCAAGCTATGACCCGGAAGAAGGTCCCGACATGACCGAATACTCTTCCCCGAGATGATTCTCCTACCCTGTCCCGCTACGAAGTGGATCCTTACATCCACGCTCTAAGCCGCGACGAGTGGAAATTGAAGAACTCATGGGTCGGGATGACAACTCTCGATATATGCGACCGTGAAGAATGCTTGAGAGAGGATCAAGAGATGGATGCCACTAATGGAGATTGATCGAGGAGTAGACCCTTACTTCGCCGAAAACCCTCTTGCAAAGCGGCTCATCACCGATCCCCGGTACAAGACAACCCTCTAGCCGACACTCTCGGATCTTACGGGGACAGCCATCACGGCTTAGTTCAATTCAACATTCCGGTGTCCGACTTGGACGAACAATGGCGCAACCTCCTCGAGGCTTAATCAGGAAGGTGATATAGCATGTCCGCTCGAATCGAGACATTGTAAACGTCGTCCAAGCAAAGATCCCGGATAAAGAAGCGGATTCTATGAAAGTGATCAACATCGGCAAGAATCCACTCCGAATCGGCGAATGCTTCGCCCTCCTAGAAGTAGCCCTCGGCGACTTCTATCATCAAAAACCCCCAGGACCGGTGGCAACACTAATGGAGGGACATCATCGGGGAGCGGCCAAAAACCTCCGCGATACGGTTTGAAATCGGAACCGCATGCAAGCTACTTTCCGGGACTCGTACGAGGGAAGATCGGCCACCTGAACCAGCACCACTCCCTCTAGAGCTACAGCCATCCGAGAGTAATGAAGCCTGGTCCAATCCCTCGTCGCCTATAGTCTAGCTTCGAGTCTTGTTGTCTGTGTATTCACATCTTTTGAGTCTTTTGACGGCTTTACGCCCGACGATTGTGAATCTTTGGTCAACAATGTACAGTCTCCACGCTTTCAATAAAAGGTCCGACCTTCCTAAAAAATCATTTCATTGCATGACATTAACTAATCAAAACAGTTAAATTCATCTATACAAAAGGCAAACACGTTAATTAAATAAATGCATCAAGCAAACATTTAAGCATGTTGTCAAACGAGAGAAAAACCGGGCCCAAGCTGCCGAGAAGGTTTTAATCACAACGATTTGCAAGATTGCTGAAGAGCCAAAGAGACGCAAGTCCGACGCCATTTCCAGCACAAGCCAGATCTTCCAATACCTCAAGAACAGGGGAAACCACCTTCATGAACAAGGAAGGTCAACACACAGAAGGGGTCAAAACCAAGAGCATCATGGCCCTAAAACGCCTTGCCTCTCACTTCGTCATCCTCGGGGACATGTTATACAAGAAACGCTACCATGGGCCACTCTACTGTTGCATCGGCCAAGAAGAAGCGAGACAAGTTCATGAACGAAGTCCACAACGGGGCTTGCGGTCCCCACATGAATGCGAGCCCCGATGCAAATCATTCTCGGGATGGGCTACTCTTGGATCTCCATGGAAGCGGATTGCATCCGCTTTGTCCGAAAGGCTGCGACAAGTGCCAGCGGTTCTCCAACCTCAATCATCTGCCGCCCCACGATCTCTCTTGCATGACTACACCTTGGCCCTTTGCCACTTGGGGAATTGACGTCATCGGGAAAATCGCTCCGCCCGGGCGGCAACGGTCACGAGTTCATCTTAGTAGCCATCGACTACTTCACCCAGAATGGGTCGAAGCCAAGTCCTACAAGGTACTCACCTCCAAGAAGGTCGCGCATTTCCTCAAGGAAAACATCATCTGCCGATACGGCATCCCAAATGAGGTCATATCGGACAACGGCTCACACTTCGAAGGGGAATTCGGCTGCATCGTGGGCTGAATTCAAGATCACACGCCACAAATCTTCTCCCTACCGGCCACAAACGAACGGCGCCGTGGAAGCAGCAAACAAGACCCTCGAACGGATCATCCGAAAAATGACCACCCAAGGACGAGATTGGCCCGAGAAGCTGCACCTAGCACTTTGGGGCTACCGCACATCGATCGAACGACCACGGGAGAAACCCCATTTGCCCACGACGTACGGGATGGAAGCGATCCTTCCCATCGAGCTAGAAATTCCCTCACTCCGAGTCTTTGTGGAAAATGACATCAACGAAGGTCGAATGGCTCCGAAGCCGACATGACGAATTGGCTCGCTAGACGAGCGACGACTAAAGGCCATGGAACACGTCAGGAGCCTATCAAAGCAGGATGGCTAGAGCTTTCGACAAGAAAGTCAAATCCCGAGACATCGGGGAAGGTGACCTTGTACTCAAAGAAAAGCCTCCCACTCGAACCAACCAGCTGGGAAAATGGGAACCCACATGGATCGGCCCTTTCGTGGTTCAAAAGATCTTCTCCGGAGCGCCATGAAGCTAACGGACCTAGACGGCAATCCCTTCATGAATCCGGTCAACGGAAGCAAACTTCGCGAGATACTTCGCTGAAGAAGAACAAGCGTGTGCATCTCTTGGCACTCCATGTAGTGTCGAACTACGCGAGACTGAGCCCTCTAGTCAGGGGAACGTAGGCAACCTTAATTGGTCCGGTCTGTTTGAATGTCAATCAAGACCTCCATCAAGCTATGCACTTTTCAAGAACAAGCCCCAACAGTCACCTTGACCAAGTCAAACGACGGCGGCAACATCAAAGGACATCCGAGGGTCACTCAGCATCAAACGACCAACTCACGTCTGCTTCCAAGCCAGGGGCTTGTCTTCGCCCTCACGCGCTTCAAAAAGAAAAAAAAAAGAGAGCTCGAGCAAGGGCTCACAAAAAAAAAAAAGAAAGAGCTCGAGCAAGGGCTCACAAAAAAAAAAATAATAAAAAAAAAAAACAAAATAAGCTCAAAGCAGAAGCTGCGAAATTGAGGTCAAGAGCCCGACGCCAACAAGCGGCAAGGAAGCTACAAAAATAAGACCGTCAGAACGACTTGTCAAGGGAGCATTCAACCTCTCAGCCAAGCACAAAGCCTCAGCAAAGGGGATTGCCGTCGGGGCCTGCAGGCTTCCGGTCGCGATGCAACAGAAAAGTCCAAGGATGGACGCCGACAAAGTGCACAACAGAAGCAAAGGCAAACAAAAGATCTTGCGTCTCGACAAAGCTTTAAAAGTAAATCACAAATCACTAACGGTTACAACATTTCTTGATGAGTTCAAGCACGGTCTACTCTCAAGTTCACAACATGCTAAAAGACAGCTTAATACATTTAACTAATAATGTGTTTGCAATGCAATGAATGGATACCTAGGAGGTCATTCCGCGCCATCTGCGCTTGTCCCCTCGCCATTCTTTCCTTTCTTCCCTCGTCCCCGGCGAGTATTCTTTCGCTTCACGTGAACCAACTCTGCGTCTCTCAGTCCGAGATCTGGGGTCCTCCCCGTAGAGTCAAATAATCCAGTAGCTCTCAGGGCTTCATTCGCCCGTGCTTCGGCTCGGATCTCCTCCCTCGCCGAGTACGTAAAGAGGACCTCTCCCTGTCGGTCGGTCAACTCTAGTCTCGTAGTCAAACAAAGTGTCTCCGTCACATCCGAAGGGTCGGACCGAGGCTTCGGCACTCCTAAGGCAATAGGCTGCTACGGCAGCCGGGTCCCAGAATCGCTACACGCACGCTTCTCCCAAGGACCACTTGGGAGGCCTTGACTCTGTTGCTCATACCGGGCCGGATCTTGGAGTCGTCAACACAACGCTCCCCCGACATCTAAGGAGTACCACAGGAGGAAAAGCGGAATACTTCCATACCCTCAGACAATACAAGAAGGCACACAGGCGCCATACAAAGAGGAACTACCTCCGCAATAGCAAGGTCATCCCGGCCAACAAAGGCTCCTGCTTCATCCCAAACTGCCGGAAACAAGCGACGAAATATAGAAGGAGGACCAAGACAAACCTGGAACTCGACAACGTAGGACCCTTCTGCAAGATCCTCTGGTCTCAATCCTCCGGTCACGGAACCCACCGGCGGATCGATGCGTACCAAGTGTGCCATCCATCTCTCCCGGGCGGGCGATCCATATCCAACACAAGAGGTCGCCGAGCAAATGACCACGGGCTAAACGACGTCGGAGCCTCGGGCATGGCCTGAAGTCTCTCTCGCAGCCACAAGGTGAGCAAAGCGGGGCTTCCCCCTCTCATAAAACGATCCCCGGTCGCCGGACGGTCGATACCATGAAGAGTCTCCCCCGGCACCAACGGGACAATATCCTCTCCGGCTCTGCGTGCCCTACCACATCTAGCAAAGCGCCATCGCAAATGCCAAGGAGGCGACCGGGAAAAGCGTCGCCATCACGCACAAGGCGAATGCATCCCAAGAGACGTCACTCTCATCATCAACCATGAACCGCTCCGGCGGCTCGAAATGTCGATATGACCCGAATCAAGGATCATGCCACCTGCACTTCTTCCAACGAAGCACGAAGAAAGTCTGCAAGCTTCACGCTCACCGCGGCACCACCAACCAAAGGAAGCGAGATGGCCTCCACCTCCAGGTCCTCCAATCAAAGCCCGAAAATCCTCAAAAGTGGGCACCATTTCATTGTAGGAGAAGCTTGATGTACACATGCCTCCTAACATCCCTAACTTCGCGGCGGCCCGCAACAAATCCCAATCAGAACCAACTCCTTAAGAGACCAAACCGAGCAAAGACGAAACCTTACCTCGAAAGCCCGTCTCTGATGCCTCATACGGCGCCGCATCCACGTTTTTAACCGCTCAAGGAAGTGTGCTTGCCTCTCCTGCGAAAGCCTCGGCAAAATTCTAGGGACATACGAAGAATCCATGGCAAAAATGGAGGTTCCTAGAGAAAATGGGGAAGAAAGCTCGAAAATGGCCGCAAATGGGGAAATGAGGAAGAACCGAGCACCTTTGGAAAGCATTTATGTCCTTCCCAAAAAGCAAGGTTGGTCCGTACGGACCTCTTTGCATGCTAAGTATGTCCGTACGGACCTCCTTGCAAACAGTAACCCATTTCCCAGAAAAACGGTACAAAAACCCTTTGTCCTCGGCAAAACCTTGCTCCAAACGGTCAAACACCGGCCAAAGCCATTTCCGGCAAACCAACACTACCCACAAACGCACTCTCAGCTCACGTGGCATGTACAAAAAATAAAAATAATAATAGCAACAATTTCTAGGACAATTCCCGGAATCACAAAAATAAATGACATTACATCTTAAAATAAAATCTTGTTTGCCATGCAAATACATGTGTTTTATTACAGGTACCCAAAATATGTCTGCTTGCTAAACAAAAAAAGGAGGGATATGAAAAGAGGGAAAGCAAATGAATACTAATCGAATCCTCAAGATCATCATCCTCACCGAGGTCCTCCAAAGAGAAGTCGGGCATCCCGGCGAACTCGCCGTCACATCCTCGTCGTCGAATACCGAGCACCCGCTGAGGCTCCCACGAAAAGTACTCGGAAGGATCAAATCCGGCGAAAGGATCAAAGAAAGAAGGCTCTGAGGAACCCTCGCCTGTGCGCCGTGCGGAGGCATGAAGCGATAAAAGGGCCGCTCCCTCGAAGGCCACTGCAGCTCCCGAAGATGTCCCGGCATCCATGCTATGCCGCCCTCAAAGGTCCCTCTGCTGCGGCTCAGGCTCGGCTCTAGGCGGAGGAACGTCCACAGAATGCCTCGAAGGCATAGGCTCGTCTGCGGCACACGACGCGAAGACCGACAGACACCTTCAACGCCATCTTCTTAGCGAAGGAGCGCATCGCCACGTAACGGCGAAGTCAAGCATATCGTAGGCTCTCCCGGGACTCGCACCAACAAGAAGCCAAGGAAACGCTCATCAAATACAGCTATACTCAACAACAAAAAGAGAAAAATGCGTAAAAGATGCCAAGATGGAAAAGAGTCAGCACACTCACCGATCCGTCGGGATCCACTCGATATGCAAGCAGGAGCTCGCCAGAACGGCATGCATACCCTCCTCTCGATCCGTCCCCGCGGACGCACGTGAAATCCGGCCCCGGCATCGGAACCTCTGGGAGCCTGCGGGCCGCCCTCTCTCTCCTCGCCACACCTGCGGCGTCCTCGCCTTCCTCCTCACGAAGGCCCCGTACTCCTCTCCATATAAAATGAACTCCTCGGCCCCGACACCGCCAAGGTACCTCTCGAAGTCAAGCACATCCATATCCCGGGAGTCAAGCATCCCAAAGGGAGGGTCCCTCGGAGCCACGGGAAGCACACCGGGGCCATGCTGCCAGAAGACTCGCTCCCCCAGGTACATGGCGTCACAAGTCAAGCCTCGCAGCATCTTCCGCCGCGCTGTCACCTCGGGAGCCCCCTCAAACTCATCTCCCTCATACCGAGCCCACGGGAACAAAACAAACCCCTCCGGGCTACCCCTCTCCAGACGCTCCTGCACATCCCCGTAGGCGATGGTGAGCTTCCCCCTGCTGGTCCTCCTCTTCCTCGTCGTGCGAGCCCACCAAGATACAGGAGGTACGCAAACAGCCTCGGATCTCTATCCCACGGGAAGCACTGGAAAACCTCATAGAACCACACCTGTGACAAAAACAGAAAAGGCTCAGTGCAAAAGACAATGGAGAAATAACAGACTGCTAAATCAAAAATGGCAATAAACTCATACCTCCGTGAGCAAAGTCAAACAGGCCAACGAATTGCTACACTCCCCTGCCGGCTAAACCGGTCCAAGGAGAAGTAGAGCTCAGCCAAGCCTGCCTCGCCCCAAGCAATGTCGCAGACCCTATCCAGGTCAATCAAGCTCTCCAACAGAGCAAAGGGAGCCGCGGTCGCGTGGTTCGAGAACAAAGTCTCGGACAGTGCATACCACAAAAAGGAGCGCGCCAACTGCTCCGCCGTCACCTGGCCGGTACCCCGGATGTAGGCCCCAATACTGGCCGTAATCTTCAGTCCACGTCACTATACAGCATGCCCAGTGCCCCTCGAGGACGAGGCTCAAAGCCCAACAGCCTCGGCCCAAAGCACCACATCGGAGATCATATCCCTCCACCGTACCGGCCCTCCTTTGAAGGAAAGCCCGGTGATCGCAGCAAAGTCGGTAGGCGTCACCGTCACCTCTCCCCAGCTCAGATGGAAGGTGTGGGTGGTATCCCACAGTACTCAGAAAGGCCAAGGAAGACGCTCTTGTTCTTCCTCGTGTCAAACCCCACTGTGTTCTCAACGAACACACCTGTGCCAAGCATAAACCAGCCTCCGGACTCGGCCTACCGTCCACGGAAATATCAGCATCCGCCGCCATTAGCCAACAAATGTTTCGAGAGATCCCCGAGTCTTCATCCTCTTGGCCTTCCCGGCCATAAGCCCCGCATCCTGCAGGTAAACACAGCAAAGGTACGTCAATCACAGTACTTAATATAAAGGCACATGTAACCCGTCACAAAACACGGCACATATATTGCACATAATTTTCACATACATATAATTTTTCCATGTAACCCGTCACAAAACACGGCACATGTCGCACATAATTTTCACATATATCATGCATATAATTTTTCCCATGCAGTCCGTCACAAAAACACGGCACACACTGTACACATTTTCTCAAAAGAAAAAAAGGGGGGGGGGATTAAACCCTACACGACACATTTTCAGAAAAAAAAAAAGATCCGTCCCAACACGGAAAGCCATGAAAATAACCCGTCACAAAAACACGGCACATATTGCATATAAATTTTCCCACAAAGTCCGTCACCCAAAAACATGGCACACACGGCACGACACATATGCATAACACATTTTTCAAAAAAAAAAATAAAATAAAAATCCGTCCCTACACGGCACACACTTTCACATATAACCCGTCACAAAACACGGCACATGTCACATTTTTTCACAAAAATTATCACTACACGATAATTTTTCTCATAATGTACATACATAAATAGCATACGGTACAACACACCAAAGCATGCATTTCATTAGAGAAGCACTTTATTTTCACAAATAAAAGCTAATCTACACATTTCTGCACAAAATACACATACCCACAATTTTCACATGTCCATTTTCAACAATTCATCAAGAATTTCACAAAAAAGGCATAAAAAAATAACAAAAAATTCGAAAATGCGAAAAACTAAAACCTAGTTCTAGCATTCAAAAATTCGAGCAGGGAATCAAAACGGAACAGATTTCTTACCTCCCCGACGTTCGTAGAGCGACGATTGTGCACCTCCGGATTCGGATACAAAACATCCGGGTTCTTCGAAGATGGAACGAACGAAGTCCAATTCCTTTGAAGCTCCATTCGCTGCTCAACCACCTCGATCGCGTTGACGACGACTCCTTCGAGATCCTCCGCCATCGCAAGCAATTCAAGCTAAGAAAAATGGAAGATTTGGGACAAAAATGGAGTTTTTCTCTCTCTCTCTCTCACTGGGTTCACGAACTGGGAATGGGAAATGAAGGGGGAGCCTCGGAATTTAAAGCCTGGTCAAACCTGGGAACTGTAAAAAACCAAAGTGGTCCGTACGGACCTCTTTGCAACCAGGTTGGTCCGTACGGACCTCTTTGCAAGTGGATGGCCAAATTACTTTCCGCCCTTATAATCTTTGCCCCCGGCCTGTCCTAAGGCCTTTTCCAAAGAAATCCAAGTGCGTAATGGTCCCTAACCCTTCAATTCAACCACCGGCCGTCAAGCGTAAGACCGGACCTCGCCCACTTCAACGGCAAATCAACCACCGGCCGTCAAGCGTAAGACCGGACCTCGCCCACTCCAACGGCAATTCAACCACCGCCGTCAAGCGTAAGACCGGACCTCGCCACTTCAACGGCAAATCAACCACCTGGCCGTCAAGCGTAAGACCAGGACCTCGCCCACTTCAACGGCAAATCAACCACCGCCGTCGCCGGGCCGGCCAGAAGACCTGGACCTCGCCCACTCCAACGGAAATTCAACCATCACCCGCTCAACGGCAATTCAAGAAGCTCAACGGCAATTCAAGAAGGAGCCAACACCTCCCAGCACAAATATCAAGGCACAAGACGCCTCCAAACGCTCAACGACAACTCAACCACTGGCCCTCAAAGGAGGTCCGGTCATCTTCCCAACAGAGTGGCCCTGCAAGGTCACGCATCCCCAACAATTCAAGCACCGGCAGCCGATGTAAGCCCGAATCTCGCCCACTTCAACGGCAAGCAAGCACCGGCCATCAAAGTAAGCCCGAGCTCCTCCCCAACAAGTCAAAGGGAAGTCATACAAGACTGCATATCCCCATCATCGGCCATCATCCTTGCCCACTTCAACGGGCAGCCAAGCACGGCAAGTCATCGTAAGTCCAACCTTCTACATCAACATGCAAAAACACAAAGGCATCTACGCCTCTCGAAGCACAAGGCAGCCACGCCTCCCCAATTGCGCCTGGAAGACGATTCTAAAGTCCTCGCGCATTACACCAAACGCGCTAGAAGACGATTCAAAGTCTCCGCCGTGGCACCAACCGCCGCCGAAGACGATTCAAAGTCCTCCACACGCCGGCACCAACCGCGGCTAGAAGATGACGATTCAAAGTCCTCGCGCATAACACCAATGCGCTGCCGAAGACGATTCAAAGTCCTCGCGCATCACCAACGCCGCCCGTGACGATTCAAAGTCCTCCATGGCACCAACCGCCGCCGTAAGACGATTCAAAGTCCTCCAATTGGCACCAACCGCGGCTAGGAGACGATTCAAAGTCCTCGCGCATTACATCACCAATCGCGGCCTGATGACGATTCAAAGTCCTCCGCGTTACATCAAACCGCCGCGATGACGATTCAAAGTCCTCCAGCCGTGGCACCAACCGCCGCCGATGACGATTCAAAGTCCTCCACCAACCGCGCTGGCATGAACCTCCTGTCCGTATTAACCAGTCCTCCAAAAGTCTCTCGAATCCAACCGCACCAAGACCGTTATCCTCACTCTATCTCCGGCCCTAAGGCCTTAAACCACCCGATTAGGAAAATCGTAAAATTTCCATCCCAGACGCCACCACGTCCTCACATTTGACCTATGCGGTCACCTGTGACGCCACCACGTCCTTACCACTGACCTATGGCGGTCACCTCCTTAGGTCACTGCCACCACGCCCAGACGCCACCACGACTCATGCACCACTCTGGTCACCAGGACCACCACGCCTCGCTCACCACCAACCTCACCACCTGTGACGCCACCACGTCCTGTCACCGACTCCATGCGCGGCCACCTGTGACGCCACCACGTCCGTCACCGACCTACGCGGTCACCCAGACGCCACCACGTCCTCACCACCGACCTCGGCGGTCACACGACACTTCGTGGCACCACCACGCCCGTATCTGGCTGCGTAACACTCACCCCACACCCGAACTACGACCAGGCCTGATTCCCGCCAGGGATACGTAGGAATCCTATCACAGGGTCCAGCCTATCGACCTAAACGGTCACCCAAAAGGACACCACCACGTCCTCACTTTGACCCTCACGGTCACTTCCTCTCCCAAAGACGCGATCCAGATTAGGACCCTTATCTTATCGGCGACCCCACTTCTTTCATAAGTGACGTCGTCGAGGGCTTCGTAAGTACCCCAATCTGGATCACTCCCTTTCAAACACACGGAAACACCGTAGACTCATCCACGCAGTCTCAGAGACCTCTCTCACTCAAAACCCTCTCAAAACCCTCTCAAACCCCCAAACAAACCAAGGGAGGAGCCTTTCTGGGATAAAAAGGGACAAAAGGACCTTTTGGGAATTTTCAAAGAAATCAGAAAAGCAATTAAGGTCCGTACGGACCTCTTTGTTTCAATGATTACTAAATCCCCTTAAAGTCCACAATATTCCCTCAAATCCCGGAAGAAATGATGACTTCCCTGCAGAGTTGGTCCGTACGGACCTCTTTGCATGCAAGATGGTCCGTACGGACCTTATTGCATGGGGGACATCATCATTCCAGAATATTCTCCATCATTGCAGATTCCCTCAAATCGAGGAAATCCAAAATTCTGGATAACCAAGAAGGTCCGTACGGACCTCTTTGCTCCGAAATTTTTACTATAAATAGAGGGCTCCCCCTCCTCATTTTCACACACCTCCCACTTCTCTCTTCCTCCCTAAGCCTTCGGCTCCCTTCTAAGACCTTTCGAGGCATTCCCGCCCCTTCGGATCCTTCCGAGGCCTTCCGAGCTCCCTCGGTGCTCCGAAGCCTCTCCGAGCGCTCCCGAGACGCTCCCGCGCTGCCCCGAGGCACTCTCGAGGAACTCTGAGGCCCCTCGTGGTACTCCGAGGCCTCGCCCGGTCTTTCCACCTGTCCCGCTCTTTCCGAGTCAAACCGACGATCCCAAATCACGCCGAAACTCGCCCGAGTGACTCCGCCACCACAACGCACGCCGAACCTCTCGCCCGAGTGATCCCAGAACGATCCCCACGCACGCCGAACCTCTGCCCGAACGCAGCCAGCAACCTCAACTCACGCCGAAACTCTGTCCGCAGACAACCGGTCCCTCCCGAAGCAATCCCGATCCGTACCGGAACGCTACTCCGACCTCAAACACTATTCCCCTGCGGAAGACAGACACGAACCAACATTGGTAAGGCTTCCTTCCTATTCTATTTCAATACATTTCAATACAATGTAGACATCCGATACAGCATGCATTTTTAAAAGCACACACACACACACACAACATTTTAAAGGATATTAGGGGTATCCGAAAGACTCGTTTTACGAGGCTACTCGGGTGAGCTCTAATATTCTAATATTCTCTTCCCGGGGAGTCATCTGACCTCCGAACTCAAAATCTCATCACACAAAAACAGTTTAAAATTTATCTTTAAACTGATGCCCTTTTTCAATGTTTTGGGCTTAATAAAAACGGC
This sequence comes from Adenophora triphylla var. japonica, assembly GCA_022495995.1. Taxonomy (NCBI): domain Eukaryota; kingdom Viridiplantae; phylum Streptophyta; class Magnoliopsida; order Asterales; family Campanulaceae; genus Adenophora; species Adenophora triphylla. Next base: position 416,377 of record JAFEMH010001294.1, read on the forward strand.
GTGGCGACTCTACAAAATGCGAAAGCAAAACGGCGAGACACCTCCAACACGCAACGCTAAAACGGAATGAGCCAGATGCCGGGGCGCGATTGTGCTGCCTCTCGGATCCGGGCGACTTCCCGAACAGCGACGAACGCGAGATGCCGGGGCCCCGCGCGCGAGCCGGATCCCGGGTAATTTCAGGACCACCTAAACGTCATGTCTGAAAGACTTGTGGAGGGATCAATTTATAGCTCTTTCATGGAAACATGCATGGAAGGCGGCCCAAGTCTGCATTTAGGAATAAAGACCGCAAGCTTCAGAATAAAGTTGACTCGCTGTTCTTCAAAGTCTTTGCCATACCTATACTTTAAGTATATGACAAAATAAAATCTTATATTTTTTTCTCAGTTTTTAGGGAAAAAAAAACTCTGATTTTTTTTAAAAACTGGCTCTTATACTTTATTTTTAATACAAAATAAAATCTTATAAAAGTGAGTAATTTTAATAAAATTTTATATCAAAATAAAATTATTTAAACTATAATACTAAAATTATACATAAAATTTAAGACTAAAATTAGTCTTATATATAAAATATAGGAAAAATATAGATATATACCCTTGTAATTATATCAAGGATGTAAATATGCCGTTATACAAATTAATTGTCATATTTGCCCATTTACTCAAGAAAAATGTGAGTATATTTGACGATCGTTAACTTTTAGTTCAAAAATTAATGAAAATGCTTACTAAAATGGTTAAGTGAAATTTAGGATGAAACACACGAGAAAAATTGCACATGTGAAATTTTTGATGAGCATTGCAATAACATATTTACATAATTCTCATAGTACAAGGGCATATCTGCATATTAAACCTAAATAAAAGTGCATTAATCCATATTTTCTTTTTACCTCTTCGTAACCACCATTGCCCGATTCCACCAACACCATTATCACCACCACATTACCACCATTACCGCTTCTCAATACTACTATTAACACCACATTCAACACTACATCCATCGTCAACATTAGCACCACTATCACCGCCACTATCACTACCACCACCAATACCACATACACCATCAGCATCACTATGACTCACCAGCACCATCACTTCTACTAAATTTAGTTGGGCTTTGATATTGGTGGTGAAATTGATGTTGGTGGCAGTGGTTTTGATGTTGGTGTAGGGTAAGTAGCAGCAATGGTTGTAATAACGGTAGTAAAAGATGGTTGTGAGTGTTGAGTGGTGATGGTAGTGTTAAGCGTTGGTGATGGTGATAACGTAGAAGTGGAGATGAATATGGTGGTTGTGGTAGTGGTGAGCTGGCGGTAATGGTGTTGAATTGGTAGTGGTGGTGATAGCGGTGAAGTAATGTATTTGTAGTTACGATGGTGGTGAACAATAGTAGTATTATTGATGATGGCGGTGGTAAGCGGTGGTAATTAATGGTGGTAAATTTGTGTAATGATTGTAATGATGATGGCGGTAGTGATTTTGATGGTTGAAAGAGAAAATATTGATTTATGTCCCTATACTTAATTTTAAGATGCAAATATGCCCTTTTTACTAGGAGAATTATGTGAATATAATTTTAAGATGCAAATATGCCCTTTTACTATGAGATTTACCCTTTTACTATGAGATTTACGTAAATATGCACATACAATTCTCATCAGAAATTTCACGTGTGCAATTTTTTCCATGTATTACACCTTAAATTTCACCTAGTCTGTTTAGTCAGCATATTTGTTAATCTTTAAACAGAAAGTTAACAATGGTCAAATATACTCACATTTTTCTTGGCAAATGTGACAATTAATTTGTATAAGAGAATATTTGCATCATTGGCCTATGTACAGGGGCATATATCTAAATTGTCATTAAAAATAACAATCTAATGTAACAAATACATAAATACACAAACACATGAACACATTCATTGTACAAACACAGGGCCGGCCCAAGGGGGGGTCAGTGAGGGCAACCGCCCGGGGCCCTTAGTGGTAAGGGGCCCATTCTTAAGTAGGCTATAGTGTATATAGTATATATATATTTTTTTTATAATTATAATAAATATTTAAAAAAGACCCACATTTAGTTTTTTAAAAAGGCCCACATTCAGTTTTTTTTTTTTTAAATCTTTTGTTAAACAGACACGGAAAAGGGAGAAAGGCCCACATTCAGATTTACAACAACAACAACAACAAAGCCTTAGTCCCAAAATAATTTGGGGTCGGCTAACATGAATCATCATATGTCATCATGTTAAACAGTCACGGAAAAGGGAGAAAGGATTCAAAGGAAAAGGGAGAAAGGAGAGTCCAACCCAACCGAAGACGAAGAGATGATCGTCGCCCGCCGCCGCCGAAGCCGTCCACCACCATCCTACTATCTCTCTTCTCTATTTCTTCCTAGTTCCACTGTTTAGGGCTTCTATTTAACAAAGATTTTGCCAACAAACACAAAGGTAATTTAATTTTCGACTTCAATTCCTTTATTTGATTGTAGATTACTTCGATTTAAGTTAATTTGGGGATAGAAGTTTCATTATTTCGTTCCCAAATTACTACACTTACTTTTAGGGTTTTATTTGAGGATTTTTTATTTTACTTCCATTCCTATGATTTGATTTTTGATATTTGATATTGTGATTATAGGTTCAAATCAGTTTATTGAAAGAATCATCTGTCACAAGACTTCATCTTAAAAAAATTCAGGTGTTGATGTTCTTTTTGTATTACAATTGTGATTAATTTTATTTGATAATGTTTTCAAAAAAACAGCCATCTGGTTGTGAGAAAAGAAAAAAAAGAGAAAAGTGTCATTACTTTACTTCTGTTTTATCTAGGTAAAAATATATAGCATTTGAGTATCGTAAAAATATATAGCATTTGAGTATCGTAAAAATGTCTGATTAATTAGGGGCCTCTTCATCTGATTTCGCCCGGGGCCCACAAAAGTCTAGGAACGGCCCTGCCCATGTCCCGAGCATCTAACTGATGCCACTGCTTCAGCTTCTTCTGCAGCTCTTTTAGTCCAACTACTACCAATACTGCCAGGCTTACATTGTTGGGATAGAGGACCAACCGGATTAGACATCGAAGCAAGAGGGAAAAATTCGTCAGTAATTGCTGGAGACAAGAGCGGCCGCGCTGGCTATGTGCGCGACCGTGCTCTTGGACAGAGACTGAAGCTCGGGTGGAATTCTTCGAGGGCGACCGCGCTGGACAGTGAGGGCGACCGCGCTGGGGGATTTTACAAAGGCGTTGGAGTTTACGGGCCGCTAAGCGCCGCGAGCTTCTTCGGAGGGCGGCCGCGCTGGGCCCGTTTTTACAGCAGTTCAGAATTCCTTGTTTGTTTAGGTTTTGGTTTGTTCCCTAGTCATATATAAGTAAAGTTCCGCCCCCTCTCTCATTGTAACACAAATTCTACATACATAGTGCAAGATCCTGGCTTGGTAGTGCCCCCAGACGTAGCCAATCAAATTGGTGAACTGGGTTAACAATTTCTTGTGTTCTTTTCTGTTTTTTTTTATTTCTTGTGCTTGGTTTGTATGCTCTAATCGTTCTTGTAGGTTTGCTTGGGTTGTGGAGGGCCATATTCACAACAACTGGTATCAGAGCTTTTGGTTTCAAGATCAAGGGAGTTGTTCCAAGCAATCAAGAATGGGCAAGGAGAAACAGGCGGTTGAGAAATTCGATGGGTCTGACTACGGATATTGGAGGATGCAGATTTTGGATCTTTTGTACAACAAAGACCTCTATAAGCCTCTGAAGGGTGTCAAACCGGAAGATGAAGATCAGGAAGAATGGGAACTCATGGATCGGAAAGCCCTAGGGGTGGTTAGATCTACTTTGTCAAAGTGGATTGCGAAGACTACCAAGAAGGCGACAACCACCAAGGAGCTATTGGATTATCTTACTGAGAGATTTGAAACTCCATCTGCTGCAAATAAGGTTGATTTGATACGTAAGATGGGTAGTCTCAAGATGCAAGAGGGAGGATCCTTGGCTAAGCACATCGATGAGTTTATGGATGTTATAGATTCATTGACAGCGGTGGAGATCAAGTTCGATGATGAGGTTCATGCGTGTTTGTTGCTAGCTTCTTTACCGGCAAGTTGGAGCGGAACAGTGACTGCGATCAACGCTTCAGCAGGTAAGAAGAAATTGAAGTATGATGATGTTAAGGACTTTCTTTTGGCTGAGGAAAATCGCATGAAGAAGTTAGGGACATCGAGTGCTTCGGGATCGGCTTTAGCTACTACTAGCAAGGGGAAGCCGGGTACTAGCAAACAAGGGAGAACCGAATCTAGGGAGAACGTGGTGAGTGGTAAGGGCAAGACCGGGGAGAACAAAGACAAACCGAAGGTTGCGAAAGGATCTGTTCAGTGCTATCATTGTAAGGAGTTGGGACACTTCAAGAGGGATTGTCCAAATCGTAAGGGCAATCAGGTGAATGTGACAATAGAAAGTGATGATGTACTGGTTCTGAGTGTTAGTAGCGCACTAGAATCATGGGTGCTGGATTCGGGGGCATCATTCCACTCTTGCGGGCACAAGGAAGAGATGGAGAACTACACTTCCGGTGATTTCGGGAAGGTCTATCTGGCTGATGGCGAGCCTTTGGAAATCAAGGGGAAGGGGGATGTCAGAATAGGAGCATCGGACGGGAAGGTCTTACATCTGAACGGGGTCAGACACATTCCGGGTTTGAAAAAGAACCTACTTTCAGTTGGGCAGTTGGACGACGAAGGTTACAAGGTGACATTCGGCTGCAGAAACTGGGTTATTACCAAGGAGGATTGTGAGATCGCTCGGGGTAATAAGGAGGGGACTTTGTATTTGGCGAATAACACCAAGGACAGTATCGCGGTGGTAGCAGCCAAGGGTGATACGGATTTGTTGCACTGTCGATTGGGTCACATGAGTGAGACGGGGATGAAGGTGCTTTGTTCAAAGGGACTACTACCGGGTTTGAAGACAGTCAACGTGGGGATCTGCGAAGATTGTATGTTTGTCAAACAGGGGAGAAATAATTTCTCAAGGACAGGTAGGGGTTTTAGGGAAGCAAAGTTGGAATTGGTTCACACGGACTTGTGGGGGCCATCTCCGGTTACATCTCTGGGTGGTGCGTCATATTACATGACTTTCATTGATAATTCTACAAGGAAGGTTTGGGTCTATTTCTTGAAGGGGAAAGATGAGTCTTTCGAGGTGTTCAAGAAGTGGAGGACCTTGGTGGAGAATCAGACGGGACTCAAGCTTAAGTGCTTGAGATCAGACAATGGTGGGGAGTATGAGCTTGGTGAGTTTAGGGAATATTGTGCTGCGAATGGCATTCGTATGGAGAAAACTCCAAAGCGGACACCACAACTCAACGGGGTAGCAGAGAGGATGAACAGAACATTGAATGAGCGGGCTAGAAGTATGAGATTGAAGTGTGGACTTCCGAAGACGTTCTGGGCATATGCAGTTGACATGGCAGCTTTCTTGATCAATCGGGGACCATCGGTACCATTGGGGAATGGAATTCCAGAGGAAGCTTGGAGTGGCAAGCAGGTAAATCTGTCCTTTCTTCGCATATTTGGCTACGATTTTTATGTTCATGTTGATTCTGCTGAGAGAACTAAATTAGATGCTAAATCTGTTAAGTGTACATTTATTGGGTATGGCGGGGATGACTTCGGGTACAAGTTTTGGGATGACCAAAATCATAGAGTTATTCGTAGTCGAGATGTGGTATTCAATGAACAGGTTTTGTACAAGGACGTAAAGGGGCATCGATGACACTAGTTCGGAATCGGAAATTGTAGAGGTGGATATTCCTAACTCGGGTGGGAGCAGAACGGTTCATGATGACCATGGTCGGGAGGTCACCGAAGATGAACCACGTACTCGGAACCGGATATTCCGCTGCGTAGATCCAGCAGGTTGCGTGGATCGCCTGACAGGTATACTCCATCCAATTATTATTTGTTGTTGACAGATAATGGGGAACCGGAATGTTATGCGGAGGCTGTTCGTAGTGCACTTTGTAACAAGTGGAAAGCTACAATGGATGATGAGATGGACTCATTGAAGGCCAACAAAACTTGGGAGTTGACTGAACTATCTAAGGGGAAGAAGGCACTGCATAACAAGTGGGTTTACAGGATCAAGGAGGAAGCAGACGGTAGCAAGCGTTACAAGGCAAGACTGGTTGTAAAAGGGTTTCAGCAAAAGTACGGTATTGACTACACCGAAGTATTCACTCCGGTTGTGAAGATGACCACTATCAGAATGGTTCTGGGGATAGTAGTGGCGGACAACTTGTTGCTTGAACAGATGGATGTGAAGGCAGCCTTTCTTCATGGGGACTTGGAGGAAGAGATTTACAGGGTACAGCCAGAGGGTTACTTGTCTAAGGGTAGCGGGGAGCTAGTTTGCGAGATTGACTAAGAGCTTGTATGGCCTTAAACAAGCTCCTAGGCAAGCAGGTACAGAAGTTTGATGGATTCATGCATGACATTGATTTTATCGAGATGTGAAGCGGATCATTGTTGCTACTTCAAGAACACGGACAATGGGTATATTATCTTGCCGTTATATGTGGACGACATGCTAATAGCGGGCTCTAGCAGTAGAGAGGTAAACGATTGAAGACTCGGTTGTCGAACGGTTCGAGATGAAGGATTTGGGAGAGGCCAGAAAAATCTTGGGCATGCGGATTGACCGGGATAGGGAGTCGGGCAAGTTGGTTCTTTCACAAGCAAAATACGTTGAGAAGATCTTAGCAAGGTTTTGTATGGAAGAGGCGAAGCCAACAGGGACGCCATTGGGTTTGCATTTCAAGCTATCCGAGAAGGACTCACCTAGGGGCAAGGAGGAGCGTGACAAGATGGAGAGAACTCCATATGCTTCAGCAGTGGGGAGTCTCATGTATGCAATGGTGTGTACAAGGCCGGACATTGCACATGCGGTGGGAGTAGTCAGCCGGTTTATGGGCAATCCAGGAAAGCAACATTGGGAAGCGGTTAAGTGGATCCTACGTTATTTAAAGGGTACTGCTGGTAAGGCTCTGTGTTTCTCGAGCAAGGAAGTGGTGTTAGCGGGTTATGTTGATGCGGACTTGGCATCAAGTCATCTTGATAAGAGGAGAAGTACTACGGGTTATGTGTTTACATTGGATGGTACGGCAATCTCCTGGGCTTCTAAATTGCAGAAGATCGTGGCGCAGTCGATTGCAGAAGCAGAATATGTGGCAGTGACAGAGGCGAGTAAAGAGATGGTATGGCTGCAGAACTTCTTGGGTGAACTTGGGAAAACGCGAAGTGGTAACGTTCTCTACAGCGACAGTCAGAGTGCAATACATTTGGCAAGAAATCCGGCGTTTCATTCGAGGACGAAGCACATTGAACTGAGGTTTCACTACATCAGACATCTCTTGGAGGAGAAAATCTTGGGGCTAGAGAAGATATTGGGATCAGAAAATCCGGCTGACATGTTGACAAAGGTTGTGAATCTTGATAAATTGAAGCTGTGCAAAGCTTCAATTGGGCTCGAAGAATAGAAGAGGAGGATGGCACTACCATGATCGAGGTGAGCACTAGGAGGACACCAAGGATGAGTTGAAGAACGGATACGGGGCTTATATGTGTGGTTGATCTCTAGGTGGGAGATTGTTGGGATAGAGGACCAACCGGATTAGACATCGAAGCAAGGGGGAAAAATTCGTCAGTAATTGCTGGAGACAAGAGCGGCCGCGCTGGCTATGTGCGCGACCGCGCTCTTGGACAGAGACTGAAGCTCGGGTGGAATTCTTCGAGGGCGACCGCGCTGGACAGTGAGGGCGACCGCGCTGGGGGATTTTACAAAGGCGTTGGAGTTTCTGGACGCTAGCGCGACCGCGCTTCTTCGGAGGGCGGCCGCGCTGGGCCCGTTTTTACAGCAGTTCAGGATTCCTTGTTTGTTTAGGTTTTGGTTTGTTCCCTAGTCATATATAAGTAAAGTTCCGCCTTCTCTCTCATTGTAACACGAATTCTACATACATAGTGCAAGATCATGGCTTGGTAGTGCCCCCAGACGTAGCCAATCAAATTGGTGAACTGGATTAACAATTTCTTGTGTTCTTTTCTGTTTTTTTTTATTTCTTGTGCTTGGTTTGTGTGCTCTAATCGTTCTTATAGGTTTGCTTGGGTTGTGGAGGGCCATATTCACAACATACATATATGAACTAAAGCAAACAGATTCAGTATAATGGAGCAGGTGATCATCGAAAACTTAAAGTTTACGTTTTTCTTACTCTTATCCATCTTAATTCTCGGCAATGTTTTTCTGAAATGATATTTTGCTATGATTTAATGCGTCTTGAGTCTGATCTTTCCCTCTATTTATACTAATGGCCATGAGGCCGGCAACTAAATATCACGCACGTTGACATTGTGTCTGATTTATATTTCTAATTAAAGAAATAAAACAAGCAGTCTTCAGTTCCAAGCACGTAAACTAGTGAAGATTTAGATTATCTTATGGAGCGGAGTATAATTAATTAACTTTTTCGTAGAATAAATTAATCCAGTGTGAATTCATTAGTAGTAGTTGTTTAATTCCAGTTTTGGCTATATGCATGCCATTGATAGTAGGTAGGAAACTTTCTCTCTCCCCTCAAACTTCTCCGGCCACCTCTAAGGCACCCTCACTACCGACGTCTCTCCGTCTCCCCTATGTATAATGAATATGGGCCCTCCTGATGATCTAACTGAGAACCTATGGATGGATGATACATTTGGGGCAGTTGTGAAGACTTGCTTTCAGATTTTTTCTTAAAATAATGAAATATTTTTATCTAATGATAGTACGTACTCACACTCACGTAGGAAGTTCCCCAGGTCATTGTTTATACAACGTTTGTAATTAAAAAAAATTAAACAAGCAGCACTCTAGAAGCGCGTAGTTAAGGTCTTTAACTATAATTTACTAACTAAATATAAAGTCTTAATATATATTTCCTCCGTCGCACAATAATATACGAAAAGACTCATTTTGGGGGCCAACAATAATAAGCAAAATCTCAGTGAGACCACTTGTCATGCTCAAAATAAAAACTTCCCTAGTCTCTATCCCACTTTCTCTGTTCTACCCAATTATCTACACTCACAACACATTACCTTTTTAATTTTCTACTTAATTCTTGCGTCCATCCAATTTTGCATAGACGGATATACTACCTCCATGGCTCCATCTCACTCGAATGACACAAATTTTCATTTTGGTGTCCCATTTAAGAACACGCACCCAAAATGGAAAATTTTTAATTCATTTTTATTTATGAGACTCACCTGTCATACTCATTCATAATAATTATCCGCTTACTTTTTTCTACCCTCCTATCTCACTTTTTTCACTCACAACACTTACTCCACTACACATTCTCCTTAATTTCTGGGTAAGGGCAACTTTGTGTCTTTTGTGTGTGACGGAGAGAATACTCTATCCGTCCCATCCGAAATAGGATTCTTGTTCCGACACGAGAATTAAGAAAAAGTGTTAGTGGAGTAGGTGTTGTTAGTATGAAAAGTGAGGTAAAAGAGATATAGATAGTTGTTGTTAGTGTGAGAGTGGGTCCCACCGATTAAAACATTTTTCTTTTGTGATTGTCATATTTCGAATGGAAAACAAAATTGACAAAACTTTCTATCGAGCGGAGGGAGTATATATTAAACTTACTTGTTAGTTAGTTAATAGTTGTCTCTTCTTGAACGTAGGACTTTCGTGGTGGGAGTATGTTGTTGTGTATCTTAAACTAACTAGATTAATTTGGCCACATGGTCATGGAAGCATAATTTCTCATGTTGTTTCCTATAACGACAATGCCATGTTAGTTAATGCCTGATGAGATTGTGACTGAATTTGGATGTTCACATCGGATTCAGAATTTTTAGTGTTCCCGGGTAAAAAAATTAACGTCACGAATACGAATTATCGTTGTAGATACGTAAAAGTATTTTATAACTAGTAAACTAACAAAGGCTTATCGAAAATAATATCTGAGTTAATTTCTGCTAGTTATATTTTTAAGAATATTTGATGTTTTAATTATCACTCAAATCTATTTGATCATATAGTCACAAAATTGAATTAAAAAAAAAGGAAAGTACTACGAAATGATAAAAAACTTTTCAAATGTATTTTGTATCAAAACAATTTAAAATAAATAAATTGGTCATTGGATTTTGGACGGAAGGAGTATAACGAAGTGTCCCTAAACTTTTTTGAAAGTAATTGTAGTAACTTGAGAATGAAATTATGAAAATTTCAATCCTAAACTGCTACAAACTTATTGAAAAATCAATGTAACTATTGATATTAACAAAATGAATCAGAATTAAAAATTGAACTATCTTATCTTATGTTTGTTATGTTTGTGAATCTTAATTATGTTTGTTATGTTTGTAAAGAATCAATCAAAAAAAAAATATTATCCTTTTTGTCCCATTATGTTGGGATTGGAGTCCTAAACTATGAGGAAAAGGGAGTCTAAGTCGGAGGAGTTGCTGAGATCAAGGAGGAAATTCGGGGAAGACCTTCTATTGCGATGGGCGACCGCCCAGGTGGTGTTAGGCGACCGCTCAGGAGGACAGAAGCATTGGCTCGTGGAATTTTTTGGCTTGGGCGACCGCCCATGGAGTGATGGGCGACCGCCCACGTATCGGGAGAGAAAAATCTGCAGCTGATTTGTTTCCTATTTTGATTAGAACTCTTCTTAATTTTGATTTAGGGTTTCCTTGTATTACTATATAAGCATAGTGACGACCTAGAACAGATTTGTGAGTTGTGTAGCAACATATTAGAAGGTGTCTAATACATATTGGCTTGGCAATTGCCCCCGGACGTAATTCATGTGTTGAATGAACCGGGTAAACAACTCTTGTGTTCTTGTGTGTGATTCTCTCATTATTGTACGTGTGGGTGTGTTGATTTCTTGTCTAGATTGCAACGGGGTATCGCCAAATTCACAACAACTGGTATCAGAGCATTGGTTCGGAGGATTCAAAGTTTCATTAGTTGATTTTTTGAATCGCGTTCTTGGGGATTTTGGTGAAGCAATCAGATGAAGAACTCAATCGAGAAATTCAACGGTGTGAATTTCACATTTTGGAGAACAAGGATTGAAGACTACCTTTATTGTAAGGATCTTCATGGACCCTTGAAGGAGAAGCCCGAAGGTATGTCACAAGGGGATTAGGAGCGCTATGTAGTAAACGCTTCGTAAGCAAGGGCTAATTTTTATTTTTTTTTGTTTTTAGGCAACGCCTCTCTCTCTCTCTCTCCTTACAGCCGCTGCTTTCTCTTCTCTCCCACATCCCTACACACTCTCTCCCTCTCTATCGATTCCCTAACCCTCACAACTTACCCGGCCCTCTTCCTCCTCAGGTGCGATTCTTGGTGAATACTGTTGTGAATATGGCCCTCCACACCCAAGCTAACCTACAAGAATAATCATCGCACACAAAACAAGCACAAGAAATCAAAGAAACAGAGAAGAACACAAGAAATTGTTAACCCAGTTCAACAATTTGATTGGCTACGTCTGGGGGCACTACCAAGCCAGGATCTTGCACTATGTAATTAGAATTTGTGTAACAACTGAATTGGGGGCGGAACATTGTTTATATATGACCTAGGGTAGAGTCCAATTCCTAAACAAACAAGGAAACTTTGATTGTTGCTGAACGGGCGGAGCGCGGCCGCTCTCCTGCTGAGCGCGGTCGCGCCCATTTGACGAGTAAGACCAACGCCGGCCTCGGCCCTTGAGCGCGGTCGCCACTTTCCTCTCGGCGCGGTCGCCCTCGAAGATGTCCCTCCCGAGCACCATTCTCGGCACAAGAGCGCGGTTGCGCACACATGTGCGGCGCGGCCGCTCTTGACCCCAGAAACCTGCTACGAAAAATCTTCCCCTTGCTTCGATGTCTAGCCCAATTGATCCTCTAACCCAACAATCTCCCACCTAGAGATCAACCACACATATAAGCCTCGTATCCGTCTTCAACTCACCCTTGGTGTCCTCCTATTGCTCACCTCGATCATGGTAGTGCCATCCTCCTCTCTCATTCTTGAAGCCCCGATTGAAGCTTTGCACAGCTTCAATTTCTCAAGGTTCACAACCTTCGTCAACATGTCAGCCGGATTCTCCGATCCCAATCTCTTCTCAAGCCACAAAGTCTTCTCCTCCAAGAGATGCCTGATGTAGTGAAACCTCAGTTCAATGTGCTTCGTCCTCGAATGAAACGCCGGATTATTTGCCAAGTGAATTGCGCTCATTTCATCCTTGTAGAGAATATTACCACTTCGCGTCTTCCCAAGTTCACCCAAGAAGTTACGCAGCCAAACCATCTCTTTACTTGCTTACATCATGCCACATATTACGCCTGCGATCGGCGAGCCACGATCTTTTGTAACTTAGAAGCCCAGGAGATTGCTGTACCACCTAATGTAAACACATAACCCGTAGTACTTCTCCTTTTATCAAGATCACTTGATGCCAAGTCCGCATCAACATAACCCGCTAACACCACTTCCTTGCTCGAAAAACACAGAGCCTTACCAAATAGCAGCATTCTTCAAATAACGTAGGATCCACTTAACCGCTTCCCAATGTTGCTTTCCTGGATTGCCCATGAACCGGCTGACTACTCCCACCGCATGTGCAATGTCCGGCCTTGTACACACCATTGCATACATGAGACTCCCCACAGCTGAAGCATATGGAGTTCTCTCCATCTTGTCACGCTCCTCCTTGTTCCTAGGCGAGTCCCTCTCGGATAGCTTGAAATGCAAACCCAATGGCGTCCCTGTTGGCTTCGCCTCTTCCATACAAAACCTTGCTAAGACCTTCTCAACATATTCTGCTTGTGAAAGAACCAACTTGCCCGACTCCCTATCCCGATCAATCCGCATGCCCAAGATTTTCCTTGCCTCTCCCAAATCCTTCATCTCGAACCGCTCTGACAACTGAGTCTTCAACCTGTTTACCTCTCTACTGCTAGAGCCCGCTATCAACATGTCGTCCACATATAACAGCAAGATAATATACCCATTGTCCGTGTTCTTGAAGTAGCAACAATGATCCGCCTCGCATCTGATAAAATCAATGTCGTGCATGAATCCATCAAACTTCCTGTACCACTGCCTAGGAGCTTGTTTAAGGCCATACAAGCTCTTAGTCAATCTGCAAACTAGCTTCTCGCTACCCTTAGACAAGAAACCCTCTGGCTGTACCATGTAAATTTCCTCCTCCAAGTCCCCACGAAGAAAGGCTGTCTTCACATCCATCTGTTCAAGCAATAAGTTGTCCGCCACTACTATCCCCAGAACCATTCTGATAGTGGTCATCTTCACAACCGGAGTGAATACTTCGGTGTAGTCAATACCGTACTTTTCTTTGAAACCCTTTTTCAACCGAGTCTTGCCTTGTAACGCTTGCTACCGTCTGCTTCCTCCTTGATTACGTAAACCCATTTGTTATGCGGTGCCTTCTTCCCCTTAGGTAGTTCGGTCAACTCCCAAGTTTTGTTTGCCTTCAATGAGACCATCTCATCTTCCATCGCAGCCTTTCCACTTATTACAAAGCACACTACGAATCGCTCCGCATAACATTCCGGTTCCCATTATCATCAACAACAAATAATAATTCGAAGGAGTATACGTCGGGTGATCCACGCAATCTGCTGGATCTACGCGGCGGAATATCCGGTTACAGAGTACGTGGTTCATCTTCGGTGACCTCTGACCATGGTCAACATGAAGCTGTCCTGCTTCCCACCCGAGTCTGGAATATCCACCTCTACAACCTCTCGGTTCCGAACTAGTACCATCGGATGCCCCCTTTCTATCCTTGTACAAAACTGTTCATTGAATACCACATCTCGACTACGAATAACCTTATGGTTTTGATCATCCCAAAATTTATACCCGAAGTCATCCCCGCCATACCCAATAAATGTACACTTAACGATTTAGCATCTAATTTAGTTCTCTCAGCGAGAATCAACATGAACATAAGAAACGCAGCCAAATACGCGAAGAAAGGACAAATTTACCTTGCCACTCCAAGCTTCCTGCGGAATTCCGTTCCCCAATGGAACCGATGGTCCCCGATTGATCAAGAAAGGCTGCCGTGTCAATCGCATATGCCCGAACGTCTTCGGAAGTCCACACTTCAATCTCATACTTCTAGCCCGCTCGTTCAATGTTGTTCATCCTTTACGCTACCCCGTTGAGTTGTGGAGTCTTCTTTGGAGTCTTCTCCATACGAATACCATTCGCGACACAATATTCCCTAAACTCCCGAGCTCATACTCCCACCATTATACGATCTCAAACACTTAAGCTTAAGTCCCGTTTGATTCTCCACCAAGGCCCTCCACTTCTTGAACACCTCGAAAGCTTCATCTTTCCCCTTCAAGAAATAGACCCGAGACCTTCCTTGTAGAATCATCAATAAAAGTCATATAATATGACGCACCACCTGTGAGATGTAACCGGAGATGGCCCCCACAAATCCGTGTGAACCAATTCCAACTTTGTTTCCCTCGATCCCTACCTTTTTGTCCTTGAGAAATTATTTCTCCCTTGTTTGCCAAACATACAATCTTCGCAGATCCCCACGTTGACCGGTCTTCAAACCCGGTAGTAGACCACTTAGAACAAAGTACCTTCATCCCCGTCTCACTCATGTGACCCAATCGACAGTGCCACAAATCGGTATCACCCCTTGGCTGCTTGCCACCGCAATACTATCCTTGGTGTTGTTTCGCCAAATACAAAGTACCCTCCTTATTACCCCGAGCGATCTCACAATCCTCCTTGGTAATAATCCAGTTCTAACGGCCGAAAGTCACCTTGTAACCTCTTCGTCCAATCGCCCAACCGAAAGTAGGTTCTTTTTCAAACCCGGAATGTGTCGACCCCGTTCGGATGTAGAACCTTCCCGTCCGATGCTCCTATCCCTGACATCCCCCTTCCCCTTGATTTCCAAAGGCTCGCCATCAGCTAGATAGACCTTCCCGAAATCACCGGAAGTGTAATTATTCATCTCTTCCTTATGCCCGCAAGAGTGGAAAGATGCCCCCGAATCCAGAACCCATGATTCTAGTGCACTACTAACACTCAGAACCAGTACATCATCACCTTCGACTGCCACATTCGCCTGATTGCCCTTACGATTTGGACAATCCCTCTTGAAGTGTCCCAATTCCTTACAATAATAGCACCGAACGGATCCCTTCGCAACCTTCGGTTTATCCTTGGTCTCATCAGCTTTGCCCTTTCCACTCACTCCGTTCTCCCTAGATTCGGTTCTCCCTTGTTTGCTAGTACCCGGCTTCCCCCTACTAGTAGTAGCTAAAGCCGCTCCCGAAGTACTTGATGTCCCCAACTTCTTCATGCGATTTTCCTCACCTAAAAGAAAGTCTTTAACATCATCATATTTCAATTTTTTCTTACCTGCTGAAGCGTTGATTGCAGTCACCGTTCCGCTCCAACTTGCCGGTAAAGAAGCTAGCAACAAGCATGCATGAACCTCATCATCGAACTTGATCTCCACCGCTGTCAATGAATCTATGACATCCATAAACTCATCGATGTGCTTAGCCAAGGATCCTCCCTCTTGCATCTTGAGACTACCCATCTTACGTATCAAATCGACCTTATTTGCAGCAGACGGAGTTTCAAATCTCTCAGTAAGATAATCCAATAGCTCCTTGGTGGTTGTCGCCTTCCTGGTAGTCTTCGCAATCCACTTTGACAAAGTAGATCTAACCACCCCTAGGGCTTTCCGATCCATGAGTTCCCATTCCTCCTGACTTACATCTTCCGGTTTGACACCCTTCAGAGGCTTGTAGAGATCCTTGTTGTATAAGAGATCCTCAATCTGCATCCTCCAATATCCGTAGTCAGACCCATCGAATTTCTCAACCGCCTGTTTGTCCTTGCCCATTCTTGATTGCTTGGAACAACTCCCTTGATCCTAAACCAAGAGCTCTGATACCAGTTGTTGTGAATATGGCCCTCCACACCCAAGCAAACCTACAAGAATAATAATCGCACACAAAACAAGCACAAGAAATCAAAGAAACAGAGAAGAACACAAGAAATTGTTAACCCAGTTCACCAATTTGATTGGCTACGTGCGGGGGCACTACCAAGCCAGGATCTTGCACTATGTAATTAGAATTTGTGTAACAACCGAATTGGGGCGGAACATTGTTTATATATGACCTAGGGTAGAGTCCAATTCCTAAACAAACAAGGAAACTTTATTTATTCTTTGAACGAGCGGAGCGCGGCCGCTCTCTGCGGCGCGGTCGCGCTATTGACGAGTAAGACCAACGCCAGCCTCAGCCCTTGAGCGCGGTCGCCCTTTCCTCTCGGCGCGGTCGCCCTCGAAGATGTCCCTCCCGAGCACCATTCTCGGCACAAGAGCGCGGTCGCGCACATAGGCAGCGCGGCCGCTCTTGACCCCAGAAACCTGCTACGAAAAATCTTCCCCTTGCTTCGATGTCTAGCCCAATTGATCCTCTAACCCAACAAATACTTCTCCGTCGCCTCAGATTTCACCGCAATTAGCACCTGTAGCCGACAACTAGAGCCATCCGATTGACGTTGGAACAAGGAAGAGACGACGACGCGAGCTCGGCTATTCCTCTCCGTCCGGTGTTCGTCGCTGTTTAGACCAAGTTAAGGTACTTATTTCTCTCCCTTAATCATCTCTCCCTCTGATCCTAAACTCAATTCCCTAAATTTCTAAATCCCTAATATTTAGGGCTTTGAAATTGAAAACCCTTTTTGAAGTTCTTAATGATTTTTTAGACATTATATTCGAAATTATTATTGAGGATGTTCATTGGCTGCTATTAATTCGGATATTTGTTGTTGTGTATTTTGTTACTCCAGAAGAATCAGAAGAATGTATTACAGATGGTTAGATCAGTCTGGGTTTCTGATGGTTTAAGAGGTACATCGGCTTTATTTTGTTCAGCAATTCTATCGAAAGTTAGTGATTCCGGATCTTATTTATAATGGTTACTCACATGTGCTCTGAGTTTTGCGGCTTGTCTCTATGTATGTCTTGATGATTTTTCTTCTAATTTATGATTGTAAATGAAATATGTATGAGAACATAGTAATGCATTGATCGTGGAATGCAGTTACTTGTCTTGATTGCACTACTACACTTGGTCATATTTTGGTGGATTTATTCATCGGTATGAGTTGAGGATTGCAATATTATTATTTTTTTCATCCTTTTAATGCTCTTCTTTTATTCAACTGTGATAGCCCATGAGTATGGTTTTGCCCGGTGTTGTTGGATTCAAGTTGAATGGGAAACTGCGCAATGGTGTCACAGCAACAGACTTGGTGTTGACCGTGACCCAGATGTTGAGAAAGCATGGTGTTGTTGGCAAGTTTGTTGAGTTTTATGGTAATGCTTTTTCGAGTATCTGATTAGGATTTTAGTAGTTTGGCAACCATCGCTAATATGTCCACCGAGTATGGAGCAACCATGGGCTTCTTTCCCGTGGATAATGTCACGTTACAGTACCTTAAATTAACTTGAAGAAGTGATAAGACTGTGGGTTCTCTTTCTCTCCTTATTTTCATGTGCATTAAAATTCAAATGGATTTTGAGAGAGAATAGCATTTTGTTATTCTTGCCATCACTAGTAAGTACAGTGGAGTAGTTAACACGGTTGTAATTTTATTCATAAAATAGGTGTCAATGATTGAAGCATACCTGCATGCAAACAAAATGTTTGTTGACTACAGTGAGGTTAGTGCTCACTTCTTTGGTTCCCGTAAATTTTAAATCAGCATTATAACTCATTACTTGACAATGCTATGTTTGTCCAGCCTCAACTAGGCAGAGTGTACTCATCTTATTTGCATTTGGACCTATCTTGATAGCCAAAAGCCTATGAGAAATAGCCGAACGGAATTAACAACCAAAGTTCTGAAGAAAAACTTCAGCTTTCTTGTAAAAATTCAATAAACAAAGTCTGCCTAATCCAAGACCATAAAGATGTTTAAATACTTCCTAATAATCCTAAAACGACTTAGAAACATAAGGACTAAAATAACCCCAACTATCGTTCAATAAAACAGCATCTAAAAATAAAGAAACAGCAAAATTCGTAAATAAGGAATTCAGGTCGACGCCAGGCGCCCGCCCCGCGCATGTGAGGCGTCCGCCTCCACCACCGTGCTTCATGGTCTGGTCGGGAGCCGCTGAGGCGGCCGCATGGCCACCTGTGAGGCGTGCGCCTCAAGCCCCGTAGGAAGGCCTCCATGTTCTGCAACCGGGGCGCCCGCCAGCTCCTGATTGAAGCGCCCGCCTGGCTCCACTCTGCTGTTGTTGCTCACGGCGTTGGTTGCCCCTTTGCCCATGCTTCCTTGAGTTGCTCCAACCATGCCTCCTTGGTTTGTTTGAGTATAATGTGGAACTATATCATCCTACCCCTCTTGAGAAAAACTCGTCCACGAGTTGCCATCATCGTCATTGTCTCCATGGTAGGCTGATAAATCCGCGACATTGAACGTGGCAGAGACGTTGTACTCACCGGGCAAGTCGATCTTGTACGCATTGTCATTGATCCGCTCCACTACACGAAATGGACCATCCGCCCTTGGTTGTAACTTGCCAAAGCGACCAGCTGGGAATCTCTCCTTTCTCAAGTGCACCCACACTAAATCTCCAACCTGAAACACAACCCGTTTGCGATGCTTGTCCACCCGCTGCTTGTACATGCTGTTTTGACGTATAATGCGCTTGCGAACCTGTTCATGAAGCTCTTTAATCGAGCCGCACGCGCCTCGCATCCGAACCGTACCGACTGTAACCTAAGAGGAATGAGGTCCAATGGACTGACAGGGTTACGGCCATACACAACTTGGAAAGGGCTTTTGCCCGTAGTGCTGTTCTGAGAATTATTGTAAGCAAACTCGGCTTGTGCAAGTGTCAAGTCCCACTGGCGGGGATGGTCACCAACCAAACTGCGCAACAAATTACCCAAACTACGATTAGTTACCTCCGTTTGTCCATCCGTCTGTGGGTGATACGAGCTACTGAACTGTAAGCGCGAACCCATCTTCCTCCACAACGTGCGCCAAAAATGGCTAACGAACTTGACATCCCTGTCAGAGGTAAGTGATTTTGGAATGCCATGCAACTTCACAATCTCCTTGAAATACAAGTCTGCTACTTGTGTTGCATCAAATGTCTTACTGCAGGGAACAAAATGGGACATTTTTGAAAAACGATCGACCACCACCATAATGGAATCCTTCTGTCGCTGCGTACGAGGCAATCCCAACACAAAATCCAAGCTAATGTCCTCCCATGGAGCAGTAGGAACCGGCAAAGGAGTATAAAGGCCTGCGTTAGACTTGCGAGTCTTGGCTACATGACACACACGACACCTCTCCACAAAACGAGCAACATCATGCCCCAATTTTGGCCAAAAAAACTGCTCGCCTACAAGAGCCAATGTTTTATCTTTGCCAAAGTGTCCTGCAAGTCCCCCTTCATGACTCTCAGAGATGATAAGGTCCCTCAACGAACAATAAGGGACACAAAGCTTGTTCCCCTTAAACAAGTAGCCATCATGGATCAAAAATTGCAGAAAATTACCCCGAGTACACTTATCCCAAACCTCCCCAAAATATGGATCATCACGGTATAAATCACGAAAAGTGTCAAATCCGCATACCTCAACCTGCAATGTAGATAGTAAGGCATGTCGACGGCTCAAAGCATCAGCCACACGGTTCTGAACTCCCGCCTTATGTGTAATGACAAACGTAAAAATCTGAATGAACTCCACCCACTTGGCATGTCGCAGATTAAGCTTATGCTGCCCTTGGATGTATTTGAGTGCCTCATGATCAGAATACAACACAAACTCCCGTGACAATAGATAATGTTGCCAATGCTCCAAGGTGCGAACAATGGCATAGAATTCCTTATCATAAGTAGAGTACTTCTTCTTTGCATCGTTCAGTTTTTCACTAAAGAAGGCGACAGGCTTCTTATTCTGACTCAACACACCACCAACGCCAACATTGGAGGCATCACAATGAACCTCAAAAACCTCATCAAAATCGGGCAAAATAAGAACAGGAGCTTGTGTCACCGCCTTTTTCAAAAGCTGAAAAGCATCCTCCGCTGCCTTGTTCCACACAAATACACTCCCCTTGATGCAGTCAATAAGAGGGGCAATAATACTGCTAAAATCACGAATGAAACGGCGATAGAAGGAAGCCAAACCATGGAATCGCCTAACATCATGAACATTCGTCGGTGTAGGCCAACTAGTAATAGCTTCCACCTTCGAATCGTCCATACGAATACCCTCCTTGGTAACAACATACCCCAAGAAAGTCACTTGCTCCGTCAAAAAGTGGCACTTCTTACGATTAGCATATAATTTCTGCTCACGCAGAACATCAAAACTTGTCTCAAGTGTCCCAAGTGTTGTGCCACGGATTTACTATAAATCAAGATATCATCAAAGTAAACAACAACAAACGTACTAATGAAAGGTCTGAAAATCTGGTTCATGAGTCGCATGAACGTGCTAGGAGCATTAGAGAGCCCAAATGGCATCACCATCCACTCATACAAACCATCCCGAGTCTTGAAGGCCGTCTTCCACTCATCCCCCGGTCGACACGAATACGGTGGTACCCGCTCCGCAAATCAATCTTGGAAAACACCACCGCACCATGTAATCGGTCGAGCAAATCATCGATCCGAGGAATGGGAAACTCCGTACTTGATGGTGATTTTATTGATCGCCCGACTATCCATACACATACGCAATGTTCCTTCGCGCCTTGGGCACCATCAAAGCCGGAACCGCACACGGGCTCATACTTTCCCGAATGACACCCTTGTCAAGTAACTCCCTCACTGTCTCTCCAACTCTTCATGTTCCTTGGGTCTCAACCGATACGCAACCTTGTTTGGAATAGAAGCACCGGAACAAGATCAATACAATCTTGAATATCTCGCATGGGGAAGTCCGGAGGAATCTCATCGGGAGTAACATCACCGTAATCCTCAAGTAATGATCGTACCTCTGCGGTGTGGCCATACCCGACTCGTTCTCCTCAAGCACAACAAGAACATAGAACCCTGCTCACTGCGATTCTTTGAATCAAACTACGCACGGCTAAGGAGTTGGTGAACAACAGCGATCGTAGGTTTCTCACTAATAGTGATGCTCTGTCTCGGGTCCGTCGGACAAAGAGTAATAGAGACATCATTCATGCGGAAGGTGTACGTATTCTTGAACCCATCATGCTTAACCCGCTTTGTCAAACAACCACGGCCTACCCAACAAAATATGGCATGCATCCATTGGTACCACATCACACCACACCTCATCTCTATAACGCTTGCCCAATAGAAAACCGCACGAGGCACCGCTTATCCACCTTGAGCTCATTGCCCTTGATCAACCCAAGAGAACTGCACCTTATGGGTGTGGGTGTACAACCGTAGGCAAACTCGGCTTATCCACCATTGTAGTAGACACAACATTCTCACAACTACCACCATCAATAATAACCTTGCAAACCTTACCCTTGGCGGTGCACTTAGTATTGAAGATATTATGGCGAAGCCACTGATCATCATCCACAGCTGTTGCGTTCAACACACGTCTAACCACCAAGGCCGGACCCTTGTCTGCATAAACCACCTTGGACTCGACGTCGGACACCTCTTCTGCTTCATCATAGACCGGAAACTCTTCCTCAAGTAAGGCAACAACATTCCTGTTGGGACACTCGGCTTGAAGGTGACCAATACCCTGACATTTGAAGCATCTCGCAGGCTGCCTCCCCCTAGTATTTCTTTGCTGGTGGTACCCGAATTGGGCATGCTTAGGTGTTTTCGGAGCGGTTGGGGGAACCCCTTTTGGTGTGCTAGAACTACCAACGCCCTAGTGTTGGTAACATCCTGCTCGGCCAACGATTCACCACTTTCTTTCGCTTCAACTGTTTCTCAACCTTCAAGGCAAGTCGACACACATCCGTATAGGTCCAATACTGCTGCAATTGAACCACCTCCGACACGTCAACACGTAGTCCCCCAAGGAAGCGAGCAACGGTTTGTTCATCCTCTTCGGAAACATCACACCGCATCTGCAACCGATCAAACTCGTTGATGAACTCCTCAACGGTCATATCCCCCTGTTTCAAATTATGGTAATCAAGAAAAGCCTCCTGTCTATAGTGGTCCGGAAGGAATTTCCTTCGTAACAGCTTTTTCATCTTATCCCAAGAGTGAATTTTCGATTTCCCCTCTCTCGCCCGTTGCTTCTTAACATGTTCCCACCATATAGAAGCATGTTTTTTTAATTTGATTGCCACAACCTTAACCTTATGACTATCGTCCATGGGTTTCAAATCAAACACACGTTCAACAGTATTTAGCCAATCAATGAACTCATCAGGGTGTGCCTTACCTTCAAACTCCGGGATGTCGATCTTCATGCCGATATCCTTCGAAGGATCAGTCCCAAGCCTCTGTCCACGATCATGACCACGAGCGAAGGGATTGCGCCCGTCTGCAAAGCCTCCCTCATCAGACGAGCCGTCTAAATCAGAGCCCACATCAGTGGGAGCCCTCATATCAGCAATCTGCTGTTGGAGCCTGTTGTGTAATCGCAGCGGAAGCAAGAACACAAAACTAAGAACACACACAAGCAATTAATCGGAAAATCGAAAGAGAAAGAGAAGAGATTAATTGGGGTTTTGAAGCCTCCGTTTCTGTATATTATTTTCTCACAATCTGTACCAGTTTATTAGGTTACAAGGCGTGTATTTTATATGCCTACAAACCTAACCCTACTTACATTCGGATAGCCCAGAAACCCGAAGCCCAAAACCCCCCAGCCAGCTTGAGGCGTGCGCCTCAAGCAAACCATGCGCCCGCCTGGAGAAGTGCGATTCCAAGCTGCAACTACGGCGTTTGATGCGCCCGCCAGAAGACCCTCCATGCGGCCGCCTCAAACCAAGAACGATAAGCTCCATCCTCTGCAAACCAGGCGCTCGCCTCACACATTGTGGGGCGCCCGCCTCAAGCCAAGAGAGATCCAGCCAATGCAACGAGCCACATCCAACAATCTCCACCTTGGCGAGTGATCACCCAAACCAACAGAAGATACAAGGAACCAGCTCGAACCTCCCCATCTCTAACAACTCGAGATGTGCAACAAATCCAAGCAATGCTTGAACTTGTCGAGTAATGTAAACCGTCAACATATCCGCGGCATTCTCCGTAGTGTGAACCTTCTCTAGCACCACCTCACCCATATCGATCAACTCCCGAATCTTGTGAAACCGAACATCAATGTGTTTCGACCGTTGATGATAAATGTGATTCTTCGCTAGAAATATCGCGCTTTGACTGTCACAAAGCAACTTCACTCCACCTTGCTCAATGCCTAACTCGTTGACCAACCCCCGAAGCCATAAAGCCTCCTTTGCGGCTTCACCGCCGCCATATATTCCGCTTCCGTTGTAGACAATGCAATGATAGATTGGATCATAGATCTCCAACATATGAGTCCACCACCAAGAGTAAACGCATAACCCGTAGTCGACCTCCTCCTATCCAAGTCACCCGCATAATCCGAATCAACATACCCCACAACCGAAAGCTCCTCACTCTTACCTCCAAACATGATGCCATAATCCATAGTGCCCTTCAAATATCGAGAATCCACTTAAGCGCTTCCCAATGCTTTGTTTGCCGGATTCGCCATATACTTGCTAACCACACTAATGGCTTGCGCCAAATCTGGCCTCGTGCAAACCATAGCATACATGAGACATCAGCTGCGCTTGCATAGGGAACCTTTGACATCCTCTACAGATTTCTTCGGTCGAACTCGGGAATACTGAGGCGGATAAACTAAAATGACTCGCCAATGGTGTCTTCACGGGTTTGCATCCCGCATATTGAACCTCTCCAACACCTTCTCCACATATCCGGCAGAGACAGCCACAATCTCCTAGATTTTCTGTCTCGGCGAATCTCCATCCCAAGAATCTTCTTGGCTTCCCCCAAGTCCTTCATATCAAACTCTCTACTCAACAAGGCCTTCAACTGATTGACCTCGTTCTTACTCCTACCCGCGATAAGCATATCATCCACATACGATGAGAAAAATACAAGAACCATCATCAAGGCTCTTCACATAAACGCAAAGAATCATACTCACAACGCTTGTAGCCAATACGTACCATGTAGGAATCAAACCTCGTATACCCATCGCCTCGGAGGCTGCTTCAGCCCATAAAGTGACTTCTTCAATCTACAAACCAAACGCTCCTGCCCGGGCTCCGTGAACCCATGTGGTTGCTCCATGAAAATCTGCTCATCCAACTCACCATGTAGAAACGCAGTTTTCACATCCATCTGCTCCAACACCAAATCATAGTGCGCTCTGAGACCCAACACAATCCGAATGGAAGTATGTCTCACAACAGGCGAAAAAATCTCATTATAATCCACCCTCTCATTGCGAATACCCCTTTGCTACCAAACGAGCCTTGAACTTTTCCCCCTCTTTTTATGATACTGCCTCCTTGCGCTTGAAGATCCACTTGCAACCAATAGCACGCTTCCCTTTAGGAAGCTCCACCAAATCCCATGTATCATTCTTGTACGGTGACTCCATCTCCTCCGCCATAGCGATTACCCACTTGTCCTTTTCCGGATTGTTTATAGCTTCCTTGAAAGTACTCGGGTCTCCACTACTAAGAACAAGAACATATGAAGCCATGTCTTCAAATCCATACTGACCGGTGGCTTGATTACTCTCTTAGGTCTCCCAAGTGAAGTACTAGCCACTTCTTGTGTAGGTTCCTCGACTCGGAAGAGTGAGATCCGCATCGATATTATCCTCACGTAGCTCCACCTCGATAACTTGCTTCTCGCCCTCCTTGCTTTCGGCACCTTCTCCTTATCATCGTGAGTACACTTCAACATAGCCTTTTCATCAAAGACTACATCCCTACTAATCACCACCTTGCTTGACTTGGGATCCCAAAGCTTGTATCCTTTCACACCTGTGTTTCATACCCGAGAAAGACCTGCTGTTTTGACTTTGGGTCAAGCTTCGACCGCTCTTCACGGGAATATGCACATAGGATGGACACCCAAACACCCGGATATCGGTGAAGTCTACCTCATTACCCGTCCATACCTCTTCCGCAAACTCGTTATCCAAAGAGACTCTAGGTGATCTGTTAATCAAGAAACATGCCATACTCACCGCATCGGCCCAAAAGTTCTTTGCCAATCCCGCATTGAATCGTAGACACCTAGCCCTTTCCATGATAGTTACATTCATCCTCTCGGCCACACCATTTCTTTGTGGTGTCTTGCGTGCGTGTAGTGCCTCTTGATTCCATGCTCTCTGTGAACTTCTTGAACTCGCCATCTGTGTACTCTCTGTCCCATTATCACTCCTCAAACACTTGATTTTCCGCCTGTTTGATTTTCCACTTGACTTTCCACACCTTGAACTTCTCAAAAGTCTCGACTTGTGCCTCATGAAGTAAACCCAAACCTTCTTCGAAAAATCATCAATGAAAGTCACGAAGTAATAATGTCCTCCTCTAGATTACATTACGACCGGCCCCACACATCTGAATGAACGTAATCAAGAATGCCCTTTGTTGTATGCTTACCCGTCTTGAACTGCACCTTATTCTGCTTTCCAAGAACACAATACTTGCAAAACTCAAGTTTACAAGTCTTCACACCCTTCAACAACTTACGTTTATGAAGTTCCCGCATTCCCCTTTCACCCATGTGACCAAGCCTCATATGCCATAGAAGGGCATCGGTATCGACCTCCGACTCAACAGATGTGACTCCACCTACAACAGTGCTCCCTAGCAACCTGTAAATGTTCTTGGAGCCCTTCTCACCCTTCATCACTACCATAGCACCCTTAACAACTTTCAGTACTCCACCTTGAGCCTTATAGATCATACCATTAGCATCCAAGGTACCCAATGAAATCAGATTTTTAGAGACCTCCGGAACATGTCTAACATCACATAACGTTCTAACTACACCATCATACATCTTAATTCTTATAGTTCCTATGCCCGCAATTTTACATGTAGCACCATTACCCATAGTAGCTATACGAGAATTAAGCGACTGTAGGTATCGAACCAATCACGATTCGCGATCACATGAAACGAACATGCTTTGAATCCAGGAATCCAAACATCTGTCGGGTGCTCGACAGCTGATGAAGTCGTGAGCATATCTCCATCCACATCCTCTGAGCAATCTTGACCACATTGGTGACTTTGAAGATCCTTCCTTGCCTTTACCGTTCCCCTTACTGCGGACAATTACGCCTCTTGTGCCCCTTCTCCCCACACTTGAAACAATTCCCCTTGTACTTCTTCCTTGGCTGCGAACGAGAATTACGCCTCTGCTGCGAGTTATCCGGGCCAGGTTCTCCCACGTTCTGATTTTCCTTCACAAATAACCCCTCACCCGAGTTCATCAACGGACTTCTTCCGTTTATGAAAAGCTAGAAGAGCTTACGTGACCGGTTGCAACTCCACGGTATCCTTCCCCCAGTCAACGTAGTAACAAGATTTTCGTATGTCGAAGAAGTCGGCAACGAATTCAAGAACATCAACGCCTTGTCCTCTTCCTCGAACGTCACCTCCACCTAACCAAATCATTGAGTATTTGGTTAAACGTGTGGATATGAGCCTCAAGATCCGAACCCTCTGCCATCTTAAGCCCATACAACCTTTGCTTGAGATGCAACTTGTTCGACAGCGATTTTGACATATATCGGCCCTCCAAAATCTCCCAAACCTTCGTCGGTGATTCCTCATCGATCACGTGATACACCACCTCATCCGCAAGGCACAACCGCCGTATCGAAGAAACGACCCGCTCTTGCAACTCCTTCCATGGACCTTCTTCGATATCATCGGGTTTAGTCGAATGTCGAAGAACCTTTCCCAAGCCTGCTTGAACCAAGAAATCCTTCACCCTCCGTTGCCACAACGCAAAGTTTCCATGACCATCAAACTTTTGAACGTCGGACTTCACGGTGATAGAATTTCCCCCGGACATCGCAACCGTGCTCTGATACCAGTTGTTGTGTAATCGCAGCGGAAGCAAGAACACAAAACTAAGAACACACACAAGCAATTAATCGGAAAATCGAAAGAGAAAGAGAAGAGATTAATTGGGGTTTTGAAGCCTCCGTTTCTGTATATTATTTTCTCACAATCTGTACCAGTTTATTAGGTTACAAGGCGTGTATTTTATATGCCTACAAACCTAACCCTACTTACATTCGGATAGCCCGAAAGCGAGCCCAAAACCCCGGCCCGGCAGGCGTGCGCCTCAAGCAAACCATGCGCCCGCACAGAGAAGTGCGATTCCAAGCTGCACTACGGCGTTTGATGCGCCCGCCAGAAGACCCTCCATGCGGCCGCCTCAAACCAAGAACGATAAGCTCCATCCTCTGCAAACCAGGCGCTCGCCTCACACATTGTGGGGCGCCCGCCTCAAGCCAAGAGAGATCCAGCCAATGCAACGAGCCACATCCAACAGAGCCGCTGAACTTGGTTTCGCAATTCGTCATTCTCAATATCGCGTAGGTCTCTCTCCCGATGGATTTCATCCATTTGGGGTTTAGCCGGCCTCTACCCTGTCCCACGACGACCATCTCGAGCACCACGTCCGCGTTCGGCCATTGATAACCAGGATACTGATACCAAATGATAGCCAAAAGCCTATGAGAAATAGCCGAACGGAATTAACAACCAAAGTTCTGAAGAAAAGCTTCAGCTTTCTTGTAAAAATTCAATAAACAAAGTCTGCCTAATCCAAGACCATAAAGATGTTTAAATACTTCCTAATAACCCTAAAACGACTTAGAAACATAAGGACTAAAATAACCCCAACTATCGTTCAATAAAAACAAAGATCTAAAAATAAAGAAACAAAGAAAATTCGTAAATAAGGAATTCGGGTCGACGCCGGGCGCCCGCCCGCGCATGTGAGGCGTCCGCCTCCACCACCGTGCTTCATATGGTCTGGTCGAAGGCTGCAGGCGGCCGCATGGCCACCTGTGAGGCGTGCGCCTCAAGCCCCGTAGGAAGGCCTCCATGTTCTGCAACCGGGCGCCCGCCGGCTCCGATTGAAGCGCCCGCTTTGGCTCCGCTCTGTTGTTGTTGCTCACGGCGTTGGTTGCCCCTTTGCCCATGCTTCCTTGAGTTGCTCCAACCATGCCTCCTTGGTTTGTTTGAGTATAATGTGGAACTATATCATATCTGATGTTGAGCCGTGCATGTCTGGACCCAAACGGTATGCTTTTATCTTTTTTGCTTTTTATCATTTTATGTGGTTCCATATTTTTGTTTTATTTTCTCTGAGTTAGGCGAAAAGGAGTTTCCTGTTATTCATGTTTAGATTCTGTTTGATGGCTAAATTATCTTGAAGGTCTGTCGCAATATGCATTTGATTCTATGTTTGACTTTGTTACTCTCTTTGTTTAGCTCAATGAGTTCTAATTTTATGAACTCTGTAGTAATCATTAAATTAAGGATACATATTGAAAGTTCTCTCAATCCTTAGAATATGGCTTTCAACCCTCCTGATTACTAGACTGCCTTAAATCGGTGATGTTTTCAGTCAATTAGTGATATCTTGTTAGTATGTTTATGGCTTAGTAGTCTGCACCTTCGTCCTGTTTTTGTTCAAGGTTCTGAATATCTGATATGTATAGGCTTTCTATCCAGCAAGTCAAGACAAGTTGAATCATAATTCAATATTAGTTATTGTATTAGCTGATTGTTTCCACTAAATTATTGAATGTTGACTATTTATGCTTGGATGTGACCAATGGTGGAGCCTTGTAGAAAAATCTTTGGGAATCGTACAAAATTATTTTAAAGCTTTTCTGTTCTATTCAAACTTTGATTAGACATTTCATCCGCAGGATATTTATGCTTGTTATTCCTCCGATCCCAAAATGAATGTCCAAAAAGTCCAAATTTACTAATGATCGAGAGCAAATTAATTTTTGAATATTCATTTTTATTTATGAAAGTATTTTGTTTTGTTTCCTCAACCTGTTAACTTATCTTTTAAATGATATATGGTCCTTCCAGATAACTTTGTTTCCTATTTGCTTGTTCTATATATTGAAGTCCCTCTAACTCTTCGATACACCTTCCTTGTCAAAATGTCCTGTGTTTTCTTGTTTGCCACAGTTGGAGGAGCTTTACCTGAGGTCTGTCAGTAGAAGTTAATTTGTTTGTTTTATTGTTCATTATCATTTAGTAACTTGTATCTTCTCCGAAACTTTTCATTTAATGGAGCACAGGGGTGCAGATAACAGAAGTCTAATCTGAAATGAAATGTTTGATCGATTCTACTGTGACATTGAAGTAGTAGGACCTCTTAATTTCAAAACCAAAAATAACAATAGAAACAATGTTACAATTGATTATTACTGAGAGGTTACTACCTTACAAATAGCCTGCATATATATTTTTCATGGTGGCATAGGAAGATCAATACACTCAGTGGAGCAGATAGAGAAACTAAAGAGGCCCATAACCATGGATGCGGGATCTCTTATTTTTGATGGATTTACTATGGTAAGTTCTATTTTTTTCGTTGGTTTTTATTTTTCTTACAATAGATCTACATTATGATGATATATAGTTATGTGCAGGTCCTACCCCACAGAAAATGACAGCGTTGTGGGTTTAAGACCAAATGCAGAGGACCTGGTCTTGTAACTTTTGGGGTAAGAATGCTACAAACTGACAGTAAAGCTATTTGTTCTTCAAACCAGCGTTTAATATTTACTACTCCCTCCGTCCCAAAATACTTGTTGTTTGAGGAGTTAAAATTTTTACCATTGTTTACCAAGTATACCCTTATTTATTATTATGAATAGTCATTGTACAAGCATTTAATTACCTAGGTAATTGAATTGTTATAGGGGAATTTAGTCTATTTTATATGTATATTGATTACATTTCTTAATATGTGTGAAAAGTCTAAAACAACAAGTATTTTGGGACGGAGGGAGTAGTATATATAAGTGTTAAGGAACATTGTTGACTTAAGCAAATCGTAGATTCTAATCTTTTAGAACCCACTAATAATAGTATTATTGAATCAACTTGATTTCTTCTTTCTCTTGGAGAAGTGTAATGTTACTCAATTAATGTACCTATCTTGCAATCACCATAAATCCTTATAGTTACTCACAGCCTGACAGGGTCACTGATTTCAGTAAGAAGAACAAACTACAACTCATTATCAGAGCCCATGACAGTCTAATCTGAAATGAAATGTTTGTGCCTAAGCATTACCTTAATAGCAAAAGAATATGTTTGCATGATGTGGAAGTACTTGAGGGTGAATTTGTAAATCCTGATTTGTTCAATGTACATGGTCATGAACGTGAAATGTAATTTTTTAAGAGGCCTAAAAGTGAGCATAGGGCAGAACTGACTTAAAATGAGCCCATGTTGCTGCTGTTGTTGTTTTGCTGTTGCTGTTGCTGTTGCTGTTGTTTTGCTGTTTTGCTGTTGCTGTTTTGCTGTTGCTGTTGCTGTTGCTGTTGCTGTTTTGCTGTTTTGCTGTTGCTGTTGCTGTTGCTGTTGCTGTTGCTGTTGCTGTTGTTGATGTTGTTGTTGCTGTTGTTGTTGTTGCTGTTGGGCACCTGTATTTTGGCTTAATTTTTTCCAATAATGTTGTTTCTAATAAATATTTTTCTTGTAATTTTTTTGGTACAGTTTGTCCATACAAACCGACTCAAGTGTTATCCTCCGAGAAAAATGCAGATTTTTCAGATTAATTGGGCAGGATACTTGTATAACTGATTTCTTAAGGAGAAGATGGGAGGGAAGTAGTAGAAAATAGGCGCTACAAATTTTTTTTGTTCTAACTAGTGTTGATTGTAATATTAATGATATTGATGATCGAGAGAACAAATATTTTTTTTACTCTTGTTAGTATAACTCTTTTGGATGATTGTAACAATTATTGTTGTGTAAATAAATGAAAGGTTGATTATTATTGTTGAAGGGGATGAATGTTAGTTTCTATTATTTTTTATATAATTTAAAATAGGTGCATATTAATTTTTATTTTTATATAATTTAAAATAGGTGCAGCCGGAAAAAAAATGAAATTTAACTTGCGTAGCGCTTACTTGCATAGCGTTTTTTAAAAACGCTATGTAAGTTGATTTTTTTCAAAATAAAATAAGTGCTTAGATAGCGCTTATTAAAAGCGCTATCTAAGTTTGGGAGCTTAGATAGCGCTTATAAAAGTGCTACGCTAACTTGCATAGCGCTAGCTTAGATAGCGCTTATAAGCGCTATCTAAGCTAAAAAAAAGCGATATCTAAGCTCAAATCTATACTAGTGTCTCCTTAATTTCTGGGTAAGGGCAACTTTGTGTCTTTTGTGTGTGACGGAGAGAATACTCTATCCGTCCCATCCGAAATAGGATTCTTGTTCCGACACGAGAATTAAGAAAAAGTGTTAGTGGAGTAGGTGTTGTTAGTATGAAAAGTGAGGTAAAAGAGATATAGATAGTTGTTGTTAGTGTGAGAGTGGGTCCCACCGATTAAAACATTTTTCTTTTGTGATTGTCATATTTCGAATGGAAAACAAAAATGACAAAACTTTCTATCGAGCGGAGGGAGTATATATTAAACTTACTTGTTAGTTAGTTAATAGTTGTCTCTTCTTGAACGTAGGACTTTCGTGGTGGGAGTATGTTGTTGTGTATCTTAAACTAACTAGATTAATTTGGCCACATGGTCATGGAAGCATAATTTCTCATGTTGTTTCCTATAACGACAATGCCATGTTAGTTAATGCCTGATGAGATTGTGACTGAATTTGGATGTTCACATCGGATTCAGAATTTTTAGTGTTCCCGGTTAAAAAAATTAACGTCACGAATACGAATTATCGTTGTTGATACGTAAAAGTATTTTATAACTAGTAAACTAACAAAGGCTTATCGAAAATAATATACGAGTTAATTTCTGCTAGTTATATTTTTAAGAATATTTGATGTTTTAATTATCACTCAAATCTATTTGATCATATAGTCACAAAATTGAATAAAAAAAAAAAGGAAAGTACTACGAAATGATAAAAAACTTTTCAAATGTATTTTGTATCAAAACAATTTAAAATAAATAAATTGGTCATTGGATTTTGGACGGAAGGAGTATAACGAAGTGTCCCTAAACTTTTTTGAAAGTAATTGTAGTAACTTGAGAATGAAATTATGAAAATTTCAATCCTAAACTGCTACAAACTTATTGAAAAATCAATGTAACTATTGATATTAACAAAATGAATCAGAATTAAAAATTGAACTATCTTATCTTATGTTTGTTATGTTTGTGAATCTTATGTTTGTTATGTTTGTAAAGAATCAATCAAAAAAAAAATATTATCCTTTTTGTCCCATTATGTTGGGATTGGAGTCCTAAACTATGAGGAAAAGGGAGTCTAAGTCGGAGGAGTTGCTGAGATCAAGGAGGAAATTCGGGGAAGACCTTCTATTGCGATGGGCGACCGCCCAGGTGGTGTTAGGCGACCGCTCAGGAGGACAGAAGCATTGGCTCGTGGAATTTTTTGGCTTGGGCGACCGCCCATGGAGTGATGGGCGACCGTCCACGTATCGGGAGAGAAAAATCTGCAGCTGATTTGTTTCCTATTTTGATTAGAACTCTTCTTAATTTTGATTTAGGGTTTCCTTGTATTACTATATAAGCATAGTGACGACCTAGAACAGATTTGTGAGTTGTGTAGCAACATATTAGAAGGTGTCTAATACATATTGGCTTGGCAATTGCCCCTGACGTAGTTCATGTGTTGAATGAACCGGGTAAACAACTCTTGTGTTCTTGTGTGTGTGATTCTCTCATTATTGTACGTGTGGGTGTGTTGATTTCTTGTCTAGATTGCAACGGGGTATCGCCAAATTCACAACAACTGGTATCAGAGCATTGGTTCGGAGGATTCAAAGTTTCATTAGTTGATTTTTTGAATCGCGTTCTTGGGGATTTTGGTGAAGCAGTCAGATGAAGAACTCAATCGAGAAATTCAACGGTGTGAATTTCACGTTTTGGAGAACAAGGATTGAAGACTACCTTTATTCTAAGGATCTTCATGGACCCTTGAAGGAGAAGCCCGAAGGCATGTCAGAAGGGGATTGGGAGACGTTGGATCGGAAGGCGTTAGGAGCGGTAAGGAGTACCCTAACCGACGACGTTGCACGGAACGCTATGGAAGCCAAGACAACGGTGGAGTTGCTACAAACGCTGTCAGACATGTATGAGAAGCCGTCAAATATCAATAAGGTGCATTTGATAAAGAGGTTTGCGAATGCGAAGATGTCGAGAGGGCGGAGCGGCAAGTCATATCGGCAATTTCAAAGGTATGGTGGAACAATTGAAAAGTGTTGATATTACTTTCTCCGATGAAGTGCTAGCTTGTTTTCTACTAAAGTCATTGCCTGATAGTTGGGAGGTTACTGTCACAACGATTAGTACGTCGAAAACAACATTGGTGTATACGGAGGTTAGAGATCTCATCCTTCAAGAGGAGTTGCGAAGGAAAGAGAAAAGGAGAATCTTTCGTAGATGGGGGATTTTGCACTTAGGGTGGAGAGAAATAGGGAAGACCGAAAAAGGGGAAAAAGGTCAAGTGCTACAATTGTGGTGAATTGGGGCATATCGGTTATGACTCGTCCAGGAAAAGATGGTGGTACACACGTGGTGGATGATGGTGGAGATGTATTAATCCTAGGAGAGGAGCAGTCGGGTGAAGATTGGGTGTTGGATTCTGGAGCTTCTTGTCATGCTAGTGGGGATGCAGAATCAATGAAGCGGTACAAAACTGGAGACTTTAGGGTTGTCTATCTTGGTGACGGTCAGCCATTGAAGGTCAAAGGTAAGGGGGATGTGATGATGAAGACACCTAACGGGGCTGTTTTACAACTACACAACGTGATGCATGTTCCGGATTTGAGGAGGAGAGTGATTTCTGTGGGACAACTTGACAGTGAAGGGTATGGTGTTTTTTTCATTGGTGGGTCTTGAGAAGTCACAAAAGGGGCTAAGGTGTTGGTTCATGGGGTTAAGGGGAAGATTTTGTACTCTACCTACAATGTCGATGTTCGTTTCGGTGGGAGCAAGAGGCTAAAGAACCGGCCTGTTGGTGTAAAAAGGAGAGACATCAAGAAACGGTATGTTGGGGGGGACACAAAGTTGATCAACGTGGTGTGGAAGTCCAAGTGCCCTAACAGAGAGCGGAATCAGACCAAAAACAGACGATGCAAGAAACAAGGTGTGTCCAAGTTTCAAGGGGAAGCATTGCGAGGAAGGTGGGTCTGGAGGGAGAAGGCGAAGTTAGACTTGCGGGGAGAAATCAAGGTAGAAGCTGATTTGGGGAGGCAAGAATCATCTAACACGGAGAGGTTGAAACGTCGCTTGGTTTCAACTCGCCTTAGTACTTGAGGAGAGGTGCGGTAGTGTCAAGCCAATATGGGATGGGGGAAATGTGTTCGAAGGTCATTACTCCGTGGTGGGAGTTGATGGGTGTTCTATGCTTGTTAGTTTAGTCTCCGGTGGGAGATTGTTGGGATTGGAGTCCTAAACTATGAGGAAAAGGGAGTCTAAGTCGGAGGAGTTGCTGAGATCAAGGAGGAAATTCGGGGAAGACCTTCTGTTGCGATGGGCGACCGCCCAGGTGGTGTTGGGCGACCGCTCAGGAGGACAGAAGCATTGGCTCGTGGAATTTTTTGGCTTGGGCGACCGCCCATGGAGTGATGGGCGACCGCCCACCTATCGGGAGAGAAAAATCTGCAGCTGATTTGTTTCCTATTTTGATTAGAACTCTTCTTAATTTTGATTTAGGGTTTCCTTGTATTACTATATAAGCATAGTGACGACCTATAACAGATTTGTGAGTTGTGTAGCAACATATTAAAAGGTGTCTAATACATATTGGCTTGGCAATTGCCCCCGGACGTAGTTCATGTGTTGAATGAACCGGGTAAACAACTCTTGTGTTCTTGTGTGTGTGATTCTCTCATTATTGTACGTGTGGGTGTGTTGATTTCTTGTCTAGATTGCAACGGGGTATTGCCAAATTCACAACACATTATAAGGTTCATATATATACTTTCTTTTTTTCATCTCAGTTTAATTTTAAGATTTTTAGTTGTTTTATCCATAAAAGGGGAAGTATGAATAGTATTTTGGACAATCTTGTCCTCATAAAAATTTATATTGAGCGGAATAAAAGTGACGGGCTAGATCCAGCCCGCGAAGCCCAGTTTTTCAGACACTATTGCCACCACATCCTGGGTGGATCGGCCCAATTATTGCAGGCCCGGCCCATCAGTCAAAAGCAGTCGACCTAGCTAATTGTCCGACCTACATGGTCCCGACCTAACTTTGTCCGACATACGATCTATATCTTATATGGGTATTATCCGGCTATCTCATTCAGTCAGGTCGACCTAGACCCATGCAGGCGACCTCGACCTACAAGAAGTACGTCGACCTATAGAGTCATAACGTACCCACAATTCTTTCCATAACAACAGACTCCCTACAAATCAGGAGTTATTTGCGAGCACGATTGCTCCATGATTTGTCCCACAATTCTAGGGATCTCAAGCAATCCCACTAAAATTACAACACATATCAACACCTATAAATACTTGACATCTTCAACGGTTAAAAGGTAATTGCTATTTGCAATTCTGAATACTCTCTGGTTCATTATAGTTTATTGCTTACACACCGTACTTAATCTCACGCCCGAGGGTCTAAGCCGGAGACAATTTCGGCTAGTCGTGGGTTCTGTTTTTAGGTCAAAAGCTAGGAGATCGATCTTGCTATTGGACGGAGATTGATACAGCACGATTCTTGCGGCATCAGTTTGGTTCCATTGCCGGGAATCAAAGCTTTTTGACCTCAAAAACTAACAAACGAGTAATCATGGTATCTGACGGACGCACCGCTTCACAATTGATGAGCGGATTTGATACATATATTTTGCCTACGTTTCCGGATTATTTACAACGAGTTTTGATGTATTTAGTTTAGTTTTGATGTATTTGAATGACATTGTGTTATGTGAGGAGATGTGAGAAAACAATGATCTATTGAGGTTATTTTTGGCTTTTTATTTGTATTTGGTTGTAAAACTTCATGGAGCGTGCAAGTCCATTGTCAGTGGAAAAAGGGCAGTAAGTTGTTCAAGGTTCGAGCTCGGGGTCAAACATGGTCAAGGGATGAAGGCCAGGTCAAAGCTGAGTCAAAATGGGGCAATTCTGTATTTGGCACGAGTGGGGAACGACTGAAGAAGAGTGGAGCACGACTTGGGAACGAATGGAGTCAAGCCAATCTCAACCAGCTACTCAGCACGAATGGGCACCTTTGGCAAGACTCGTTCTCACGAGTGGAGGCCATGGCTATTTTCAGCACAGCTACTCAGCACGAATGGGGGGGCTTGGCACGAGTCGTTCTCACGACTGGCACTGAAGGGCACGACTCGTGCTAATTATCACGACTCGTGCCAGGACGCGTATTGTGACGTCAGCAAGGATTTTGAAGCAGATTTGGAGAGATTTGTTTATTTTATTTTCCTAATTAGCCTAGGACTGCATGGAGGAGTATATATACTCCCTTTATTATTTTTATTAGACACCTTTTGTCTTACTTTTCTTGCCTAGGTTTTCAAGGATTAAAGAGTTTATTTTCAAGGTTTTTGCAAGGATTTCAGGTTTGATGTTTTGTTGCTATTCATGTTTTGTGATGTTTATCCGGAACATGAGTAGCTAATTTCTTTGTAGTTCACGGATTGGTGTAGCCCGTATTTGAACTTTATGCTATATATTTAAATTTCATTTAATTGTGGAGTTAGTTCATTCTAATATTCTTAATTTTTATTTGGTACAAGTCACACTTGCGTGGGGAATTGTGCACGAACACTATTAGGAGGATTAGACTCGATTGATGATCTTGCGTGAATTGATTGAGTCTAGGCTTCATTAATTCTTTGATGCTTAATGAATTGAGTTGTTATCAATTTGATCTTGCGTGATAATTGATAATTACTCAATAGAAGAATTGCAATCCGGCAATCGAACCGTCCCAATTCTTACAAAAGTGAAGAAGCCCTAAACCCAATTAATATTTTATCATTCAAAAGGCATAAAGGGAGAATATGTGGTGAACCTAATCCGTGGGCTAGTTGTTAAATCCTTGAATTTCGTTTGCTAGCTTGCTTAATTGTTACTTTAGTTGCTTAATTGTTTTAATTTTCTTTCGTTGCTTAATTTTAATAAACCAAATCAAAACCCATCTTGTTACTTTAAGCATTAATTAAATTTACTTGTTAAAACCAACGAGTCTCTGTGGTTCGACCCTTGCTCGTGCATATTACTACACCGGTAGTGAGTCCACTTGCTCGGATTTTATTACTAGAGGAATTTTTCTCCATCAAGTTTTTGGCGCCGTTGCCGGGGACTTGTTGTGATTTTTAACAAGTTAATTTAATCGGTGCATGTTTGGTCGCCGGTCATTGGATCCTAATTTGGTTCCTTTGAACGACGATATAGACGAGAATTGAGAGAGGCATTCCCTCTACTCGAGTGAGTGGCAGAATCGACACTTCATCACGGACGAGAGGAAGAATTAAGTGAGTTGGAAACTTCTTCCACCGAGGAAGAAGAAGAATTTAATTTTTGTAATGGCGGACCAAGTCATGAATGCATTTGCTAGGCCAAGAGTCGACACATCGGTGTCGTGCGTAGTGTTGCCCGATGCGGCGCTAGCTTATGAAATAAAAGGCCAATATTTTAATATGCTTCCAAACTTTCATGGTTTAGTTTGGTGAGGATACTTTGGCATTTTGAGAGAATTCATGTCTACGTGAGTGGGTTCCCTATAAAAGAGGGTGTTACGGCGGAGCACTTGAGGCGAAGTGTTTCCCATATGCATTGAAAGACAAAGCCAAAACTTGGCTATTGTTACTTCCTCCCGTAGCATCACTACTTGGGATGCTTTACATGATGCTTTTCTTATTAAGTTCTACCCTTATAATGCATTGACAGATTTTAGGGTGAAAATTATGGGATTTGCACGAGGAACCGGGGAAGCCTTCCACGAGGCATGGGATAGATTTAGGATGCTACAAATTCAATGCCCTCATCATAATTTTCACCTGCTTCTATCTTTGCATCAAACATTTTATGGGGCTTTATCCCCTGAATACCAATCCATGGTTGATAATGCGGCGGGAGGTAGTTTGGGAACCAAGGCGTACAACAATGCCGGGAATTGTTTGAGATGTTGAGTGCTAATTCTCAACAAAAAGGTTCTAGGGGAGCAACAAGGGGGTAAATGAGGTCGGATTGAATAATGAGATTGCTAAGCACTTTGCATTGCTCAACCAAAGATTTGATAAATTAGCTTTGCAAAATGCTTCTTCTTCTTCTATGCCTTCCACTTGCTCATCTTGTGTATGATAGTTGTGTTACATGCGGCTCTAAATCTCATGATTATAACTCATGTCCCTCTACTAGTTCCTTTAGCTATGAAAGCGAGCGGGTACGGGCGATGCAAGGATTTGGTCAACGGTTCCCACCAAACAACAATCGGTTTGGGAACAATTACAATCCGGGATGGCAAGCGGCAAGAGACATCCCAATTTGTCATGGGGTGGAAATCAACAAAATAAGACTCTTCATCCCCAACCACCTCCGCGGGGGCTTTATGAAAGGAAGAAAGAGCCTTGGGAAGAGGCAATGGATCGAGATGAGAGCGGAGCAACTTCAAGCAAAGGCGAACGGCGACAAGCATACAACAATCAAGGCTGCAATGAAGAAGTTGGAGACTCAAATGGGTCAATTGGCGAGAGGCATTACGGGGACGACAACCGGGTACATTCCCTAGCGAAGGGGAGCAAGCCAAGGCCATCATCACCCTACGTGGTGGCAAACGGGTAGATAATCGGAGTAACTTCTCCTTCTTCTCTGCTAAACCCCCTGTCATTGATTCCCCGTTGTGGAACCCCGATTGTGGAAAATATTGTTGTTGAGGATGTTGTGTACGAGGGTGAAGGTACTAATGGATTGGGACAAAATGTGAATGTAGAAAAGTCCAATCCCAAGCCATATGTACCTCTGTTCCTTTCCCTGGCGAGATTCTTGAGGAATAAGCTTGATCACCAAATGAAAGAATTGATTGACATGTTTTCAAAAGTTAACATAAATTTGCCTTTGTTAAATGTGATCAAGAATGTTCTGCGTATGCCAAATTCTTCAAGGAAATTAATTCCAAGAAAATTCGGTATGGGAAAGATGAGATTATCTGTTTTTGGATAAGAATGCAAGCGCTGTAGTCAAACATAGTCTCCCACCGAAAATGAAAGACCCCGGGAGTTTTCTAATTTCCATTACTTTGGGGGATTCTCACACGGTGAGAGCTATGCTTGATCTCGGGGCGAGCATTAATTTGTTGCCATATTACATGTACCTTGAGTTAGGTTTGCCCGAGCTAAAACCCACTATGATGGCCCTACAACTTGCTGATAGGTCCATTAAAAGACCAATGGGCATCGTAGAGGATGTTTTAGTTCAGGTTGGTTCATTGATTATTCCAGTTGATTTTGTGGTTTTAGAGATGCCTCGCGGTGAGGGTAGTCGCCGTGATTCACCCATATTGCTTGGGAGACCATTCATGGCAACAACCAACACCGTGATCAATGTT
Organism: Adenophora triphylla var. japonica; assembly: GCA_022495995.1. Taxonomy (NCBI): domain Eukaryota; kingdom Viridiplantae; phylum Streptophyta; class Magnoliopsida; order Asterales; family Campanulaceae; genus Adenophora; species Adenophora triphylla. Next base: position 456,253 of record JAFEMH010001294.1, read on the forward strand.
GGTAATGGTACTCTATCTATGACCGTCGCAAATGAAAAGATTGAAATAAATGTCTTTGATGTAATGAAAAATGCGGTGGGTCATGATGAGTCTTGCATGCTTGTTGATGAGTTGGATGAAGTTGATGATTGTGTGAGTGAGATTTCATGGCATGTGAGAGATTGTGAGGAGTTAGAGTCATTGATTTCAATGGGCGGTGAGAAAACTAGGGATAATGCGGATGCTCAGCGATAGGCGTGGATAAGGCCGACGAGCACCATCCTAGTGATGGCCCGTTTTACCCCCTAGGCCACTTCAATGAGAAGTTGGCGCCTTCTATTGTGATTCCCCTAGTCCTTGAGTTGAAAACTCTTCCTTCTAATTTAAAATATGCATTTTTGAGAGAGAGAAACATTACTGTCATAATTGCATCGATTTGTCCAACGACCAAGAGGCCCGATTGATTCTTGTTTTGTGTGAATATAAAGAGGCCATTGGTTGGACATTGAAGGACATAAAGGGAATTAGTCCCACAATGTGCATGCATAGAATTCATCTCTTGGATGGTGCCAAGCCGTCTAGAGAGAGACAAAGGAGGCCGAATCCTCACATGGAGGAAGCCGTGAGAAAAGAAGGTCCTAAAATTGCTAGATGCGGGTATCATTTACCCGGTGGGTGAAAGTGAGTGGGTAAGCCCGGTACAAGTTGTACCAAAAGATCGGGCATTCTTGTTGTCCAAAATGAGAAAGGTGAGGATGTGCCAATAAGGAAGTGGCGGCCTTAGGATGTGTATTGACTTGAGAAAATTAAATCTTTGCGACCAAGAAAGATCACTTTCCCTTGCCGTTTATTGATCAAATGCTAGAGAGATTGGCCGGTCATTCTTACTATTGTTTTCTTGATGGCTTTTCGGGGTATAATCAGATTGCCATAGCCCACGAAGATCGGTCCAAAACCACTTTCACATGTCCATTCGGCACATATGCATTTAGGAGGATGCCTTTTGGGCTTTGCAATGCACTGCGACATTTCAAAGGTGTATGACCTCCATTTTTCGGATATGATTGAGAGGTGCGTTGAGGTTTTCATGGATGATTTTTTACGTTATAGGGGATAGTTTTGATGATTGTTTAAAGAATTTGGCATCTGTTTTGAAAAGGTGTTGTGAAACCAACTTGACTTTGAGTTGGGAAAAGTGTCATTTTCTTGTGAAGCATGGGATTGTTTTGGGTCATATTGTGTCAAGTAAGGGGATTGAGGTTGATAGAGCTAAAATTGATGTGATTGCAAAATTACCTCCCGAATTGATCGAGGTGTGCGAAGTTTCCTAGGGCATGCGGGTTTCTATAGGCGATTCATAAAAGACTTTTCAAAAATTTGTAAGCCTTTATGTAATGCTTGCCAAGGATACGGAGTTTATCTTTGACCAAGAGTGTGTTGATGCTTTTGATTTGCTTAAGGAAAAGTTGACATGTGCCCCCATTCTTTCTAGTCCCAATTGGTCTCACCCTTTTGAGATCATGTGCGATGCCTCGAGACTTTGCTATTGGGGCATGTTTTGGGACAAAGGGTTGACAAATTGCCTTACATTATCCATTATGCAAGTAGAACACTTAATGATGCACAAGCGAATTATACCACAAGCGAAAAAGAATTTCTAGGCCGTTGTGTTTGCATTGGAAAAGTTTCGTTCTTACTTGCTTGGATCGAAGGTGATTATTTATTACGATCATCTTTGCCGCTTTGAAACATTTGTTAAATAAGAAAGATGCTAAGCCTCGTTTGTTGAGGTGGATGTTGTTGTTACAAGAGTTTGATGTAGAGATCCGGGATAAAAGGGGCGAAAATGTGGTGGCGGATCATTTGTCGAGGCTTGAGGACTATTCGTATCTCAATGTTGAAGAAGGTTTGATTAGGTTAATGAAAATTTTCCGGATGAACAACTTCTTCTTGTACATGTCCAAGAGCCTTGGTATCTTTGATTTCGTTAATTACTTGGTGTCTAATATGTTCCCATCACAATTCACTTATGACCAAAAACGTAAGTTCAAGTCGAGATGTGAAACATTACATTTGGGATGATCCTTATCTATGGAAAATTTGCCCGGACAAAATTGTTAGGAGGTGTGTTCGGACCATGAAGCGAGTAGCGTGTTGAGATTTTGTCATGAACTCCAATGTGGGGGTCATTTTAGTGGCCAAAAGACCGCTAGGAAAGTGCTTTGCAATCGGGTCTTTATTGGCCTACTCTGTTTAAAGATGCTCAAGAGTTTTGCCTTAGATGTGATAGGTGTCAACGGTCAGGAACATAGGGAAAAGAGATGAGATGCCCTTACAAAGTAATCTTATTGTTGATATATTTGATGTGTGGGGCATTGATTTTATGGGACCCTTTCCCCGTCCCACGGTTATTTGTACATACTTGTTCTTTGTTGATTATGTTTCAAAGTGGGTGGAGGCAATTGCCACCCGAACTAATGATGCTAATGTCGTTTGCAAGTTTGTGTGTGAGAATATTTTCAACGGGTATGGCATGCCACGAGCAATTATCGGTGATCAAGGGACCCACTTCACCAACAAAAGGTTCAATGCGGTTTTGAAAAAATATGGGGTGGTGCATAAGCTCGCTTACTGACATATCATCCCCAAACTTCGGGACAAGTGGAGGTAAGCAATCGGCAAATAAAGGGTGTTCTTGAGAAAACGGTGCGTCCCAACGGGAAAGATTGGGCATTAAAGTTGGGGATGCATTGTGGGCATACGAACGACATACAAAACGCCCATTGGAATGAGTCCGCACCGGATAGTGTATGGGAAAGAATGTCACCTCCCGGTGGAGTTGGAACACAAGTCGTATTGGGTGTGAGGGAATTAAACATGGATTTGAATCTTTGCGGGAGAAAAGAGGCTGCTTGCACTTGATGAGATTGAGGAGCTCCGGCAAGATAGTTATGAGAGCGCAAAATTGTATAAGGAGAGGACCAAACGGTACCACGACAAAAATTTGAAGCCCAAGTTTATAAGACCGGGTATGAAAGTCCTTCTCTTCAACTCTCGGTTGAAGCTTTTTCCGGGTAAGTTGAGTTCTAGGTGGTCGGGCCCGTATGATGTGGTGCGTGTGTATCCGCACGGAGCAGTTGAACTCAAGAATCCAAAGGATGGGAATGTGTTTAAAGTCAATGGTCATCGAGTGAAACCATATTACGAAGGGGTGTCAATTTTGGAAGACATCAATGAGATTGACGTGATTGAGTTGGTGGACTCGGAGGAGGACACCTAGTTCTGTGGAGGCATAATGTCGAGCTTAACGACTGTAACCAAAGCGCTGATTGGGAGGCAACCCAATGGAGGTAACATTTACTGTTTTCCGTATTTTCGTTTTAGTCTCTTCATCGTTGCATTTGGATTGTCTTGTGTCTTTCTTGGTCTATGCCATGAGGACATAGCATAATTTAAGTGTGGGGGTGGTGAATTTAAAAAAAAAAAAAAAAAAAGAGAGTCTTCCGCTTTTATTTGTCTTTTGTTTCGTAAACGTGTCGAACTACGGTGACCTGAGCCTATTCTTGTGGGTAGTCCGCCCACATTAATGGGGACGTAGGCAACGAAAGTGCGGTCAAAATGTGTGTCCAATGCGACATGCAAATGGTCTAGCCAAAGACATTAAAATAGGGCGGCTCGCAGGAGACAACCCGGATTTGTATTTGTATTTGTAAATTTCTTTTTTTTTTTCATTAAAGCGGTGTCTTCTTGAAAAGGTATTTCTTGTGTTCATTGATGTGCGGGAAACGTGCGTGGAGGAGCTAAAAATCCCGGGCCTTATAAAAAAAAAAAAAAAAAATTTGAAAATTTTGGCCCGGGCGAGCACGACTCGTGCTCATTAGCACGAATGGGAGCACGAGTGAAGAGAGCTAAGTCTACTCAGAACGATTGGGGTACTTGGGCACGACTCGTGAGCACGAGTGGAAAGAAAAGCACGACACGTGCCAAATAGCACGTCTCGTGCCAATTTGAAATTAAAACCATCAGTTCCCAAAACCCGTTCGGTCGTGCCCTTATTTCCAAGATTTCAAAACCGCCGCCCCCCCCTTTTTCTTCTCTCTACCCTAAGTTTTGAAAACCCTTGCTCTTTCTCTAACAATTCCCCATCCAAGCCTTAAAATCTTCACCCCTAACCCACAAAATCCTCTTCTCTACCCCATTACAACCCTCTAAACCGAAATTTTACCCCCAAATCCTTCCTTTTTGGTGATTTCTTTGAAGAAAACTTGGAGCTTTGAAGGTGTTGTGGGTTTGCGAATTACTTGGTGTGGTTGTCGATTGGAGCAAGGTTCTTTGTGGGGTGGGTGTTACATTGTTCTTCCCCTTCTTTTCCGACCTTCTTCTCAAGTTCCGGCAAATTTTCCGGCCAAACTCCGGCCAACTTTTCCGGCGACCTAAATTGTTTGAAGGTAATTTCTATTTCTACTCCCCTTTCGAATTCTAAGTTGTGTGGTTGGTGATTGGTGTGCTTGGTGGAAAGAATATTGTTGTTTGGTTGAGTAGTATTTTTGTTTAATTGTTGGTTGTTGATTTCATTGAGTGATAATGGGAAGAACAAAAGACAAGGGTAAAGCCATTGAAATTCAGCCTAGGAAGAAAAGAAATATTGTGATTGAGGAACCCACCCGCACCCCCGATGATTTCATGGGCTTAACTAAATTGACGGATGCCCAAAAGAATAAATGGAGGAATTTGGCGAATGGAAGGGTTGTCCAAGTGACGAGATTCTTGTGTGAGGATACCTTAAGGAAATTGGGATTACATGGTTTGGTGTCGGGATTATTGAACAACATTGGATTGGGAGGCTTCTTGGGCAAAAGTGCGGGGGTATACAAGCGAGTGACGCTTGAATTTTTGGCTACTATAGAGAGACGCGAGGAGAATGGGATTTGGAGTGTGCGTTTTAATACTAATGATATTACGAGGGTTATGTCGTATGCTGCAGCTCGAGAGTATTTGGGCGTGAGTGAGCCCCGAGGAGAGTGGTCAGAGAGAGATAGGACCGTCGAGACATTCTTTTACGAGTTGACAGGGAAGTTTATGCGAAACCTTATGTGGTCATGAAATCTCTCTCCCATCCCGCGTGGAAACTCCTTTATAGGGGTTTATCTATGACCTTCTACGCCAATGGGGAGCCGGCGCAGATGAATGCCCTACAGTTTGCGACCATGGAATGTGCTTTACAGTCTAATACTGTGATCCCGGATTGGGTCGATCTGTTTTTCCGGAGGTGTGAGGCGTTGGGAGTCAACGGAAATGGGAACATCCCGGTGGGTGGTATGGTGACTTTGTTAGTGGAGAACTTTGTGCGTAATCATCCTAAATCGGTAGGCAAGATGGAGGGGCCTTTATTCTATGATCGGTTTTTCTTATACCGATATGACACTTTGAGCGTATCTGCGGGCGTAATGAGGTATTAACTTTTACCTACGGTGGTGATAGGAGCTTTAGGTGTGCTTCGGGAGTGGTATTTCCTGCTGGCCCATATGCTAGAGATTGGAGGATGCCATATGTGGCCGATATGACATTGAGAGACATGAGGAGAGATATGGGTGAGAGAGTGAGTGATGATGAGGATGAAGCGGCAAAGCGGCAGGATGATGACCGGCAAGGTGGTGAGGACCATCGAGATGAGAGAGCCGTTTAGTGGGGCTAGTGGAGGCTTTGCGGGCCGTAGGCGGGATCGATCGAGGATGGGCCGGAGCCTTTGATTATTGGGGTGATATGAGAGCATATCTAGATGCTCAATACCGAGAGAGAGGCGGAGGAGAGAGAGAGGAGATACGAGAGAGGAGTGCGAGGCTCGGGAGGCGCGAGAATCTGATGTGGCACACCCGGTTTGACTATGTGGATAGGCGGTGGGATGCTCGGGATGATAGACTAGAGGCGTTGGAGGATAGAGTAGAGACCACGCATAGAATGGTCCATCGGCAGCAGCTTTGGATACAGCGGCTGAGCCTGCACGGTTTGAGCCGGTCCGGACGAGCATTTTCGGGAGATGATACGAGAGCCGAGAGGAGGAGGCGGCGGCAGCGGCCCGTGAGGCCCGGTTTCCGAGATGGGGGCTTCGGCCCGCGATATTGATGGTACCGTTTCTTATACTCTTCCCTTTTACATTTAAAGCTGTCCTATTTTTATTTTTGTGCACACATTGAGGACACCGTGGAGTTTAAGTGTGGGGAAGGGCGGTGCCTTTGTACTATATGTATATATTTTCAAAAATAAAAATAAAAAAAAAAATAAAAAATAAAAAAATAAAAAAATAAAAATTTTTTTTTTGAAAAAAATAGAGTGGCTAAGTGAAAACCCGAAAGGGCACTTAGGCAAAAGGTGAGAATTAGAGCGAAAACATCCTTATTCACCGGCGTGGAGACATAAGGGGGGAGCTAGGAGTTCGGGTAGGAAAATTTTTGGAGATGGAGGTTCGGGAATAGAGGCGTTAGGATAGAAATCCTCGTGCTCCTTGGAGTAATAAGGGGGGTTGGAGAAAAGCACGAGGTAAAGTTTTTGTTGAGCATCCCTTTTTCTTAACATTAACTTTTCATTGAGGGAGTACGTTATGTAGTGTGAGCAAGTGTGGGGGAAAATTTAGGACATTTTAGTTTCCCCCCACTAACATTGTGAGGGCCTTAGTTTGGACGATCATTTTTGTAATGGAGTTTGATGTCAAGCTAGGGCCATTATTTTCTTTTGAGGAGTGTTATGGAGACGGAGTTTTGTACACTCCGGTATCATTGTATTTGATCAGTATTGGTGGTTAGAGGAGGCTAGGTATCATTTTCTCGCGCACATCTGTTTTAGACCAATTTTAGATTGGAGTTAGGATATTACTCAGGGACGAGTAATGGTCTAAGTGTGGGGGAATTTGATGTGTGGATTTTATACATATTATTTTACCTATGTTTCCGATTTATTTATAATGATTTTGGATGTATTTAGATTGATTTTGATGTATTCGAGTGACATTTTGTTATGTGAGGGTAAGTGAGAAAATTATGTACTTTGGGGTTATTTTTGGCTTTTTATTTGTATTTGGTTATAAAACTTCATGGAGCGTGCAAGTCCATTGTCAGTAGAAAAAGGGCAGTAAGTTGGTCAAGGTTCGAGCTCGGGGTCAAACATGGTCAAGGGACGAGGGCCAGGTCAAAGCTGAGTCAAAATGGGGCAATTTTGCATTTGGCACGAGTGGGGAACGACTGAAGAAGAGTGGAGCACGACTTGGGAACGAATGGAGTCAAGCCAATTTCAACCAGCTACTCAGCACGAATGGGGACCTTTGGCACGACTCGTTCTCACGAGTGGAGGCCATGGCTATTTCCAGTACAGCTGTTCAGAACGAGTGGAGGGGCCTGGCACGAGTCGTTCTCACGACTGGAACTGAAGGGCACGACTCGTGCTAATTATCACGACTCGTGCCAGGACGCGTTTTGTGATGTCAGCAAGGATTTTGAAGCAGATTTGGAGAGATTTGTTTATGTTATTTTCCTAATTAGCCTAGGACTGCATGGAGGAGTATATATACTCCCTTTATTATTTTGATTAGACATCTTTGTTCTTACTTTTCTTGCCTAGGTTTTCAAGGATTAAAGAGTTTATTTTCAAGGTTTTTGCAAGGATTTCAGGTTTGATGTTTTGTTGCTATTCATGTTTTGTGATGTTTATCCGAAACATGAGTAGCTAATTTCTTTGTAGTTCACGGATTGGTGTAGCCCGTATTTGAACTTTATGCTATATATTTAATTTTCATTTAATTGTGGAGTTAGTTCATCCTAGTATTCTTAATTTTTATTTGGTACAAGTCCTGCACTTGCGTGGGGAATTGTGCATGAACACTATTAGGATGATTAGACTCGATTGAGGATCTTGCGTGAATCGATTGAGTCTAGGCTTCATTAATTCTTTGATGCTTAATGAATTGAGTTGTTATCAATTTGATCTTGCGTGATAATTGATAATTACTCAATAGAAGAATTGCAATCCGGCAATCGTACCGTCCCAATTCTTACAAAAGTGAAGAAGCCCTAAACCCAATTAATATTTTATCATTCAAAAGGCATAAAGGGAAAATATGTGGTGAACCTAATCCGTGGGCTAGTTGTTAAATCCTTGAATTTCGTTTGCGAGCTTGCTTATTTGTTACTTTAGTTGCTTAATTGTTTTAATTTTCTTTCGCACTTAGTTTTAATAAACCAAATCAAAACCCATCTTGTTACTTTAAGCATTAATTAAATTTACTTGTTAAAACCAACGAGTCTCTGTGGTTCGACCCCTGCTCGTGCATATTACTACGCCGGTAGTGAGTCCACTTGCTCGGATTTTATTACTAGAGGAATTTTTCTCCATCAAATGCCCAGTAAGTTCATATACAGCCCCTCCGGTTACTAAGAAGGAATTGACCTGAAGGAATATCAAAGAATACAAAGTCTAAGTAACAATCGAAAACATAACAAAGTACAAATTCGATATAATTATTTACCAAATCTCAAAACCACATATATTTCAAAAATCTCAGCGGTTGCAATAACTGAGTTGACAAATTTTGGAGGTTCAAATGATGAAAAAACCGAATCAAACTGACTCGAATTGTTTACTTAATTAAAACCGTCCCATACCAGTTTTAACTAACTAAACCACTAACAGATTTTTAGGAATATCAAAAGACTGATAAGCTGAACAAAGCTAACTCGAGTGATCTAGTTATCTACAACCGTCCCATACCAGCTGTAGATAATCAAATCATTTCAAGACATCATGATAACAAAAGTGATCCACTGACCTTATCAAACAAAATTCCACTAGGGAACAAAAATGACTCCGCAGTGTCCTAAACAGTGTCTCCGGAACACCCCACCACTAATTTGAAGCAGGAACTAAGTTTGCTCGAAGGCCAAATATCAAATATACCCCACCGAAGCAGGTTGTCTAACTTAGTGATCATTGATGGAACACAAAACCATATCATATAAAAACTCATCTTATACAAAATACAAAATTTCACATGGACAATAAAATTTCCGTATTTATGAAACCAAAGAACGATTCAGCAAACGAACAACAAAAGATTAGCAAATAACGATAAACGAGGGAGTCAAAACAAATACTGACGCGAGGTCAGCTTTTATGTATCAAAGGAACGTACATCGCCAAGAAATATGTGGAAGCCTAAATAATGAAACGAAGCGAAAATTAATTAACTTAAATGATGCATAATCCCTTACCTCGGTTGCTTGCACTTTCCTTGCAATGAATCCTCGCACGAATCTACAATCATACAAAATGTTCTCTTAGGGTAAAAGTAATTCCAATTTACTTAACCCAAAACTAATTTTAATAGCCTTGATGATCTAAGGGTTATCCGTCTTTAACACTCCTAAAGGTTACTCTTTCACCCCTTTAGGGTTACTAAACTACTCTAGGTTTCTATAATCATTCCCATTGATACCCTCTATTTCTCAATCACCCACACTATTTACACCTTTTTCCAGCACACATACACACACACAAACACACCCTAAACCCACACACACATGGCTGCTGCCACCCACACACACACACACACGGCTGCTGCCAATCACACACACACACACATGGCTGCAGAACATACACACACAACACACACCTTTACGGCACACACACCCACACACACTAAATCTTAATCTCTCCCATAACCCTTAGCATGCAATATTAGGTCAAACCTTATTCCTTTTACATGTCTAAACCCTAATCAATATAAAGTTAAACAATATCAATCACATAATACCTTGATTTTCCTCAATCTCTAATCTCATCCTAAACTTCTAGGGTTTTCTTAGGGTTTTAATCTAAAAATCAAAACAAGAAGAATTGATATTACCTTAGTTTGGACCTCGAACACCCCAACAATGGAGTCCTTTTCTTCCCTCTTCTTCCTTCCTCGGCTGCTCTCTCCCTCTGCTCGCTCTCTCTCTCTGTCCGCTCTCTCTTTTTTTTCTGAGCGGCTCCCCCTCTTTAATCCTTTGGCCGCTTAGAATCCAAGAGCTCCCATCCGTTACAAGAACCCAAGAGGCTCAAGGATTTAAAGAAGTGTGAATATATTATGGGTTTCCTAAACTAAGCCCAAAATAATCTAAGTCCAAGTCCAATGAGGAAAACCCAATTTAGGTAACCCAAGTTGAATAGACTAAGCCCACATAATCCTAGTCCATCTAGGAAAAGAAATAATCCAATATTTAACCAAATAACAAAACTAATCAATTTTCAAAAATAATAATTACAAAATAAATGAAATAAATATTAGGGTTATTACATTCTTACCCCTTAAAAGAAGTTTAGTCCTCTAAACTTCCATAATCCGATGAAGCAACTAATCTTATTATATCAATCTACACTAAACACTCCAAGAATGATACTGAGGTCAATCCCAAGGCTCAAATCAAACTTATCCTCACAAATTCTAAACTCCCAAGACCTAATGCCAAAGCTCTGATACCAACTGAAACAACCCCAAATTTCCATAATTCATAAAATAATAATAAATTCCAAAACATAAATATTCATTACCTCCAAATCAAATAAAGGTAACTAGAATTCAACAAATTCTTTAAAGTTTTACAAACTCCCAAATAAGCCGAAATAACCAACTAAAGAGTCTAAAATAATTTAACTAAAACAATTCCTTGAACTTCTTATGAAGTGAGTCCCGAACCGAATCACATTACGCCTATTTAATACTTGGAAGAAAAGAGTATGAAAGGGTGAGCGAACAATGCCCAAGAAGTTCATATACAGCCCCTTCGGTTACTAAGGAGGAGTTGACCTGAAGGAATATCAAAGAATACAAAGTCCAAGTAACAATCGAAAACATAACAAAGTACAAATTCGAAATAATTATTTATCAAATCTCAAAACCACATATATTTCAAAAATCTCAGCGGTTGCACTAACTGAGTTGACAAATTTTGGAGGTTCAAATGATGAAAAAATCGAATCAAACTGACTCAAATGATTTACTTAATTAAAACCATCCCATACCAGTTTTAACTAACTAAACCACTAACGGATTTTAAGGAATTTCAAAAGACTGATAAGCTGAACAAAGCTAACTCGAGTGATCTAGTTATCTACAACCGTCCCATACCAGCTGTAGATAATCAAATCATTCCAAGACATCATGATCACAAAAGTTATCCACTGACCTTATCAAACAAAATCCCACAAGGAAACAAAAATGAATCCGCAGAGTCCTAAACAGTGTCTCCGGAACACCTCACCACTAATTTGAAGCAGGAACTAAGTTTGCTCGAAGGCCAAATATCAAATATACCCCACCGAAGCAGGTTGTCTAACTTAGTGATCATTGATTGAACACAAAACCATATCATATCAAAACTCATCTTATACAAAATACAAAATTTCACATGGACAATAAAATTTCCGTATTTACGAAACCAAAGAATGATTCAACAAACGAACAACAAAAGATTAGCAAATAACGGTAAACGAGGGAGTCAAAACAAATACTAACGCGAGGTCAGCTTTTACATATCAAAGGAACGTACATCGCCAAGAAATATGTGAAAGCTTAAATAATGAAACGAAGCGAAAATCATTTAACTTAAACGATATATAATCCCTTACCTCGGTTGCTTGCACTTTCCTTGCAACGAATCCTCGCACGAATATACAATCATACAAAATGTTCTCTTAGGGTAAAAGTAATTCCTATTTACTTAACCCAAAACTAATTTTAATAGCCTTGATGATCTAAGGGTTATCCGTCTTTAACACTCCTAAAGGTTACTCTTTCACCCATTTAGGGTTACTAAACTACTCCTAGGTTTCTATAATCATTCCCATTGATACCCTCTATTTCACAATCACCCACACTATTTACACCTTTTTCAACACACATACACACACACAAACACACCCTAAACCCACACACACATGGCTGCTGCCAGCCACACACACACACACACGGCTGCTGCCAGCCACACACACACACACGGCTGCAGAACATACACACACAACACACACCTTCACGACACACACACCCACACACACTAAACCTTAATCTCTCCCATAACCCTTAGCATGCAATATTAGGTCAAACCTTATTCCTTTTACATGTCTAAACCCTAATCAATATTAAGTTAAACAATATCAATCACATAATACCTTGATTTTCCTAAACTCTAATCTCATCCTAAACTTCTAGGGTTTTCTTAGGGTTTTAATATAAAAATCAAAACAAGAAGAATTGATATTACCTTAGTTTGGACCTCGAACACCCCAACAATGGAGTCCTTTTCTTCCCTCTTCTTCCTTCCTCGACTGCTCCCTCTCTCTGCTCGCTCTCTCTCTCTGTCAGCTCTCTCTTTTTTTTCTGAGTGGCTTCCCCTCTTTAATCCTTTGGCCGCTTAGAATCCAAGAGCTCCCATCCGTTACAAGAACCCAAGAGGTTAAAGGATTTAAATAAGTGTAAATATATTATGGGTTTCCTAAACTAAGCCCAAAATAATCCAAGTCCAAGTTCAATGAGGAAAACCCAATTTAGGTAACCCAAGTTGAATAGACTAAGCCCACATAATCCTAGTCCATCTAGGAAAAGAAATAATCCAATATTTAACCAAATAACAAAACTAATCAATTTTCAAAAATAATAATTACAAAATAAATGAAATAAATATTAGGGTTATTATATTCTTACCCCTTAAAAGAAGTTTAGTCCTCTAAACTTCCATAATCCGATGAAGTAACTAATCTTATTATATCAATCTACACTAAACACTCCAAGAATGATACTGAGGTCAATCCCAAGGCTCAAATCAAACTTATCCTCACAAATTCTAAACTCCCAAGACCTAATGCCAAAGCTCTGATACCAACTGAAACAACCCCAAATTTCCATAATTCATAAAATAATAATAAATTCCAAAACATAAATATTCATTACCTCCAAATCAAATAAAGGTAACTAGAATTCAACAAATTCTTTAAAGTTTTACAAACTCCCAAATAACTGAAATAACCAACTAAAGAGTCTAAAATAATTTAACTAAAACAATTCCTTGAACTTCTTATGAAGTGCGTCCCGAACCGAATCACATTCTGCCTATTTAATACTTGGAAGAAAAGAGTATGAAAGGGTGAGCGAACAATGCCCAGTAAGTTCATATACAGCCCCTTCGGTTACTAAGGAGGAGTTGACCTGAAGGAATATCAAAGAATACAAAGTCCAAGTAACAATCGAAAACATAACAAAGTACAAATTCGAAATAATTATTTATCAAATCTCAAAACCACATATATTTCAAAAATCTCAGCGGTTGCACTAACTGAGTTGACAAATTTTGGAGGTTCAAATGATGAAAAAATCGAATCAAACTGACTCAAATGATTTACTTAATTAAAACCATCCCATACCAGTTTTAACTAACTAAACCACTAACGGATTTTAAGGAATTTCAAAAGACTGATAAGCTGAACAAAGCTAACTCGAGTGATCTAGTTATCTACAACCGTCCCATACCAGCTGTAGATAATCAAATCATTCCAAGACATCATGATCACAAAAGTTATCCACTGACCTTATCAAACAAAATCCCACAAGGAAACAAAAATGAATCCGCAGAGTCCTAAACAGTGTCTCCGGAACACCTCACCACTAATTTGAAGCAGGAACTAAGTTTGCTCGAAGGCCAAATATCAAATATACCCCACCGAAGCAGGTTGTCTAACTTAGTGATCATTGATTGAACACAAAACCATATCATATCAAAACTCATCTTATACAAAATACAAAATTTCACATGGACAATAAAATTTCCGTATTTACGAAACCAAAGAATGATTCAGCAAACGAACAACAAAAGATTAGCAAATAACGGTAAACGAGGGAGTCAAAATAAATACTAACGCGAGGTCAGCTTTTACATATCAAAGGAACGTACATCGCCAAGAAATATGTGAAAGCTTAAATAATGAAACGAAGCGAAAATCATTTAACTTAAACTATATATAATCCCTTACCTCGGTTGCTTGCACTTTCCTTGCAACGAATCCTCGCACGAATATACAATCATACAAAATGTTCTCTTAGGGTAAAAGTAATTCCTATTTACTTAACCCAAAACTAATTTTAATAGCCTTGATGATCTAAGGGTTATCCGTCTTTAACACTCCTAAAGGTTACTCTTTCACCCATTTAGGGTTACTAAACTACTCCTAGGTTTCTATAATCATTCCCATTGATACCCTCTATTTCACAATCACCCACACTATTTACACCTTTTTCCAACACACATACACACACACAAACACACCCTAAACCCACACACACATGGCTGCTGCCAGCCACACACACACACACACCGCTGCTGCCAGCCACACACACACACACGGCTGCAGAACATACACACACAACACACACCTTCACGACACACACACCCACACACACTAAACCTTAATCTCTCCCATAACCCTTAGCATGCAATATTAGGTCAAACCTTATTCCTTTTACATGTCTAAACCCTAATCAATATTAAGTTAAACAATATCAATCACATAATACCTTGATTTTCCTAAACTCTAATCTCATCCTAAACTTCTAGGGTTTTCTTAGGGTTTTAATCTAAAAATCAAAACAAGAAGAATTGATATTACCTTAGTTTGGACCTCGAACACCCCAACAATGGAGTCCTTTTCTTCCCTCTTCTTCCTTCCTCGACTGCTCCCTCTCTCTGCTCGCTCTCTCTCTCTGTCAGCTCTCTCTTTTTTTTCTGAGTGGCTTCCCCTCTTTAATCCTTTGGCCGCTTAGAATCCAAGAGCTCCCATCCGTTACAAGAACCCAAGAGGCTAAAGGATTTAAATAAGTGTAAATATATTATGGGTTTCCTAAACTAAGCCCAAAATAATCCAAGTCCAAGTTCAATGAGGAAAACCCAATTTAGGTAACCCAAGTTGAATAGACTAAGCCCACATAATCCTAGTCCATCTAGGAAAAGAAATAATCCAATATTTAACCAAATAACAAAACTAATCAATTTTCAAAAATAATAATTACAAAATAAATGAAATAAATATTAGGGTTATTATATTCTTACCCCTTAAAAGAAGTTTAGTCCTCTAAACTTCCATAATCCGATGAAGCAACTAATCTTATTATATCAATCTACACTAAACACTCCAAGAATGATACTGAGGTCAATCCCAAGGCTCAAATCAAACTTATCCTCACAAATTCTAAACTCCCAAGACCTAATGCCAAAGCTCTGATACCAACTGAAACAACCCCAAATTTCCATAATTCATAAAATAATAATAAATTCCAAAACATAAATATTCATTACCTCCAAATCAAATAAAGGTAACTAGAATTCAACAAATTCTTTAAAGTTTTACAAACTCCCAAATAACTGAAATAACCAACTAAAGAGTCTAAAATAATTTAACTAAAACAATTCCTTGAACTTCTTATGAAGTGCGTCCCGAACCGAATCACATTCTGCCTATTTAATACTTGGAAGAAAAGAGTATGAAAGGGTGAGCGAACAATGCCCAGTAAGTTCATATACAGCCCCTTCGGTTACTAAGGAGGAGTTGACCTGAAGGAATATCAAAGAATACAAAGTCCAAGTAACAATCGAAAACATAACAAAGTACAAATTCGAAATAATTATTTATCAAATCTCAAAACCACATATATTTCAAAAATCTCAGCGGTTGCACTAACTGAGTTGACAAATTTTGGAGGTTCAAATGATGAAAAAATCGAATCAAAGCCGACTCAAATGATTTACTTAATTAAAACCATCCCATACCGGTTTAACTAACTAAACCACTAACGGATTTTAAGGAATTTCAAAAAGGGCGATAAGCTGAACAAAGCTAACTCGAGTGATCTAGTTATCTACAACCGTCCCATACCAGCTGTAGATAATCAAATCATTCCAAGACATCATGATCACAAAAGTTATCCACTGACCTTATCAAACAAAATCCCACAAGGAAACAAAAATGAATCCGCAGAGTCCTAAACAGTGTCTCCGGAACACCTCACCACTAATTTGAAGCAGGAACTAAGTTTGCTCGAAGGCCAAATATCAAATATACCCCACCGAAGCAGGTTGTCTAACTTAGTGATCATTGATTGAACACAAAACCATATCATATCAAAACTCATCTTATACAAAATACAAAATTTCACATGGACAATAAAATTTCCGTATTTACGAAACCAAAGAATGATTCAGCAAACGAACAACAAAAGATTAGCAAATAACGGTAAACGAGGGAGTCAAAACAAATACTAACGCGAGGTCAGCTTTTACATATCAAAGGAACGTACATCGCCAAGAAATATGTGAAAGCTTAAATAATGAAACGAAGCGAAAATCATTTAACTTAAACTATATATAATCCCTTACCTCGGTTGCTTGCACTTTCCTTGCAACGAATCCTCGCACGAATATACAATCATACAAAATGTTCTCTTAGGGTAAAAGTAATTCCTATTTACTTAACCCAAAACTAATTTTAATAGCCTTGATGATCTAAGGGTTATCCGTCTTTAACACTCCTAAAGGTTACTCTTTCACCCATTTAGGGTTACTAAACTACTCCTAGGTTTCTATAATCATTCCCATTGATACCCTCTATTTCACAATCACCCACACTATTTACACCTTTTTCCAACACACATACACACACACAAACACACCCTAAACCCACACACACATGGCTGCTGCCAGCCACACACACACACACACCGCTGCTGCCAGCCACACACACACACACGGCTGCAGAACATACACACACAACACACACCTTCACGACACACACACCCACACACACTAAACCTTAATCTCTCCCATAACCCTTAGCATGCAATATTAGGTCAAACCTTATTCCTTTTACATGTCTAAACCCTAATCAATATTAAGTTAAACAATATCAATCACATAATACCTTGATTTTCCTAAACTCTAATCTCATCCTAAACTTCTAGGGTTTTCTTAGGGTTTTAATCTAAAAATCAAAACAAGAAGAATTGATATTACCTTAGTTTGGACCTCGAACACCCCAACAATGGAGTCCTTTTCTTCCCTCTTCTTCCTTCCTCGACTGCTCCCTCTCTCTGCTCGCTCTCTCTCTCTGTCAGCTCTCTCTTTTTTTTCTGAGTGGCTTCCCCTCTTTAATCCTTTGGCCGCTTAGAATCCAAGAGCTCCCATCCGTTACAAGAACCCAAGAGGCTAAAGGATTTAAATAAGTGTAAATATATTATGGGTTTCCTAAACTAAGCCCAAAATAATCCAAGTCCAAGTTCAATGAGGAAAACCCAATTTAGGTAACCCAAGTTGAATAGACTAAGCCCACATAATCCTAGTCCATCTAGGAAAAGAAATAATCCAATATTTAACCAAATAACAAAACTAATCAATTTTCAAAAATAATAATTACAAAATAAATGAAATAAATATTAGGGTTATTATATTCTTACCCCTTAAAAGAAGTTTAGTCCTCTAAACTTCCATAATCCGATGAAGCAACTAATCTTATTATATCAATCTACACTAAACACTCCAAGAATGATACTGAGGTCAATCCTAAGGTTCAAATCAAACTTATCCTCACAAATTCTAAACTCTCAAGACCTAATGCCAAAGCTCTGATACCAACTGAAACAACCCCAAATTTCCATAATTCATAAAATAATAATAAATTCCAAAACATAAATATTCATTACCTCCAAATCAAATAAAGGTAACTAGAATTCAACAAATTCTTTAAAGTTTTACAAACTCCCAAATAACTGAAATAACCAACTAAAGAGTCTAAAATAATTTAACTAAAATAATTTCTTGAACTTCTTATGAAGTGCGCCCCGAAACGAATCACATTCTGCCTATTTAATACCTGGAAGAAAAGAGTATGAAAGGGTGAGCGAACAATGCCCAGTAAGTTCATATACAGCCTCTCCGGTTACTAAGAAGGAGTTGACCTGAAGGAATATCAAAGAATACAAAGTCCAAGTAACAATCGAAAATATAACAAAGTACAAATTCGAAATAATTATTTACCAAATCTCAAAACCACATATATTTCAAAAATCTCAGCGGTTGCACTAACTGAGTTGACAAGTTTTGGAGGTTCAAATGATGAAAAAATCGAATCAAACTGACTCGAATGGTTTACTTAATTAAAACCGTCCCGTACCTGTTTTAACTAACTAAACCACTAACAGATTTTTTGGAATTTCAAAAGACTGATAAGCTGAACAAAGCTAACTCGAGTGATCTAGTTATCTACAACCGTCCCATACCAGCTGTAGATAATCAAATCATTTCAAGACATCATGATCACAAAAGTGATCCACTGACCTTATCAAACAAAATCCCATAAGGGAACAAAAATGACTCCGCAGAGTCCTAAACAGTGTCTCCAAAACACTCCACCACTAATTTGAAGCAGGAACTAAGTTTGCTCGAAGGCCAAATATCAAATATATCCCACCGAAGTAGGTTGTCTAACTTAGTGATCATTGATGGAACACAAAACCATATCATATCAAAACTCATCTTATATAAAATACAAAATTTCACATGGACAATAAAATTTTCGTATTTATGAAACTAAAGAACGATTCAGTAAACGAACAAACCGAGGGAGTCAAAACAAATACTGACGCTAGGTCAGCTTTTACGTATCAAAGGAACGTACATCGCCAAGAAATATGTGGAAGCCTAAATAATGAAACAAAGCAAAAATCAATTAACTTAAACGATACATAATCCATTACCTCGGTTGCTTGCACTTTCCTTGCAACGAATCCTCGCACGAATCTACAATCATACAAAATGTTCTCTTAGGGTAAAAGTAATTCCTATTTACTTAACCCAAAACTAATTTTAATAGCCTTGATGATCTAAGGGTTATCCGTCTTTAACGCTCCTAAAGGTTACTCTTTCACCCCTTTAGGGTTACTAAACTACTCCTAGGTTTCTATAATCATTCCAATTGATACCCTCTATTTCATAATCACCCACACTATTTACACCTTTTTCCAGCACACATACACACCCTAAACCCACACACACATGGCTGCTACCACCCACACACACACACACACACGGCCGCCACCACACACACACACACACACACATGGCTGCAGAACATACACACACAACACACACAACACACACCTTCACGGCACACACACCCACACACACTAAACCTTAATCTCTCCCATAACCCTTAGCATGCAAGATTAGGTCAAACCTTATTCCTTTTACATGTCTAAACCCTAATCAATGTTAAGTTAAACAATATCAATCACATAATACCTTGATTTTCCCCAAACTCTAATCTCATCCTAAACTTCTAGGGTTTTCTTAGGGTTTTAATTTAAAAATCAAAACAAGAAGAATTGATATCACCTTAGTTTGGACCTCTTACACCCCAACAATGGAGTCCTTTTCTTCCCTCTTCTTCCTTCCTCAGCTGCTCCCTCTCTCTGCCCGCTCTCTCTCTCTATGGTCGCTCTCTCTTTTTTTTCTATGCGGCTTCCCCTCTTTAATCCTTTGGCCGCTTAGAATCCAAGAGCTCCCATCCGTTACAAGAACCCAAGAGGATCAAGGATTTAAAGAAGTGTAAATATATTATGGGTTTCCTAAACCTAAGCCCAAAATAATCCAAGTCCAAGTCCAATGAGGAAAACCCAATTTAGGTAACCAAAGTTGAATAGACTAAGCCCACATAATTCTAGTCCATCTAGGAAAAGAAATAGTCCAATATTTAATCAAATAACACAATTAATCAATTTACAAAATAATTACTTAATAAATGAAATAAATATTAGGGTTATTACATGTGTTCTCTTTTCCAGTGGCCTGTTGTAATCAGTTCTTTCTCCTAATTTCCAATTTCCCTTTATGAAGTATAATTTTTTGTCTACAAATTCCTCTTTTTAGTTGGTGAGGCTGACTTTGGTCCCTACCCTCATTCCCCCGAGTAGCATTTATGCTTCTAATTCCTTGTCTCAATTACAAGATTTTTTTATTTGATCCGACTCTTTTAATGTTGGGATGTCACTATGTTTACTTGTGAATTTAGTGAATATGGTTGTTGTCACTCATCTCTCCTAATTACAAGTTTTTTTTTGATTTGATCTCTATCCTATTCACTTGAAACCTATACCAGGGTGTTTATTGAATTGCTCAAAATTTAATAGCTAATCATCCGGTGGTTGAAGACTGATTTTTTCAAAGATCTTGCTGGAGTTTCTTTGTCTTGGAAGCTATGGAAATGCTTCCCATGATCTTTGAATATTCTTTTCTCTGAAATGTTTGTTGTTGATATTGTTATTATGTCGAAAATTATAATATTTTCATGTCTATGTTGCCTTTTTTCGTGTTTGTTTATAGAAATATGGAGATAATGATTATTGAAAGAGAGATAAAGTGGGGGTAGGGGGTGTAAGTTAGATGCTTAGCTTCCTAATCAAAAATTAATGTTCGCCATTTTGTAGTTCTTCTATACTATCGTATTTATAAGTTGGTTAGCCTTCTCAAGGGATGTTTACTCTCATAGAATTTGTAATTTGTTTAGGCCTTCTTAAGGGATGTTTTGCAGGCTCCTAAATTTCAATTTATTCAACAATTTATTGTTTTGAGCACGTTGTTTTACATGCGTTTTGGATATCTTATCAACAAGAGGATGCAAATAGAAATAAGGAAAACCATCGACAATCAGAATTCTCGCATCGGACTAGAAGGATCGCATTTGCTGATATTCGTCTTGAGGCAAGTGTTCATCGTTCATCTAATCTATTGCGTGAAGAAATATTTTTGGTTCCTTTTGAAACTTCCTATTCATTTATTCATGTCATTTTCCATTAGTTTTATCTCATTTGTAATATATTGGTTTCACATATCATAGATGATGAAGAAAGGAGAAGACATATCACATCAAAATGTGTTTCATCGTACACGTATGAAGAAGAATGGAACACATACAAAAGAAGTAGATGTTGTACTTGTAAATGTAACCAAAGGGCTAAATTTATTTAGATGTTCTTCATTTTGTATTCTAATGTATAATGTTATCGGATCAAATGAATAGGAAATTGTCTGAGATACCCGAGTCTGAGCAAACCCCTGAATTGATAGATGAGGTTTTTACTGCGTTTGTGGGACCTAATGTGCATGGTCGTGTTCAAACATTTGGCATAGGCCAACTTCCAAAAACATTTGGTTCAAAATCATCTTCTTCTAGTGCTTCTTCTGATAGATATAGAGGATTGTTGATAGTAAGGTAAATGTTAAGGTAAGAGAGTTACATCAAGACCACGTAGAGAAAATTGCTGAGCTAGAGCGCAATTGCAAAGAAGAAATTGTATCAAAAATACAATGGCAATTAATGGCCCATGGGATTGTTCATTCTTCGGATAATATTATGCATGGATCTTCTCGTGTTCCATCAAGCGTTGGTCAGGTTTTTGACATTACATAAAAATGAGTTCTCTACATAACAATATTTCTTTCAAAAATTGTTAATGCAGACTGTGGGTGTTACCACAGGTGCTATCACTGGCAGTTGGGTGTTACCCGAACTGTAATGAGTTGTAATTTAATAATTCTTTCCATATTATTTTATATCCTAATGTCTAATATTATTTGCAAGATATATGTGTTTTTTGGTCCATATTTCAGGTTAATATATGGTTGGATTAATTGCCAGAAACAAGGAAGAAGTTGGAAAAGGAGTTACACGTAAATAGGAGATTTACGTGTAACTATTGCTTGGTCCATATTATTTGAAGAAGGAATAAAAACGTGGGAAGACCAAGTCATGGAGTTGTTGCTGATTATTTGAAGTGTACAATACAAAGAAAGCAAGAGAGTACAAGGTGATGAAGCAAGGACGTGGGCTTCAAGAATTCGGTTGCTACTTTTTAGGGAAGTGAACGCATGAAGAGGAATCAAGCCAAGAATTATTCTCCACTCCTCACACACGATCTGAAGGTCCAAGGCTGTTATTTTGGAGTAGCCTCCAAGGCATTGGAAGGCTATAAATAGGCTAGGTGTGTTTCATTTGAAGTATGCCAAATATCAAACACACACACCATAGCACAAGAGAGACAAAGTTCTTTGGTTCGCATATCCTTCATCCCTTGTGATTCTAGCTTAAACACTGAGTGTTTAAGAGAGTGTTGGCTAAGGATAGGATTCGTTCTTTGTCTCATTTAGTTCCATAGAGCATTATCATTGTATTAGCAATAGGGAACTTTCGGCTTTGTAATTTTGCTATATTGATTATAAAGTCTTCGCCATCTAGGCACACTCAAGTTATATATTTATATAACTTGAGAAAATTATATCTTGTGTTATTTATTTCCGCTGCACAAAGTTTTTATAAACTATTTATTTTGGTGTGTGTGTGTCTTTGTCCATCGGTGTGTTAACCAAGGTGTTGGGTAACATCTACGGTAACATCTCTTTCCAAAGTGAAGCCATTGACAATTTCAATTGGTATCAGAGCAGGTCACTTGACGATACTAAGTGCTTGGTCTAGGTGTCATGGCTTATGATCCGGCTAATCCTAATAATAAGCGTCTTCCTGTGTTAGATGGCTCGAATTATTGTTATTGGAAGATCCGTCTACGCTCGCATATCAAATCAATTGATCTTCGAGCATGGCGATCTATAACAAATGGTTACTCCTTACCAATGTTACCTGCTGATGAAGATGGTGACGTACAAGTCAAACCCGAATCGAGAATGGAACATGGAAGAGATCAACCAAGCTAGTTTCAATGAAAAGGCACTTAATGCCATTTTTGAGTGGGTTGATATGCATATTTTCAAACTTATTCAAAAACAGTTCCACTTTGCAAAAGAAGCATGGGATATTTTACAACGTTTTTGTGAAGGTGATGGCGGTGTGCGTGAAACTAAGCTTAGGGGTCTTACTAGCGAGATTTGAAAGATTAAGGATGGGTGAAAATGAAACTATTCCTTCTTATTTTGAAAAATTATTTGATATTGCTAATGAGTGTCAATTGTTGGGTGAACCTTTTACCAACAAACAACTTGTCTCAAAAGCAATTAGAACCCTTCTGAGCGTTTTTAATATGAAAGTTTCATCTATTGAAGAGGCTCACAATCTTGCAACTATGGATATCAATTCTTTAATGAGTATTTTGAAAAACTTTGAGTTAAATCTCTTAGATCAAAGTGAAGCATCTAAAGGAAAAAATGTTGTTTTGAAAACTCAAGCCTCGAGTTCTTTGGATGAAAACGAAGATGAGGTTTTTGAAGAAATTGATGAGAATGCTAGTGTTGCTTTACTTGCTAGAAAATACAATTCTATGGTTAGAAAGTATAACAATGAAAAATGCAGGTGAAAGCAAAGGAGAAGCAAACCAAGGTCTATGATTCGATGCCAAAAGGACTTTCCCATCTAACCCAAAGTTGAACCCAAGAAGAGCATCATCGGATCGGTTAAGGTCTGATCCAAAGCACATTGAATCCATTCAATGTCATGCTTGCTCGGGTTGGGGTCACTATTCCAATGAGTGTGCAAATACTCTAAGGAAGAGAGGAAAGAACCTATGGGTTTCTCTCGGTGATGATGAGGATGAAGGACCATCTCGGGAGGTAGAATCGATCAAACAACCATGTTTGTCACGGTAAGTAACACGGAAAAGGGACGGTGTTACCCAAGGTGTTATCCGATCACGAGATAACATACGTGATCACACCCGACAGGTATGATGAATTATGTGATAATAATGCTTTGTTTGTTTTGTTAGCTCTTCTAACCACGATACGGGGAAGTACACAAGAGGATGAGCAGAGCAAAGATGACCTCATTTCCTGATTAAAAGACCTTTATGAGGCATTGCTCGTGGAATGGAAGAAAGAGAACAATTTGGTTAAGTCCTTAACCAAGAAGAATGAAGGACTCCGGGCCTATGTGACTCATATGGAGGTTCAAGCAACAAAGAGAGAAATCGAGCTTGAAAGAGTCAAGGGCAATTTGACTCTAGCCGAAACCACCTTGAAGAAGCTCAACACCGGATCTACCAAATTGGATGAGATCTTGAACTTGAGTACACCTCTCGGAAGCGGGTATTGGTTTTCAAGAATCTTTGAATAGTATTCTTTCTACTTTGTCTATGAATGATAACGAGAATTGTTTTGTTAAGGAGCGGTTTTTGACAAAGATTCTTCTTCAAAAGAACCATGTGACAAAGGGAAGGTGTGTCAATCTTGTCACACACCTGGACATTTTAAAAATAAATGCCATATTGTTTCAAAAGCTGTCCGAGTCCCTTAGTGTTACTGAGGTGTTGCCCGGCACACGGGATAACACACCCTGTCGAGAATGGTAAAAATTAAAAAAAGGTGTGGAAACCAAAAGCTAATCGAAATGTGATGTTGTGTACACTGTTGCTTTAAAAACAAATATTGAAGGTTCTTGGTACTTTGATAGTGGTTGTTCACGTCATATGACGGGGAACAAAATTGTTTTTAAAAGACTATGAAACAATTCATGGGGTAGTGTAACTTATGGTGGTGGGAGCAAGAGTAATATCATTGGGAGAGGGACACTAAATGTGTCTGGATTTCCAACCTTAAAGAATGTCTTACATGTTGATGGACTTGTAACTAATTTAATTAGTATTAGTTAACTTTGTGATGACAACTTAGAGGTGAAATTTAATAAAGATACTTGTGAAGTTTATGACAAGATTAACAATTGTGTAATGACGGTACAAGATCTAGTGATAATTGTTATCTTGTTGAAGACAAGCAAGTATGCCATTCGGCAAAACTTGATAACACTACATTGTGGCATTAAAAGTTGGGACATGTTCACTTTCGTAACATAGAAAAAATTGTTAATCTAGATGCTTTGTCCAAGGCATTCCTAGTCTTGATCTTAAACAAAAATTGTTTGTGAGGATTGTCTCAAAGGGAAACAAACTCGTGTTACCCATGGTGCTTTGCCCAACACAATGAGCAACACCTTTGGTACTACACATTGTTTTCAACTCTTGCATATGGATCTAATGGGTCCACTTGAGATAGAAAGTTTTGGGGGCAAGAAATATACTTATGTCACTGTTGATGATTTTTCACGATTTACATGGGTTTATTTTTTAAGGGAAAAATCTCGAGACTTTTGAAAAGTTCAAAATCTTGCACTCTAAGATCAAAAACATGTTTTGTGCTTCAATTTTTCGAATTAGGTCCGATCATGGGAGGGAATTTGAGAATGTTTCTTTTTCAAATTTTTGTGAAAGAAAAGGTATTCACCATGAATTTTCAGCCCCAAAAACACCTCAACAAAATGGGGTAGCTGAAAGGAAGAATAGGACTTTACTTGAAATGACTCGTGTGATGTTATTTTCAAAAAGAATTTTGAAAAGATTTTGGGCGTAGGCACTAAATACGGCTTGTCACACAGCCAATAGAGTTTTTCTAAGACCCGGCACAACCATGACTCCATACGAAATTTTGAATGGTAGAAAACCAAAAGTTCATTATTTTCATGTCTTTGGTTGTGTGTGTTATATTCTCAATGATCGGGACTACTTAGCAAAATTGGACTCTAAGAGTGATAAGGCCATTTTTCTTGGTTATGCTTCAAATAGTCGTGCATATAGGGTATTTAATCTAAGGCTAAAAACCATCCAAGAATCCATGAATATTGTTTTTGATGATCACTCAAGTATTGCAGGAGAAAATGTTCAAGAGACACCCTTGGAGCTGTTGGAAGAAGTCGAGTCCAGAAGGTGTTACCACAGGTGTTACCACGAGTGCTAACACTGATAGTAACACAGACCGAAGCGGTGTTACCATTGATGAGATAACACCTCGGATAGCATCGATTCCACCCAGCAAATGAAGATCAAGAAGGAGTTGAAACGGGGGTTCACGAGAATGTGAGAAGAGATCCTCCACCTAGAATCGGCAGGAATCATCCTACAACCCAAGTAATTGGGGAGGTGAATGAGGGTGTACAAACAAGACGTATGAATTCCATTAGTGACCGTGACATGGTAAGGTATGTGTGCATGTCCACCACATACTCAAAGGTAACATACTCTTGTTTTACTTCATCTAATAGAACCTAAAAATGTGATTGAAGCTTTAAAAGATAATTTTTGGATTCAAGCAATGCAAGATGAACTTGATCAATTTGCTCGTAACAATGTTTGGTCTTTAGTACCCGTCCCTCAAACACTAATGTTATTGGGACAAAATGGATTTTCAAAAATAAGACCGATGAGTATGGAAACATTGTTAGGAACAAGGCTCGTCTTGTGGCTCAAGGCTATACACAAGTGGAAGGTATTGACTATGTGAGACCTTTGCACTGTGGCTAGAATTGAGTCAATAAGACTTTTATTGGCCATTGCTTGTTTTCTTAAAATCACATTGTTTCAAATGGACGTCAAAGCAGCCTTTTTAAATGGATACTTAGATGAGGAAGTTTTTGTTGAACAACCAAAAGGCTTTGAAGATCCATTTCAACCGGACCATGTGTATAGACTTGATAAAGCTCTTTATGGGTTGAAGCAAGCTCCACGTGCATGGTATGGTAGGTTAACTAGTTTTTTACTAGAATATGGTTTTACTAGAGGAGAAGCGAGATAGGACTTTATTCATTCTTAAACATGGAAAAGAACTTGTCGTGGTTCAAATCTATGTTGATGACATAGTATATGGCTCTACATCAAAAACTTGTTTAAATGATTTTGTAGAGGCTATGACATCAACATTTGAAATGAGCATGATGGGGGAACTTAACTTCTTTCTAGGCATGCGAGTTAAGCAATCAAGTGAAGGGATTTTCATCTCCCAAAGCAAATATGCAAGGAACCTGGTGAAGAAGTTTGGGTTGGAAGGTTCGAAGAGCTCAAAAATTCCTATGGGCACTTCTCTCAAGATTGGAAAAGATCAAGTGGGAGAAGATGTTGATCCAACCCTATATCGTTCCATGATTGGTAGTCTCCTTTACCTTACTTCTAGTCGCCCGATTTGATGTACAGGTGTGTGTGTATGTGCTAGATATCAATCCAATCCTAAAGTGTCTCACCTAAATTACGTGAAAAGATCATTAAATATGTTTCTCGAACTAGTGATTTAGGGATTTGGTATAGTAAAGATACTAATACTAATTTAGTAGGCTTTAGTGACTCCGGATTGGGCAGGATATGGATGATAGGAAAAGTACAAGTGGGGGATGTTTTTACTTGGGAAATAATTTAGTATCATGGTATAGTAGAAAACAAAATTGTGTTTCATTATCCACAATTTGAATCGAGAATATGTAAGCAATGGGTAGTTGTTGTTCACAACTAATTTGGTTAAAACACATGCTTGATGATTATGGTCTTGATAGCAATATTTTGACCTTATACCGTGATAATTTGAGTGCTATTAATATTTCCAAAAATCCCGTACAACACTCCCGTACTAAACATATTGACATCCGTCATCATTTTTTAAGAGATATGGTAGATAAAAAGATAATAAATATAGAGCATATTGATACAAAGTGTCAACTTGCTGATATTTTCACAAAACCCTTAGACCATGATAGATTCTCTAGTCTAAAGAGATCTCTTGGTCTTTGCATTCTCTAAAAATTGTCCTCTGTAGTAAGGTGTTACCATGGGTGCCGATAACACACAGGGTAACACATGTATACTAGTGCATATTTTTGCTAGTTTGGTTTTATTCTCTCTCGCCGTAAGGGTTCCCATAGTTCTCAGTGAGCTATGAGAGTTCTCACGGCCGCACATGCTGACCTTTTTGTTGTGGTAGGATAGCACCCTGAATAACACATTTGATAAAACTCCCTTCATATGCTTAAAGTGACAAAGTCACTAATTTTTTTAATAAATAAAAGGCAAAGGCATTTATCCATACTATTCTCTCGAGCTCGGGGCACGGTGTTCGCTG
Source organism: Adenophora triphylla var. japonica (assembly GCA_022495995.1). Classification (NCBI taxonomy): domain Eukaryota; kingdom Viridiplantae; phylum Streptophyta; class Magnoliopsida; order Asterales; family Campanulaceae; genus Adenophora; species Adenophora triphylla. The sequence goes on from JAFEMH010001294.1 coordinate 484,227, forward strand.
CAACGATGTACTCTTGCCAATGAGAATGTATGAAGTGATTTATGCTAAGTATTAGGGACATGGAGTTCGCTACTACAGTGTACCCTACTTGAAAGGCATAGACCACTTGGTCTTTACACTTGAAATAAAACTCGAAGCACGGAGCTCGTTACTACGATGCTTTCTTGTTTAAAGAAGTGTATTGATACGTGAGTAACAAGCAATGTACTTAAAAATATATATATAGGCCTATAAAGCCTAAAGTGCATGAAAAATGCTCAGCTTGTTATGCCTGAAATGCTTGAAAATGGCTAAGCTTGTTATGCCTAAAGTGTTTAAAATGCTCAGCTTATTATGCCTCAAGTGTTTGAAACTGAATATATTTATCAAGGGATTTTTATCTTATGTGTTATCCTAGATGTTACCATCATTGCCATTAACATATTTGTATGTGCTATATTATGTTTTTTATTTCTTTATTTTCGGTTTGTTATTTAATTTTTTTAACTTTGAAAGTCTTTTTATTGTTTAAGAGTTTTAAAAGTTTGAAAAAGTCTTTAACAAACCTAGTTTATCTTTAGTAAACTACTCAAATAACTAAGTCCTAAAATTTAGGGATTTGATTTTCAAAAACCATATGAACTTAGTATATTTGGTATGTTTATTTTTATTTTCGTTTTATATATTTAAAAAATTAAAAAAATCTGAAAATTAAAAATTAAAAATTAAAAAATTTTAAAAAAAAAAATTTCAAAATAATGGCCGGATGTTTAATTTGTGTGGGAAGAGTTTTTTTTTTATTTGATTTCTTCTTGTGGCCTAGAAAATAGGGGGAGTAAATTTTAATTATTTTGTGTGGCTAGAAAATAGGAGGAGGTTAATTAGGTGAGTAAAAATAGGTGGGATAAGTCTAATCAAATTAAAATCCTATCCCAATTTGAATTCCTAATTTTTCTCCCTATCTCTCTCTAAGTCAACGCCTCCTCCCCCTTCTCTCTCTAGGCGGTATATACTCCCTCCGTCACCGTCAATCTCTCTCTCTCAAACCTTCCAAAATCAAAACCTTCCTAAATTCCAAACCCTTCCTAAACCCTAACCATGGCAACCCCTTCCAAAAAGCAATCCGCCCCTTTGGAGGTCTCTCCGGGTGTTGGCTCAAGTGGTCCAAGCCAAATGGACACTTCGACCACCCCTCTCAATGTGTCTCCGGCAATGACAATGTCGGTTGATGATCCTCCATTGGTGACAACAATGGCGCAACCCTTGCCCATTGTGACCTTACCACCTCTTCCACCCGTTCCATCAACCAAAAAGCCAAAAAGAAAAGCCATTGCTCACAAACCCTCGGCACAACCTGTCAAAAAGAGGAGCTCAAGTAGGCTCTCTGCAATGAGGCACAAAGGGACCTCAAAATCCAACACATCCTCCGATCCTGTTGAAGTTTCTGAAGAATCTTCTCTTGGTCTCTCCTCGGCTCATGTTTCGGATGAAGACTTCCATGCCGATGCTGAGAAGAGCCATTCTGTTGAGACATTTGAAGATTGGGAGATTGAGGAAGAAGAGCCCTTGTATGAAGTTAAGAAAAGAAACATTAAAGGCAAAAGCAAGTGGATCATCGTCAAAGATGTTACCCGTAAAGCCGCAACACCCAAGGTAACATCCTCTGTTTCTAAAGCTTCAAAGTCTTCGATTAGTGAGTTTGCATATTCTGAATCCTCTGATTTCCTTGAGAAAGAGTTTGATGATGTGAATACTGCTTTTCCAAAACCTTACTTCTCATTGGAGTTTTATCGAAAAGAAAATATGGAGTTTTGGTTAAGGCATAGTGACACGAAAATTCTCAAGGAAAAGCACATTGACGAGGTTGATTTCAAAAAGCATGGTGTTTTTCAGTTCTTGGAGGATAGAAATTTTTTGAAAGCTAACTTGCATCCTTCGAAATTTGTTGAAGCTATTGTCAAAAATTTCTATGCCAATCTTCATGCCAACCTAGATAATGATAAGTCCGATCAATTTGGAAAGGTGTTTTTAAGGAACAAAATTTTTTCTATTACTACTTCTTTGATCAACAAGACTTTAGGACTCCCAAATTTGGATGATGATGGTCCTATTGTTCATAAGGATGAAATTGCTAGATTTATCTCTCATGATGTCGTGCATGAATGGCCCTCCAATCCTAATCCCAAAACCAAAGTTCATTTTCTTGCTTCCCGTCTCACTTCACTCTTTGCCGTGCTTCACAAGCTTTGCATATTTAATTGGGTTCCTACTTCTAATGAGCAATATGTCACATTGCAACAAGCTGAAATCTTGTATAAGTTAGGAAAGAATCGAAGAGTGAACTTGGGTAGATTGATCTTCAAACATTTGGCTTCGTGGGGTAGAAGAAAAGACATAACAATGTTTCCTTACCCTTCTTTAATCTTCCAAATTTTGAAATCTCAAAAATTGCCCATTGAAGAGCTCGGATGAGTACATGCCCGCCTTGATCTCTATGCTATAGATTCCCAATGACTAAGAAGAATACCAAGAGTGTGAGATACACGGTGTGATCTTCCTTGGTCAAAGATAAATGAATTTGGGTCAAGTGATGCGGTTTCGCTAAGGGTGTTACTCAACTGTTATCCCAAATGTTACTCCGAAATCTCCAAGTTTTTCGTGTACAGATGCAAGCTCATGTTCTTGCTAATGTATTCAATTTGTTGGGAAATGCTTCACCAACAATACCAAAGACCACGCTTTGGCATTTCTCCACAAACAAACTTCTACCATTTCCGAGATTGTGCAAGGTTGGACAAAGCTCAAGGAGATTACCTGATGAATTCATCCAAAGGTTTCTTCCCAAACCGGGGAGTCGATAGTGCCGATGGAGCCGGGTCCAAGTGGTGGTGGTGCTGAGATGCCAAAGGTGCCGCCGCAGATGTTACCGATGGTGCCGACTTAGATGCCGGAGATGAAGAAGGGGATGAACAGGAGGAAGAAGAAGAAGCTGATGATGAACGAGAAGAGTGAGTACAATACATCGCCTGAAGGTTGATGTTGCCGCTCTTATGTTGATGATATTTTTTGGTGGTTGAAAAACAATTTACTTTTATGTTTTTATTTGGAACATGTTTTAAATACTTTGGTGGTTTGTTTTATTTGCTTATGGTGCTTAAACTTTTAGGTTGTTTTGAACATGGAGTAGCTTAGTAACTTTGATTTATCTTTGGTACTTTAGGTTACTAGTTAGTTGGAAAACTTATTTTGGAAAATATGTTTTGATAACTAGTATTTTTGTGATAAATCATTGTAGTTGTTAATGCCTTGATTATGGGGGAGTTGATAACTAAGAAGTTGCTCGATGGCTAACAATATCTTGCAGGGATCAAGACTTTTAGAGTTTGGAAAGAAATTATAAATTATGGGGAGATTGTTAATGCAGATCATGGGTGTTACCACAGTGTGCTATCACTCGGCAACTGGGTGTTACCCGAACTATAATGAGTTGTAATTTAATAATTCTTTCCATATTATTTTATATCCTAATGTCTAATATTATTTGCAAGATATATGTGTTTTTTGGTCCATATTTCAAAGTTAATATATGGTTGGATTAATTGCCGTAAACAAGGAAGAAGGTGGAAAAGGAGTTACACGTAAATAGGAGATTTACGTGTAACTATTGCTTGGTCCATATTATTTGAAGAAGGAATAAAAACGTGGGAAGACCAAGTCATGGAGTTGTTGCTGATTATTTGAAGAGTACAATACAAAGAAAGCAAGAGAGTACAAGGTGATGAAGCAAGGACTTGGGCTTCAAGAATTCGGTTGCTACTTTTTAGGGAAGTGAACGCATGAAGAGGAATCAAGCCAAGAATTATTCTCCACTCCTCACACACGATCTGAAGGTCCAAGGCTGTTATTTTGGAGTAGCCTCCAAGGCATTGGAAGGCTATAAATAGGCTAGGTGTGTTTCATTTGAAGTATGCCAAATATCAAACACACACACCATAGCACAAGAGAGACAAAGTTCTTTGGTTCGCATATCCTTCCTCCCTTGTGATTCTAGCTTAAACACTGAGTGTTTAAGAGAGTGTTGGCTAAGGATAGGATTCGTTCTTTGTCTCATTTAGTTCCATAGAGCATTATCATTGTATTAGCAATAGGGAACTTTCGGCTTTGTAATTTTGCTATATTGATTATAAAGTCTTCGCCATCTAGGCACACTCAAGTTATATATTTATATAACTTGAGAAAATTATATCTTGTGTTATTTATTTCCGCTGCACAAAGTTTTTATAAACTATTTATTTTGGTGTGTGTGTGCTGTCCGTCAGTGTGTTAACCAAGGTGTTGGGTAACATCTACGGTAACATCTCTTTCCAGTGAAGCCATTGACAATTTCAAAAATTATTTTCAAGTGTGGATTTATAAGGACAAAGCTGGGGATTACCTCAGTTAAAAATTATTCCTTCTTTACTGGTTTTAACTACATCTATTGATTAATGGTTCGATGAGATGTGTAGCTAGCTAGTGCTTTATTGTAAGTTTTTTTAATACCTCACCCCTTTTTTGCTAGTTTATTTCAAACTTATGTTACCTCTTTACTTTTACATCTAAAATATGGTTTTTGTGACGATTTCGTCATAGTTTACATATTTTCACGGTGTTTATTCACTTGTGTTTTTTTTCTAGAAGCATGAAGGATTGACCGGTGGATATGTGAAACTTTGATGGCAGCTGTTTGATCTTGAACATACATCTAGATCTATGATCATAATTACTTTTGTTTTTGTTGGACGTTTCTAGATAGTTGACATTTTAGAAATTGTGTATATTTAAACACTAATGATTATGGTAATTATTTTTTGGATTTTAGTCATCAATATGAATTGTCAAGGATTTTTAGTTTAACAATTATGTTTTTACTATTAGATTTATATTATAAGTCAGTAATGTTATAAATAATCGTGTAAATTCTTTATTATTTCTATTAAAGGCAATAGAGTGAATGGGTAATATTTAGTTATGAATGGATGATATTTAGCGACATGGTAGGTAATTGCATTCATGGTACAATTTTATTGGGTGTGATAATTATGAAAATCAAATATTATAGTGTCATTTGTCACGGTTAGTATCTGTAACAAACAATAAATTATGCATTTTCTATCATTTGTAGCAATACTTTTGCATTGTGTCAATTACCAAATATGGAGTGTCATATGTAAATTTATCATATACCACACTTTAGCCATGGTTCTGAACCATGACAAAAACCGTTGTAAATACTATATAACAAGGTTTGGAAACGTAGACCATTATATGCGACACTTTCAACGCCATCAAACATTAAAACGTAGCGAAATCGTGGTAAATACTAATTACCTCGGTTCATTCTTCATTTGCCACGGTTCGACTACCGTAGCTAAAGACCTTGATTTTTGTAGTGCCCATGTTCATCCGTCCCCAATTTTGAATTAATCTTGCAATTTTTATTTTTATTTTTCAGATTTCAGATTAATGCTTCAAGTTGTTCAATATTTGCGAGTGAACAGTATAAATCGAGATACAATTGTGGGCTTGTTCGGGCAAGGCCCAAGTGGATTGGGCCCTAAACATAATCCATCAAAGTCTCAGATACGAGGTGAAGCATGGGCTTCCTCGTATTCTCTATCTCGCCACTCTCTAGGCCGACCAAAGGCTCAACAGGCGAAAATAAACAAGGCCCAACTCAAGGGCCGAGGAGACCTCCCTCCAAGGCCAAGATGGTCTCCCTTGAGGACGAGGAGGCTTCCTCGGCCAAGACATCATCACGACTGGCTCTCATTTATCTCTCATCCCTTCCCCGGCTCATCGTAGGTCAAGATGGCCATGTATGACGAGGAAGGGAGCATCTTGACTATCGTGCAGAGTTTGTACAGTCCTATTCCAATCGTAGATTGAGCAAAGCGCTTACAATCCTCCTATGATTGTAACCTCCTATTGAACATACCCCGTTCGAAAATTGAAAATGTTTTAATAGTTTTAGAAAATAGGACGGGAGATATGTAAAAGTGAATTGAAAAGGAGTCGCCATGCCATGTTTAAGAGGTACACTTTGAAAAACCTTTTGAAATTAGAGAAAGGGTTCGGGGGTCAGATTACGTGTTGGGAAAAACTGAGAGTTCACCCAACACGCCTCGTAATCGAGTCTTTCTATAAAAATAACATTCAATCATTCATAGGTGTGTGTATATGTGTGAGACTAATTATGATATATATGCTTTGCTTTTATTGATAAAACTAAGGAACTACAACTTGTGAACCATTTGGGAAGGGAGGCCACATCCCAAATACAATGAAGATTGAACAGAAACTGAACTGAACCTTCTGCAAGGGGCTACTTATGTCGCACGACCCAGGACACCACAGGTCCAGTTGTGTCGCGTGATACTAATGGTCACCTTGCAGAGGTCTTACAAATCTCAAATTACAGAAACATCAAGTAACTATAACATCATATTACATCATGAATTGAACTCAGAGAGCATGGAGATTAATAAATGACATTCAAGAGGGTGTGGATATGAGAGATCTACACTCTCTTGATGAACAAGCACAATTATACAAACTTATCTCATAAACCAAACAACAACATGTAATGATCTACAACATTAGGGACTTTAAACAGAGAGATTTCGGTCAGATTATCATTTGCAGCTTGTGCATGAATTCATGGAGAAAATGGAGAGAGATTGAGAGAGGGATAGAGATCGTTACCCTTGTAGTCCACTTTCACTATACCAAGTCGGTATAGGAAACCTTCAATCAGCTTCAGGATGAGGATTCAAACACAGATGGAGTGATGGACTTAGATCTTCAAGGTGTATGTGAAGTATGGGTTGAATTGAATATGAGAGAGAGAGAATTGGGAGGATTGGTGTGTGTTTTGAGTATGAATGAAGAGAGGAACGAGGTTCTGAAGAGATTTTGGCAGAGTAACCTTAGGGAGGCCGAAAGGGATCCAGAAATGAGAGGGGGAGGGTCTTATTTATAGCTGCATGGTGAGGGGCTAGTTGTGTCATACGACTGAACGAAGGTAACCGTTTTCCTTCTAGAACATGCAAGGTGGCAGCCGGGAATGGTCGACATGGCTTGTTGTGTCGCATGACTTAAGGAAGCATAACCGTTTTCCTTATGAAAGCATGCAAGTTGGCGTATTCTGGACCTTTCTTTGATAATTCCTTATAGGTCCAACCTGTGTAATTCCTTACAGATCCTTCTGCATTAAAAAGGACTAAAAGGCACTTCCTTAGTAAGAAATTTGTAAAAAGCTCCCGAAAGTCTCGGAATGAACCGGGAATTTACCAAAACGCACCCTAGTGTACTTTTATTGTGTAAAAGACACTTTTATTGGGTTGCAAATTGGATAGGGGTACTTACAGAGCCCCTCAGCAATGTCATTTATGGAAGAAGTGAGGTTGTCGATAAGACGAATCCCAAGTCCGATGAGCGGCTGATGGGAAAGGTAGACCAGAGTGGTCAAATTGCCGGACCTGCCACTACCAGACAAATAGGTTTTAGGGTTTAGGGGTTAGGGGTTAGGATTTAGGGTTTAGGGGTTAGGGTTTAGGGGTCAGGGGTTAGGGTTTAGGGTTTAGGGTTTAGGGGTTAGGGGTTAGATTGTAGTTAAATATTTTAAAGTTTTTTAGTTTGTTATTTTGTTAATTAGTTCTAAAAATAATCAAAAATTACATTTTATTATCAGCGACAGAATATTTTCGTTGCTGATAAATTAAAAAAAATTAATTTATCAGCGGCGAAAATATTCCATCGGTGTTTAATTTAAAAAAAACATTTAATTTCACCGTCGGAATATTTCCGACGCTGATAAATTAAAAAAAAATTAATTATTCAGCGGCGGAAATTTTCCGTTGGTGTAATATTTAAAAAAAAATAAAAAATATTTTATTATCACCTTCGGAATATTTCCGACGCTGATAAATTAATTTTTTTTAATTTATCAGCGGCGGAAATATTCCGTCGGTCTAATATTTCAAAAAAAATAAAATAAAAAATATTTGATTTTCACCGACGGAAAATTTCCGCCGCTGATCAATAAAAATAATAATATATTTTCACCGGTGGAATAATTTCGTCACTGATAAAGAAATAGCGGCGGAATATTCCGTCGGTAAATCAAGCGCCAAAATAGTGGCGGTAATTAAACGAATATTCGAGGAATATTCGTTTTAGCGACGGAATTTAGCGGCGGAATTAAATTCCGTCGCTAAATTTGAAGCCAAAATAATTCCGCCGCTAAAGCTTAATTTTCGTCGCTAAATAGCGACGGAATGAGTCCGTCGCTGTTTATTCCGTCGCTAAAACACCTATTTCTGGTAGTGTGCTGGGGGTATGGAAAATGATTGATGAGGTTGGATGGCTGGACCTTTTTGGGAAAGGATTCCTACGTATTCCTAGGAGGGAATCAAGCCTAAGCATAGTTCGAGGGAATTGACTATTGGGGGGAAGTCGCCCGGAATTTGACTATGAGGGATATAAAGGAAAATGGTAGTGCAAGTAGAGATATGTTTTCGTACCTTTGCTGTGCTTACCTGTAGCTGTGATAAAGACTGGCCGTGTGGAACGACCTTGGATGAAGATCTGTCGTGTGGAACGGGCTTTGGTGAAGATTTGCCAGTGCAAACGGGCTTTGATGAAGATGTGCCAGTGCAAACGGGCTTTGATGAAGATGTGCCGGTGCAAACGGGCTTTGATGAAGATGTGTCGGTGCATACGGGCTTTGATGAAGATGTGCCGGTGCATACGGGCTTTGATGAAGATTTTTCGTGCGGAACGGGCTTTGATGAAGATGTGCCGGTGCAAACGGGCTTTGATGAAGATGTGCTGGTGCATACGGGCTTTGATGAAGACGTGCCGGTGCATACGGGCTTTGATGAAGACGTGCCGGTGCATACGGGCTTTGATGAAGAGGTGCCGGTGCAAACGGGCTTTAATTGAAGACGTGCCGGTGCAAACGGGCTTTGATGAAGACGTGCCTGTGCAAATGGGATTTTGATGAAGACATGCCGGTGCAAACAGGCTTTGATGAAGATGTGTCGATGCAAACGGGCTTTGATGAAGATGTGCCGGTGCAAACGGGCTTTGATGAAGATGTGCCGGTGCAAATGGGCTTTTGATGAAGACATGTCGGTGCAAACGGGCTTTGATGAAGATGATTTGCCGTGCGGAACGGGCTTTGTTGAAGATGATTTGCCGTGCAGAATAGGCTTTGATGAAGACGTGCCGATGCAAACGGGCTTTGATGAAGGCTTGCCGTGCGGAACGGGCTTTGCTGAAGATGTGCCGTGCGGAACGGGCTTTTGATGGCGAGACGGACGGACCCGAGAATTTTTGACAAGAGGAACGGACCCGAATTTTTTTTGACAAGAGGGACGGACCCGAGAATTTTTTGACAAGAGGGACGGACCCGAGAATTTTGGCAAGAGTGACGGACTCGAGATTTTTTTGACAAGAGAGACGGACCCGAGAATTTTGACAAGAGGGACGGACCCGAGAATTTTTTTACAAGAGGGACGGACCCGAGAATTTTGACAAGAGGGACGGACCCGAGAATTTTTATTACGAGAGGGACAGACCCGAGAACTTTTTATGACGAGGATTTTTATGACAAGAGGGATGGACCCGAGAATTTTTTATGACGAAAGGGACGAACCCGAGAATTTTTATGACAAAAGGGACGGACCAGAGAATTTTTGATTTAGAATTGAAAATGCCAGGGGAAAAATAATAAGACGGGCCACAGGGGTAAAATGGGAACACAGGCCACAGGGGCGAAAGGGTGAATAGGTCACATGGGCAAAATTGGAAAATCAGCTCTCATGGGCAAGTTGTGTCGCACGACCTAGCAGGCCAGGCGGACAGATTTAAATAAATTGAATCAGTTTGGCATTTTGAAAGATAACACCCAAAACAACGCCGAGAGAAAGAGAAGAGAAAAGAGAAAAAACTAGGGTTTCGATTGAGATTTCTTCCCACCATCTTGAAATCATCTTGTAACAATGCCTTCCCGTCTACGCCCTACGAAGAAGGGGGAAGACAAGTAGAGTTGGCGGATCGAAGGAAGAAAATAAAGAGGAATTTTCGGCCCTTTGTTCTCAAGCTCCGCGAGGACATTTCTACCCACAGGAGGACAAACATACCTCGGTCGGTAGAAAAGCTGAGGTAAGATTCTTGCAAAACTTGATATTCATTGATTTTGAAATTTTGAAATTTTCAAAAAAATTGCATGCTTGGGATAATGGCTTAAAAAAAACAAAATTGAAATGAATGTAATGAAAAAATGCATAAATTGAATCTAAGAATTAAACTAATTTTTGTAAAGAAAATGGGACGGACCCGAGACGAGAATCATTGATTTTGTAAAGAAAATTGGGACGGACCCAAAGCAATAATGACGATTTTGTGGAAAAAACGTGGAACGGACCCAAAGATAACGACTTTTGTGAAAAGGTTGGGACGGACCCATGCTTTTTATGAAAAGATTGGGACGGACCCATTATTTTTGTGCAAAGATTGGGACGGACCCATTATTTTTGTAAAAAGTGGGACGGACCCAGAGAGAACGATGATTGCATTCAAAACATGATGATATGTAATTGACTGAGATGATTTTGATATCTGTGCTGTGTTTACCTGCAGGGGCTACGCACTCGGGGATCGTCTGAGGTGATTGGACGGCTTTGGAGGAGCCTGCCTGGCAGTGCAGCTGAGGTGCACTCGCCCAAAGGCTTAGTATATGCAGCCGGTCTTGGTCATTTCTTTGAGATGGCGGAGGCCATTGGTGACACAAAGAGGAGTGTGGAGCTGATGAAGGCTTTCCGCGAGTTTTGGTGGGAGACCACCCACTCTTTCTACTTTATTTGGGGCAAGTCCACAGTCACCCCCTACGACTTCGCGGTCATTACAGGGTTGCCTTTCACTGGTCAGCCTATTTTTGCTGTCGAGCCTGTCAATGAGTCCGATCCCCTGGATGAGGGTGAGATGCTAGAGTTGGTTGGGTTTGCTCTCTGGGATAGGAAGGGCAATGGGTATGAGCTGGGAGAGACTCATGGGGCAATTGAGGTGCATAGCCGAGCCTACCCTCCTATTTTTGATGGCTCTGCTGATAGCCGACTTAGGGCTGAGAGGCCGCCGAGCCTTTGTGCAAGCGGTGCTTTTCTGACATGCTATTCCCCAATGGGGATTCCACTGCTCTGACTGCCCATCTGGAGCTTTTGAGGGATTGGGGGAATGTGGGTAACTTATCTTGGGGAGAGGTCGGGCTGGCCGAGATGTATTTGGCTCTAGATGACATTAGCCGGGGAGAGGCTAAGTCGTTAGATTGCTGTCAGATGTCCTTTGAGGTAGCTTTGCACCCTTACTTTTCCTTGCACACACATCCGCATCCATAGTTATCATCTTCGATTTATGACCTTGTCTGATTTGTCTTTTGCAGGCTTGGGCTTATGAGGTACTCAGCTTGTTGGTCCCAAAGGTGGCAACAAGGGTGAAAAACAGCTAGATGGGGGGGGGGGTGAATAGCTGTTATAAATTTTTCACCCTCTTTTAAAACTAAACCTCTAAGCTTACAAAACCGCTTGCAGTTGATAATATACTGCAAGTAGAGATGTAAAATGCACAGCGGAATATTTGAAGGTACAAAGCGGTTTTGAGGTGCGGTTTGTAATGCGGTTTTGATAGTGCGGTTTTTATGAGTGCAGTTTACAAACAAGTGAGGTTTTGTCAATGTTAACTCCAAACACAATTCGTAATAATGGATAACTATAAATAAGATCAAACAGAGATAAAGATAGATAATCAGTAAGCACAGTAAATAATAAATGCAGAAAAGTAAGAACACAATATTTGGAGTGGTTCAATCGATAAACGATCTACGTCCACTACCAAGATGGTTAGTCTTGAATTTCTAAGAGTGATTTTACTATTGAGTATGAGAGATTACAAGTTACAAAGATTGATACTGAAATCTAAAATCTATTCTATGAAGATTGAATCCTAGACTATAACCAATGTATCTCAAAAGAATAATCTATGTGATTAAACAAGTGAGGTGTGTGTGTGTGCAAGATCAAGGCTCTTTAAATCTTTGAGATGGAGAGCACAATGATTGTTGATGTGTATAAGGCTTGATTTCTGGGCTGGGATATTTTCTTGAAGTAGAAGATGAAGATTCAAAGGACTTAGAATTTCTGGGCAGAGCTTCAGCTTCTATGAACACAGCACTTTCAATTTTTTCAAGCAATCTTCAAATGGTGAAGATTAGGGGTATTTATGCCCAAGCATCAAAGATATAGCCGTTGGATACAGCTGTTGCAAGGACAGTACTTGATGTTATCCCATTGGTCCACAGTAACCACTTTTGTCCTTTGTTACAACAGTTGCAGATAAAGATGATCAGGCTTCAGATGCAAGCAAGGTAGTTAGGACACCTGTCACCTTTTCAAGATCCTTGCAGATCTTCTCTGACATTGAATCTCGTGACAAGATTTAGTGGTTGACTTTTGATATTGCTGACGTGGATTCCAACGATTAAATGTGGTTCACTTCAAGTCTTCATTCATTGGATGCGGTCTGGTGTACACGCGGTTTGACAAGTGCGGTTGGTTACACCAGTGAGGTTGCAGAGTGCGGTCGAGATATTGAACTGCACAGGTGCGGTTCACATGTGCGGTTGCACTGCAGTTGTTCAAAGGAATAGTTTCAACAAGGGAATTCCACAAGGCGGTTCAGCACAAGCGGTTGCTGTAGAGCGGTTTGAAACTTCTTGAACTGCAATTCTCAAATTCAATGAGTCTTGTGCCAGTATTCAAGCCTAATTTTAATCTATTCTATAAAGTGGACTTAGCTAAAAAATTAAAGTCTAAGCTTCATTACATAGGGTCCTAAAGTCCTTAAAGTAGACAGGAGGTTATGGTATCGATCAAATCTAATCTAAAATAGGAGGGTTAAAATATGCATACCCAACAATCTCCCCCTATTTGATTGATGCCATTACCTACTATAGCAAAAGCAAATATTGTACTTGGTAAAAATATGTCCATAGGAATAAACATGGTAAGTCATGTCCCTAGTCAATGCACACACTAGCTTAAGCTATAGATTTCTATACTATTTGAAAGATGAAAACTTACAATTTGAAAAGTATAGAATTGCATTCAGTGCACTTGAAAAATATGAGTTTAAGTTTAAAGTGCGGTTTAAACTGAATGTTTAACCTTCATTTCCAAAATATGATTTTAAGTTAGAAAATATTTGAATGAGGTTATAAACCATAAGCGGTTTCATTGTTCTACAAACAAGCAGTTTGATATGAACAAGGTTTTGGAACCAATGATGCATTTTTCATTACTACCTTTGCAGTTACATATTACATAGGTAGAAAAGCAAAATACAAGGTTACAAAAACAAAAGGAGTTGGACTAAGGAAATACAAAGAGAGTGCGGTCTAACTTACAGAAAGAGTTCACCAAAAATAATTACAGGGCAGAAGCGGTTCATTGCAGGTGCGGTTGTTGACCCTGCTGCTGCTGATGTTGCGGTTAGTTAACTTCTGGATCATGAGCTTGATTTGATGCAGAAGTCTCAGTCTTCAAAGCTCTTCTAATTTTTCTGACTTCTTTAGCAGTTCTTCCTTGGGTGGTCACTAATCTTCCAAGAGTATTTTCTTGAGTTGCAAGCCCTAAGATTAGCACTCCGCTGGACGCTCTAGAATGTTCTCTCTGACTTGAGTAGTCGGGTCTTCGATTAAGGTATGGAAGGCGGTATCTCAAAGAAGTTTGGAACATAACATGGACTCTCCCCTCTGAACTACTGCCAGCGCCCGAGAGGAAATAAGCTTCACAACTGGGATCCCGAGATCAATAGAGCCACCTTTAAAGGAGGTTTTCAACTCATAGAATAGTAGATTTCAAGCTTGGAGTTGAAGCCCTGTCTTGAGATTGTCAGCGTGTACGTTGAATTCATCCTCCGGATTTCATTCGGCTCAGCCTTTAAGGAATCTTCTTGAAGTATTTGTCTTGACTTCCAGCTTGGAGATTTAACTTCATCAATTTCGAGATAGAACATTTGTCTCAACCCGCATTTGCATCCAAAGCAGTTTGTAAAGTCTTGAGAAGGGAGGCGGTTTGAGAGTTTGATTGACTTGAAGCGTAGCTTAACTTTAAGGGTAGATTTTAAAAGGTTTGTCTCTGAAGGAGTTGGAGAATTGGGTGAGCATATCCTTAAGTTTGGTGGGCATTTGATACATTGTCTCCCAAGGTTTGGATTTGAATGATTCCATCAGCCAAATCTCTTCGAAATCCTTCAAAACGAGATTCATACGAGTGAGGATTTAATAAATGTTCTGTTATATCCTTCTCCCCTTAATGGCTTCAATTTTCAGGGAAATTGTTTCAAGGAGTTTTTGTGTTCAGCCATCTGGAGGGATTGGGAGGCAATCGAGATGGGAGGCCGAGTCTCGGCTGATCTTACGAAGGAGCGGCTTGGTGGCCTCAAGAGTTGCATTAGATGTAGTCAATTTGATAATGTGGCCTTGGTTAATAATAAGCTGGTTACGAATGAGTTTAAGTCTTGAAAGAATTTGGGAGTAGTCAGTTGGAGGAGAGGGCGATTGAAGTAGAGGGAATTTGGGTGAAAGCGAGGAGTTACGAAAAGGTAGGAGGGTGCGGAGTTTGGGGTAATTGGGTGAAAAGGGTTTGGAAGATGCGAGAGGCGGTAATGGTTTAGGAAGGGGTGGTTGATGGTGGAATAGGTAGTGTT